>QODF01000042.1:3052144-3139174 GCA_024372805.1 Oostethus manadensis
TGTGCACTGCGGAGACCACCCCACAGCCTCTGGTAAGGCAAGATGTGATGCCCTTTTCTGGCAGTTGGCAACTTCAAGGCAAAGCATCATGAGGAATTATTGCCGTCTGGTTAGTCTGGCAATATAGCGCCAGTTCTGTTAAAAGCCACACACCTTCTGTAGTTTCCATGGTGTAGTGGTAATCACGTTTGCTTTACACGCAAAAGGACCCTGGTTCGAAACCAGGTGGAAACAAGCTCTACCCTTTCTTACTTATTTATAAGTAAGGCAGCAAATGATAATACAGTAGCAGGCTTGTTGTCCATAGGCTTGTACAACGTATCCGAGCATCTCATGACCGGCCGAGTCATTCAGAAAGTTGTTTAGTGGGTAGATCTCAAAGGTGAACATCACAAGTGCTAGCTTTGATGAAATTGTGACGCACATAAAAAAAATTTCAAGTCAGCCAAATCCAACGTCTGTCTTTCCTGTGGTGGTCTTTAGAAACATCTGTGCTGAGCACGGTGTTAAAAGGTGGTCTGTAAAAGGATCACAGCAAATACGTCTGCAACATACTACATACATTACCAATGTAAAACAGTAGAGGATTGTTTCGATCAATCAGACTCTGGGTTATGGGCCCAGCACTTTTCCGATGCTGGCCGATTCTGTAAAAATGTCCTTTGTGCGGTTTTGTTTTGCTTTTGCTGTCAATTGGCATCTGGCCTCAGCAAGAGTAAAAATGCCAGTTCTCGAATCCTGTCTCTGAAAAGCTACTGGCTGAAATCCCTGCGCTGGTATTCACCTGATATGGGTTGGTGTCTTTGACGGAAATGACTTGTACAACACAGAGGAAAATTCAGGCAGTAGTTGTTCTAATCAAACAGGTTAGCTTGCAACAGACTCCACATGAAAGTGTGATGCACATAATAGCACCTCCCCGTAGGGGAATCAAACCCCGGTCTTCCGCGTGACACTGTCCACTATACTAACGAACATCACAAGTGCTAGCTTTGGGGAAATTGTGACGCACATGAAAACAATTTCAAGTCAGCCAAATCCAACGTCTGTCTTTCCCGTGGTGGTCTTTAGAAGAGGATGGTTTCTATCCATCAAACTCTGGGTTATGGGCCCAGCATGCTTCCGATGCTGGCTGATGCTGTAAAAATGTCCTTTGTGCTGTTTTGTTTAGCGTTTCCCGTCGTTTGGCATCTCTGAAAAGCTACTGGCTGAAATCCCTGCGATAGTATTTATCTGATATGGGTTGGTGTCTTCGACTGAAATGATTTGTACAACACAGACGAAGATACAGACAGTTCGTGTTCTCATCAGACAGGTTAGCTTGCAACAGACTCACCATGAAAGTGTGATGCATTTAATAGCACCTAACGCACGGTAATGACGTAGTTCCTGTGAGACGGTGAGGCGGCAGAACACAACTTGGCGCGCTTTTCAAGAGTCTCATGCGTTGAGCTATTTTACTGCTTTGTTTGGCCAAAAGCAACATTAAAAGAATAAACGCGGTGGTAGAGTGTCCTGAATACTCTCTCTGGAGAGCAGCGAAGAAGACCTCGTCAGCCTTGCGGAGTATATCGACTCTTTCTACCAAGAAGTCGTCATGGGGAAACCCAATACAGCCATTCCCAAAGCGGCGGCAAAGGTTTATCTCGTGGAATGTGCACGGAGCTGGTCCCACGGTCAAGAGACTAAACATTTTTAATCACCTGCAGCATTTAAAGGCTGACATTGTCTGACTACAAGAAACACATCTAACAAACTCATCTCATGGTGCACTTTATACACCACACTTTCCACATGTATACTCAGCCTGTTTCAACTCAAGGCAGAGAGGGGTAGGAATTCTCATCAACAAAAAATTAAACTTTTGCATTGAT
This sequence comes from Oostethus manadensis, assembly GCA_024372805.1. Classification (NCBI taxonomy): domain Eukaryota; kingdom Metazoa; phylum Chordata; class Actinopteri; order Syngnathiformes; family Syngnathidae; genus Oostethus; species Oostethus manadensis. The sequence goes on from QODF01000042.1 coordinate 3,054,019, forward strand.
AACATACTGACAGACCCGCAGGGCAGATTTATCATAATTAAAGCTTATATACAAAACATGAAGTTATGCATTGCAAGCGTATATGGACCAAATGTTGATGACCCTTCTTTTTTAACTCCTTTTTCAAATCACTCTATAATCACTCAGACTTTACACTCATTATTGGAGGGGACTTCAACATGGTTCTTGATCCGAGAGTGGACAGGCTGAGTCGCAATGGAAATAATAGACAGGACCAATCCTCAGAGGTTGTTTAACAATACATGAAGGATTTTGGACTTTGCGATGCTTGGCGCTCTCACCATCCCACTGTTAAGGATTACACCTTCTTCTCATCAGTCCACCACTCATACTCTAGATTAGATTATTTTCTTACCAGCAGCACACTGATGAGTAATATATCTGAAACCAAAATTCATCCCATCATTATCAGCGACCATGCACCAGTGTCACTTACACTGGTAAGTAATAAGAACAGTAAACCACCAACACGAAACTGGAGATTGAATACATCATTGCTTGAAGACTCGGAATTTATCAGTTACTTCAAGAGACAATGGTCTCTATACATAGAAAACAACGATTTACCAGGAACATCAGCGTGTGTTCTCTGGGAGGCAGGGAAGGCAGTAATGCGCGGGAAAATAATTTCATTTTCCTCGCACAAGAAAAAGAAAGAGACTTCCAAAATATCAGTTTTGGAAGGTAAAATGAAATCGTTAGAGGAGGCCTACTCTGTCTCTCAAGATGAACACACTCTAAACGATATAAGAAAAACCAAACTGGAACTTGAGGAAATATTAAATAAGAAAACACAATTCTTAGTACAAAGGCTTCGCTTGGAGAACTTTGAACATAGTAACAAATCTGGGACATTTTTGGCTAATCAATTAAAAACAAATAAAGAGAAAACAACTATCTACGGCGTTAAAGACTCAGCAGGAAATATCAGCCATGACCCTGATAAAATAAACACCATTTTTAGGGATTATTATAAAGCATTATACACACCACAATTAGACCCATCAGATGATGAAATAGATCAGTTTCTTAGTAATTTAAATCTACCGATATTACAACAGAACCAGAAAACATCTCTGGACTCACCTCTATCTGTTGGCGAACTCCAGGAAGCTCTCCAGCTCATGCCTAATAATAAAGCCCCAGGCCCAGATGGTTTTCCTGCTGAATTCTACAAAGAATTCTGGACTACACTGGCGCCAACTTTTTACAAAATGTTATTAGAAATAAAGGAGAAAAATAAAATGCCTCCAACTATGAACTTAGCTAATATTACTCTCTTATTAAAACCAGGAAAAGACTCCACACTCCCATCTAGCTACCGCCCAATTTCCTTAATTAATGTAGATTTTAAAATAATCAGTAAAGCTTTGGCTAGAAGGTTAGAGAAAATTACTCCTTTCATAATCCATCCAGACCAAACAGGTTTTATTAAAGGTAGACACTCCTCAACTAACACACGAAGATTAATTAACCTCATAGATTATTCTTACATACAGAATTTGGAAACTATTATCCTTTCTCTAGATGCAGAAAAAGCATTTGACAGGGTAAACTGGAACTTCCTATTCAGGACATTAAATAAATTTGGGTTTGGACCGGGTTTTATTGATTGGGTCAGAATATTTTATACCAACCCACATGCATGTGTGAGGACCAATGATCAAACTTCTTCAAGCTTTAGCCTTCACAGAGGCACAAGGCAGGGCTGTCCACTGTCCCCTTCACTGTTTTCCATATTTATCGAACCCTTAGCAGCGGCCATCAGACAACATGAAGAAATCAAAGGTATCCGCACCAGAGATATGGATCACAAAATAAGTCTCTACGCTGATGATGTATTACTTTTTCTCCAGAATACTCAAGCGTCCCTTTCCCGCACGATTCAACTTATAAACAAGTACTCATCAGTGTCTGATTACTCTATCAACTGGTCTAAGACCACAGCTCTACCCATTAACTGTCACTTTAAGGGTATACCTGATGCCATAATACGGACAGGAAATATTCGATATTTGGGTATAAATATTTCACCCAAGTTGTCAGAGCTGACACAGTTGAATTACGTTCAGCTTTTGAAAACAACTGAGGGTGATCTTTTGCGGTGGAGACGTCTACCCATATCACTCATGGGGAGAGTGGCTGCCGTCAAGATGATGGTTCTACCGAAAATTAATTATTTGTTTTCAATGATACCCACCAAACCATCCTCCAAGTGGTTCAAGTCACTGGACTCCCACATCTCAAAATTCCTTTGGAAAGACAAACCATCACGTATCAGCTTAAATACGTTAAAACAAACCAAAGGCAGGGGTGGTTTAGAGCTTCCGGACTTTTCTCAGTATTTCTTAGCCAATCAACTGCAATATGTCTCCAAATGGCTCAAACCGAGTTATCCAGACGAGCCATGGCGAGATATAGAGCAAGCACTGTGTGATGATCTAGCAATCTGTGATCTACCATTCATCAGTTCAACCATTAAACATCATAAATGTTACAAAAGTATGAACATCAGCTCCACTCTGACAGCTTGGTGGGAATTTCTTAAAATAAACAAATGTTCCCTCTATCCATGTAAGCTGACACCCATCTGGAACAACCCTGACATCCTACAAAATAAAATAATGATAAACTTTCCTCTCTGGAAAAACAAAGGGATAAAACACTTAGATAATATCATAGTAGAAGGAAAGTTTGTGTCATTTGATACGCTCACCTCCCAATATGGAATCAGCAGCACCAAATTTTTAGAATACCACCAAATCAAATCTATAATAGGAAAAAATACACGCCCAATCAATTGAACCTGCAAATGCCAACCAAGGTGGCAGAATTCTGTAACCTCTGCGCCCCAAAGTTATTATCAAAAATATATAGGCTTAACAATAAAACAGAAGATTTAATACACCTACCGACAGCAGAGCGTGGGGTGGGGCCTGGGTCGTGGCCGTCGGGCCCCGGGTCGGGTGGCTGGGCTGGCTGGGTGTAGGTGGGGCGGCACTCCTGGGCCCTGGGTTCCGGGGGCTGCCTCTACCCGGATGTGGGAGTGGGGGCGTATCTGACCTGCGGGGGCATCTGGGTTGGCCCGGACTCGCTGCTGCGGGGGTGGATGGGTGCGCGTCCCAGTGCCGGATTGGTGCCTGGGAGGACCAGGGTTGGGGGAGTTTGCAGGGGGTTGGGGGGGTGTGGGTTTGTGTGCGCGAGTGCAGGTGTGTGTCAGTGTGTTTGTGTGTATGTTGTATGTCGTATGTTGGGTGCAGGGGATTTAACAGGGGAGTGGGCACTGGGGGCAGTGGTGGGGGGTTAGGTGTGTGATTGTGTCTGGAGGGTTGCTGCCTCTCCGAGTGGTGGGGTGTGTTTCCCGGGTTCCTCTCGGATACGGGGTGGGGATGGCGGTGGTGGTGTTTGGGGGTGTGGGCCGCCGGAATCTCCTACAGTGGCGCGCATGGTGGCTAGTGTGTGACATCTGGGTGAGGCTGCTCCCGGACTGCGATCGCTGGGCGTCCGGGGTCTCGCCTCGCCTCGCGCCGGCCTTTGCTCAGTGGTGGGTCCCGGTGCCTACTGCCCAAAGGCTCGTCTTTGAAAATATATATTATTTTCCCTCCCAGTCTTACTATCCCTCGTGCCCTTGCCCCCCCACTCCCTACAAACAAGCACATAGGATCTTGGGGAGTGTGCGTGCTCCATGGGGGTGTGGCAGGGGGGGTCACAAACATGACCTCCTTCTGTCATGCCCTGGGGGCTGCAAACTTCCCAGTTTTAATTACACTTATTCACTATACATAGACTCACAGACACCTAACATTCATTTTTGGGGTGGCGGGACTCGTGTCACAGGACGGGCAGAGCTACTTAGCCGTGCAAAGCCGGCAGGGTGGTTCTGCCCATAGTGTCACGCAGTTTCGGCTCCTCAATTTTAACTGCCTACACACACACATCTCACACCTCATAACACTTTTAGTTGGGTGGGGGGCGGGGATTAGATGGTCCTATTACACCCCTGTTTTCTTGGACGCTCCCTGGGTCGGGGACGGTGGGGGGAGGGGTTGTTTCGGCTCCGGGTCTCAGTCGGCGGCAGTGCTGGGAGGAGTGCCTGCGTGCGTGCCTGTGTGCGTGCGTGAGTGTGGGACTCTGTGGATTTTCCTGCGGCCGGGTATGGTGGTTTGGCCCCGTGTCTCGGGGGAGCTCGCGGTGGTGCTGCTCGCTGCATTGGGGGGGTGGCACATCCAGGTGCATATGTGAAAATGTAGGTGTGTGGGTGTTTGCGTGTTGGCATGTGTGTGTGTGGGAACAGGGTTTGGTGTGGGTACTGGGGCTGGGGTGTGTGCACTGGGGTTGGGGTGGACGGGTCACGAGGGGGGGGTTGACCCATAGGCCATCTACGGGCGCCTGCCTCTGGCGTCGGTGAAGGCAATGGCTCGCGGCAGTTGTGTCTGGGTTGTTGAGTATGGCCCCTGCTTTGGGGGGTTGGGTGTCTTCTGGGCCCGGGGGCTTGGGGGCGGTTGTCCTGCTTGCCCGAAGCTGGTCGGCCCCCGGCGGGTGTTCCGGCGGTTGGAGCCTGGGCCCCCCCCTGTGGCCCTTGCTCGGCTGCCGAGTGGCGTCCGTCCGGGTCTCTCTTGCACCTCTTCGGAGTGGACTCGCGGTTGCCTCTTGTGGGGGCAGTGGCTGGCCTTCCCCTCTGTAGGGAGCCTGCTGGGGGGCCGTGCTCCGGCGGCTTCCTAGTCGGACCCTCGCTTTTGGAGGGAGTGTGGTTTGGGATGCATGGCTGTGTTCACCACAAACATCTCCTCATTCTCTGTTTCACTCTGATGCAGTTATCCTGTCACTGCAGACTAATGTAGATTTGTTGCACGTGTCATCTGGATGGTCATTGTTCAAGAGGTTCTGTTTCTTTTCTCGTTGTTTTTCTTGTATGTTTATCATTATTAGCAAATATGTATGTATGTATGTGTGTATACATATATATGCACACTGTATGTGTGTACGTATGTATGTACTGCATGGATATGTGTATGTGCACAGTATGTGTATGTATACGTGTACGAATATGTGTGTATGTATGTATATATACATATATATGGGTGTGTTTGTATATATATGTATATATGTGTGTGTGTATGTATGTATGTGTGTATATGTGTGTATGTATGTATATATATATGTGTGTATATATATATTAGTATTATCATTATTCTTATTATTTTATTTTAATTTTTTTATTTTTTTGTATTTTTGCTCATTTTGCTCAGTGACTGTTCTGGTTTTTGCTGAAATTGTGATTATCACGGTTGTTTATAATATGGTTGAAATATGTTTGTGAGGTTCTTCTGCACCCTTTCTTATATCCCCCACTCCACCCCCACCCGTCCCTTTTCAGCTCAGGTCCGGCATCGAAATGTGGTGCAACAAAATTCACGCAAAATAAACGCAGTCAAATGTCAAGGGAGACTCATTTGGATTATGAAGTCTCCCTTGGCAAAGAAATTTTGCTCAGCATTTAAAGGCAGCTTGACTCCCATTCAGCTGTTATGATGCTGGACAAGACAAAAAAAAATAGCACCTAGCTGTCGGGGAATCGAAACCCTGTGTTCCGTGTGACAGGGGATGATACTGTCCACTAACGTCCATACTAACGGCATGCAAATGTTTGCCGCCAATTAGCCGAAGGAGAAGCGAATCCAGCGAGGGTTCATGGCACCTTTAAGTAGTGTGGCTGACCGTATAAATCGCCAGATTAAGGCTCCTGTTTCTCAGAGGGTACTGGTTCAAATCCCAGAACTGGCTATCCCTGACAAGGGCTGGTCCCTGCAAGTGAAATGATTTAGTAGGCAGGTAATGTGATGGCTGTCAGATTGTACAACACAGTTGAGCACTTAAAGAGTAAGATTTAGAGTTCTTGTTCTCACCAGACTTTTCCCCGTTGTTGCAACAGGATTAAGGTACGAAGTGAAATTGTGATGCACATAAAAACTTCTCTGTGGGTAAATCTCAAAATTGAATATCTTGAGTGCTGGCTTCCATGAAATTGTGATGCACAGACATTAAACATGTCTGAACACGGCAAATAAGTCAGCAGCCTTGCAAACCTCACTTTAACCAAGTAACATAGCAGAGAATGGCGTCACAGGTCCAGGCAGGACACTTCTGCTGCACCACTCTGACTCTGCTGACAGCTGCATGGATTTAGTCCTTTTTGCGGTTTGGTGTGAGTTTCCCCTGGCGTCAGCATTAGTTTTGTTGATCAGGGGCCTCACCTATACAACTGTGCATGGAAGTCTGACTAAAGGTCTGTGCATTCCAGAAACCCAAAATGTACATGCAGACAAAAATATTATGATCTATAAAATGTTGCGTACGCACGGATTCACGCAAGTTGTGGTACATACTGTAGATTCCATCTTGAGGAGACGTGTGCGTACCCAACTTTGCCTCAAGTTATATCTATGCTTCCACTTTACTATAAAAGGTAATGTACAGTTTTCATACTTTTTGCAATATGTTTGAGTTCATTTCTGATACTGATCTTGTACTGCAACATTTTGTACAAGTGCACCTTATACTGTGAGCAGTATACTATAGTGTACATTGGTATTGATCAAAGTTAGTTTTTTATTTACATTTCTGCAATATTTTCAGAAAAATCAAGCCCCTGCTTTTGTACATATCGTTTATTTTACATTATCAACAGTTTGTACAGATGTCACATTTCAAAATTTTAACCTTTCAAATGTGAATATTTTTAATTTTCTTTAGTCATCCATGAAAGCAGATGCATTTTCTTTGTGTTTCGGCAAACAAGAAATGTTTGGATCAGCTCCTGCTAAAGGAAGAGCTACTGTCTCCTCACTAATTTGCAAGCAGCAAGGTATTTAAACAATTAGTAGTAGTTCTGAAGTAAAGGAGAGTTCACAGAATTAGACTCTAGCCACATATAAGTCACACCACTGTATAGTCGCAGGGTGAAAAGTAAAAAAAAAAAAAAAATAGCAGCGTATACACCATAATTTACGGTACTACACTCTCTACAGGCTGCAATATAAGAGCGAGAGGTGTCAGTTTTAGTGAAGTTTAAGGTAATGATTGGCGTATGCCGATCACATCTTTCCACGGAAATCAGCTGATAACGATCGTTTTCAGCAATGCGCAAGTACCTTAAAAAAACAGATCGATCCATTTTTTTAAGTTATTGCAGTGGTAATGGCCCTGGAACAATTTTCCATACCTGAGTTTCCATTTTTTTATACTTTTCCAGATCTCGAAATTTCTATAATCAAATTCCATACTTTCTATACTTGCATAGTAATGACTTTTGTTGATCTCCAGTGGCGAGCCGAGCCCAACCCACACATCTTTAAACATATATATTTGTTTCTTTACATGAACAAAATCTCCTCAATCCAGCCAGACCATCTCACCAAAAAGCATTTATTATGATTATTATTAGTTGTCCGAGAAGGACAACGTGACACCAAAATCCTCCTTGTACAGGTCCCATGTTTTAGGTTTGTGCGGGTTGTCCAGTTCCTCTCTGGGCAAGAAGAGCCTGCAGAGACACAATCAGTCACCACTAATGTCCCTTTTACACACAATATGAATCAGAAATACTACTGGAGGTGAGGAGACGTACTTGTTGTCTGATATGAAGGAGGTATTGAACCAGAAGTAGAAGGGGACATCTTCGTATCCTTTAGGAATACCCTGAGGAAGAGAACAGTAGATAATAATATTCCTATTTATATTACATAGGATACGATTCTGGTATTTAATATAACATTCAACATAGATGAAAATGATATTTTACACATTTTATATTTTCATATTTACAATTATAATTTTCATACATAATGTATAAAAACAGGGGGGAAAATACAGTATATATTTCTATATGAAAGTAATTTTTTTCCATATTAGATTTATGGCGTGAAAGAGCATACAGCAGGGGTGCTCACACTTTTGTCTGGGCCAAAAGTAGGGTTACAGTTAACACTTAGATTTTTTACATTTATTAGACATTTATGTATTTACAGTATTTATTTGAGCATTTGCGAGATTAAATATTTAATGTAAAATGTCTAATATGTAAATATAATGTATGTAAATAAAATGTCTATATATACTATGGGCAACATGTGAATAATCCTGACTTTATTTAGGATTATCACATGTTGCCCATAGTTAACTCATAATCGCAGATAGAGATAAATAAAGTCAACCTATCTTTGAAAATCTTTAAAAAGTAAAGATGTAAATTTCTGTAACTATTACAATAACTACATCACATTTTAGATAAAAAGAGCTATCAATTTTGGAAATATGGGCCATTATTCTATCTTAAAATAATATAAATGTATCATTTTTATGTTATGTTATGTTTTCAGTTGGCCAAAAATTCTTACAATTTTTTAAATATTTATATGAATTATAGTATTTATTGGTTATTAATAACTAATGAGGATAAGCGGTATAGAAAGTGAATGAATGAATAATAACTCGCCGCCTGTGACACAGGACGTGATGAAGTATTTCCACATACAGTAGTGGCCGCACTGGATGCCTCCACGACGGCCAGTATGGGAGCCCATAGGCCTTCACACAGCTTTTTTTTTTCTTGAATTAAAAAAATAATAATTATGAAGGAAAGACCGGATACTGATAGACCAATTTTCCTTTTTTTATGCCAATATATGGCATGATAATATATTATCAGACATTGGTTTCAGTTATAATCATTACAATTAAAAATAATTCAACATTGTACAATGTTCAACAATGTATCAGTCTGTGTGTAGTGAATGTATACAATTTGGAATGAAATTACTGAAATAAATAAACTTTTTGGTCATCTTCTTATTCTAAGCAGCACTCGTACAGAAGATATGTGGTATATTAATTTTGGGTATTGCATACCCTATTAATTAAACAAATGTAATGCAAGTATGCTGTATATTATTTATTATATATTTTTTTCTATACTCAACAGATAAGAAAATTAAATAGATGTATGACTTATCATTAATGTATATAATAATGATGAAAGAAATACATTACTTCTGTAAATTTTAGTCATTTTTTAATTGATCATATTGTCAGACTTATAATTCTAAAATATACCTTTAATTTCAATATAAAGGTATTGCATTTAAGTCTTCTATCTCTATTTATCATTATAATATGTACCTTCTGCACGTCACTTTTTTCTATTTATTATAATATGTTGCTAAACTGCCTTTTCTTATTTTGTGAATGTTGTATTGTTTAATGATAGTATTCTATTCCATACAGGAGCTATTGTGAAGAGAAAATGCACTCACAGCACTGGACTCAAACATGACCTTGACATCCCCTTGAACCAAAGGTCCATTGTGGAGGCTGATGATTGCTGCATTGCTGCCCACATCAGGGAAGACCTGGAAAGAAACAAGCAAAAGGTGCGTCTCTTGGCCTCTTAGCAAGCCACCCCCTTTTACTTGAGCAGGCTGAGACTTACTGAGCAGTTGCGCTGTGTGGCGCACACACACTCAAACAAAAGCTCTTTCCTCACAATGATCTTCACCTTTAGGTCACTGGCGTCACCTCTACCCACACCTGATGAGGGGCAATGTTACAAATCACAAAAATACACACAGAAAGTGAAGATAACAGCTTTCTAACAGTATCAATCAAAAGGGAGGATTATCTCTGCGACGAATTATGGACCTGCTATGGAGTGGATGCGGATGCTCTTTAGCCACAGACTTTTTGGAGGGGGAAGCTGCCTGTTGAATTTAGTCTTCATCACCTCGTAATAGCCCACGTACCTGCTCTGTGGTACGCACAAAAATAATACAGCATATTGTTTATTTAACTTTAGCACAACACAGCAGCAGCAGAACCAATGTTGTAATAGCAAGGAGGAAACTGCTCATGAGTTGATGCATGTGGTACCACCGAGAAAACTACAACCGGGCGTTGCCTACAGCCACGGCTGTTAATGCCGGTGTTTTTGGAACCAGCACTAATTTGAGAACCTTGTATTATATATATTTATATATAAATATATTTGCTTTTATAGGCGACTTAATTGAAAAGAGGTGCATTTCCTACACATTCAGATCTTGGTTTTCGTATGCCCCTGGTGTTCCATGCATTCGTCATTTATAATTATTTTGCCTTAGTTTTTGTATGTCTAACTATATTTAATTCTCTACATTTTTACAGTGTTAGATAGGACCATTTTTGCCACTTGTGCACAAAAACATGATCAAGAATTTTCAGGATGCGTTTCCAACAGGTTCTACAAAATATCCAACACTGATTCAAAAATGCAGGATTATTATTTTGGTGTGAATCACAATATGGGAGGGAACTATGGCGCATGGCGGAGGTCTGCTATCTCAGAGTCTAGTGTGTTCATATTTCTGAGTGTCTGGAGTGGACTCATTGGATTTACATATTTCATTTTGTTATTGCCTCTATTTTTGTACATTTTGGTTTTTGTCCAGCTTTTTGGAACACTTTAATGTCGATAACTGAGGTATCACTATAATGTCCAAAAATGGTGCCTTTATTTTCATAATTTGTACCTTTGTAGGATAAGTCACATGCACTCATTCAGTGTGTAATATGTAGTATAGGCCCCTTTCTTTTATTAGCAGCACAGTGGCCCCTTATTTAAAATTTTCGTTGCGCATACACTAAAATAGACTTACTAAGTAACCAGGCCGTGGTCTGGTGCCGGACCACGGGCAGGGACGAACCGGCCCGAGGACAACTTCCTGCTTTAGCAGGACAGTAAAAATCAGTATGAATTCAGTGTCCAGGTTTATGATAGTATAGGTGTATCCAAATTCTGGCTTTTTTAAAACTACATTGACAAAAAAGGGGAGAAATACATTTGACTTTTTACAATGCTGAGGTTCACCAAAGCCTTCCTAGTTGGCCTAAACACTATCGGAAGCACTGACCTACATCTCCAACTTACATTCTAATATTTTTTCCATTAAATTGTATTCATTTACAACCAATATCTTCATTTAGCAGCATGTCTCTCGGCTACACTGCTTCCAGTACTTGTATGTTCGATTTTTTGGCAAATCGTATTTCAGCTTGTATGTGTTGCCATGTCAGGATAATCCGTCGGGGCCTTAAGAATCAGTAGTGCTGGCCCTTGTCACATGCACACTATAGAGTGCAAGTTTAGCACCGGCGCCACAAAGTGCGTTACTAAAGCTCAGAGTTCCTGGCAGTAATGTAAGTCGGGTGCATCTGTGACTTAACTGTCACAGAAAACGCGTTAACACGGGCAATTGTGGTTTGAAACCCCGCCAAAGTAAATTTTTCTTAGCATTTTTTAGTATGAAAAAAAATATTCTAGCCGGTTATGTCGCCCAAATGCACCGCCCACCACTGGTATAATGTATCATTTATGAAATCACATTGTGCACAGGCTGCCTTTGTGTGTAAACAACATTTGTCTGAATATAACCAATACAAGCCAATGTCTTACTTGAGAGGGAGTCTCCACTCCTTGAAACTTGGAGCTCCGACTCTTATCCGTCCTCCTTTCCCCAAAGTACTCCAGACTGTCCTGGTAAAGAATGCAAAGACCTCAGCGCATTAAAGATGTCTGACCCTCTTGTCTTTTTAAGGTGAGGTCTTACCTGTGCATTCTCAAACTGGTCACTGTCAATAAGCCAAGTGCACACCAGAGTGCCAGTACGACCTACAAAGCAGATTTAGCACAGCTTTAGTTCGCTTGTTGCACGCACAAAAAGCCCAAATGATGAATTACCTTTCCCTCCTTTGCAGTGAATAGCAATGACGTTTTTGGGATCGGCAGACATCCACTCTCTTACGCTAGCCGTGTATTTCAGCATGTCCCTGAAGCACATACAGCGTGCGGAAACAAGAATGTCACTCCGAATAGTGTAGCCCTCTGCCAAGACTCAACAATCTTCATCTGTCCTTTGTAAAGTTTCATGGACATCATCCCCTTTGTAAATGCTCCAGTTGGTAGGTAGTTAGATGAATGTTTTACCCACTCAAAAACGTAACGATAACAGAAACAAAACCATTGACTCCAAATATAAGACAACACTGAATATAAAACTCAACATGTATATATTAAAAGAACAACACAATAGAAAGTTGCTTCACTGATCGCAATAATCTTTAGATAGCATCAAAACGCCTCCCCAGTTTGCTAACAACCTTTGAGACACTTTTTGCTGTGAGTGACAGGAATAAAAGCTCTGTTTGGTTTCCATGAATACAACTCTAAACTCCAAGTCCTGTATAAGATGCCCTGAGGAAACCATTTTGGGTTTGCAAATTAATTTGTTCCAAAAGGTTCAACAAAACGTACGAGAACCAAAAATATATTTCCCATAAGAAGTAACGTAAATCCAAATAATCTTACCAATAAGTACATTTTATTAGAATTATTATAGTTTTACATGCAGAAAACAATGCCAAATAAATATAAATGATGAATGGATGGAAGTTATTGTGGATGCCAACTTCCAGTACATTCTGACAAGATGAAAGTCAAGAGTTTCTCACCTTCTTTGCCACATTGCGTTCTTTGGCCCCGAGGTCAGTTATGCATGGACAGTGATCCATCAAGTGTAGGGTGCTTTGTTTGGCCACTCAAGTTTACAGAACGATACAGTAGAGGGCAAATGAAGTCTTTTGCAAAGACTTTGGCTTTCCTCGCCTTTCATTTATCTTGATGCAGGTTTTTCAAGTGACGTGACTGAGACAGTGTACAAAAACATATTTGACCAAAAACGAATCGTACGGAAACCAGGACATACAAAAACTGAGGTCTTACATTTGAATCAGTCCTACAGACCAACAAACAGCTCTGCCCCCTTTTATCGCCAAGTCATCCTGTCCCGTCTACACCACCATCATATTGCTGTATGTATGTTGTCTGTGTACGGACGGGTGATTGCGGCATTTCGCTTGTACCGCGGCATAAGTGACAATTAAAGGCCATGTCTCTCTCTTTCTCTCTCCCTCTCCTTGGAGGAGATCAAACACATTTTTTGAACAAATTTAGATTAAAAAGTAACTCACTCTAAAGAAGGTACGTTGTGGTCGTCTATGAACACCCGTTCGACCCTGTAGTGGAAGAACTGGGGGTCGTAGCCTTTCTCACCTGCCAAAATGCGAAAACCAAAAAAGAATATAGTTAGTGTCCGTCCGATTCATACATAGATCATGTTCATATTTGTTGTGCGTTTCGATGACAAACAATTGAAAGATGCCTGATGGGATACACTGCGGTGGTCTACAACCGTGATTTCCTAGTTGTGTCTATATGTGGGACTAGAAGTAATGTAAAGCAGAAAGACAACTAACTGCAAAGGTTGTAGACTCTGTAATGGTCTTCATGTTTGGTGTCCAGGAATCTTGCAACCTCCTGTGAGCAAAGGGACAGCACACAGTATGTGTCATTATGAACCACTTTTCTACAAAGCACAAGAGTCTGCCTTATCCGCCTGAAAAATCTCGCATTTTTGCCATTCCCTTGTGTTGGTGCTGTTTTTTAAACCTGTGATTAATCACAATTAATTGTATGTTAACAATGGACAAAATGTGCTTAATCGCAATCAAATATTAGAATTGATTGACTGCCCTAGCTGGAAGCAATTTTCAGGCTAATATTTTGTAAAATAAGAATTGGATAATTGAACATGATCGTCACCATGCTGTCCAGGAAACTGTCATGACGTACCCTAATTGGGTTCCTGTAGAAGGACTGCTTCCCAGATGAAGGAAAAGACATGGCGATGACTCGGTCTGAGACAACAAGAAGGAGTCAAAGACTGCCAGAATGTCAACAAGCTGCATGTTACGCTAAATTGGTCTTACCTGTGACATAAGTGAGGTCAAGGTCAAACCCATCTTTCTGATAGCGCCGTTTGTTCTCAGAGACCTAAAGAGGAGTGCACACAATGTCTCCCTTGAGTCTACTAACTCTACATTTACACAAAGTGGCCATTCTCATACCATCCTCCTGGTGACCTTCTCCAGCTCTTTCTTCTGGGCCGCCAGCCTGAACACCCTCACCAGAATTATAATCCTCAAGAAGCGCAGAAAAGTAACCGCCCTAGGGAAGGAAATGACAACAAACAAAATGTATAAGTACATAAAAAGCTATTGGACAAATTCTCATGATTCATGAAATTCAGTCAATATGTACCATACTGATGTGAATATAAAACGACCCACATTTTCAATCTAGTATTTGGGAAAAACATTCATTCATTCATTTTCTATACAGCTTATCCTCATTAGGGTCGCGGGTATGCCGGAGCCTATCCCAGCTTGGTTTGGGCGAGAGGCGGAGTACACCCTGGACTGGTTGGAAAAAACATTTAAGACAAAAAAAAAAAAAAAACTGGGTAGTCTCCGTGTCGCACTGCATCTCTTTAGGTCACTGGTATGTGTATGTGAATGACAGGAAGAAAAGTTCTGACTCTTTTGGGGAAAATCGCAACCTCTTTTTTTAGACTTTTTTTCAAGAAAAACAACAAATTATATTATGTTTTTATATCATTTTATATTTTTGCACCACAAAAGTTTTTAGCATACTCAAAACATTCAATCCAGCCACAATTGGGCCTCATATTTGGGACGCACTCAGAATGCAGTCAGAATTTTTAGAATGCACTTTGATTATCCAGGAATAAACCAGGAGTTTTTTAAATTCTGGTGGCATTTTGGCATTATTCTTCCTCTAGTGTGACTCAGGTATAAAAGGATTATGCCTACTTTTTAAAATCTATTTTGTATTTGTATGTCTTTCTTTTTCATTTATAGTTTTATAAAACAAGAATGTCACTTATTTATTATAACTGGCAATTTATTTGAGATTACCTATTTTTTATTTTAGATTATTTTACTACTTTTTCCAGACAACAAAAAATTTCGAACAACTCAGAGGAATTGTTATGACTATTATGATTATTATGAATTGGATTCATGTATATATTAAATTATATATTCGATATTATTCAAATGCAAGAATAATATTTGAAATATTAAAACTCAAATATTTTAGCACTTACAGGAACCCCATTTACCAACAAAGTAGGTTACGTAGTTGCAGTACAATGCTTATATTATACCATTATACTGTATATAAAGAGTTACTCAATTTCAATCTACTCATTTTACTTTTATAACAAAATGATGAAAACATTCTTGTTTGTAATGGAAGAGAGAAGTGTCATAAAGAATTTAGTAAAAATATATTTTTTAACAAGTTTTGTTTATATTTTGTGTTTATATTGTTTTTCTTTTTCCTTTTTCAAGTAGATAAATTTAATGTGTTTAAATGTTGTCTGTTAAAAATGAATACTACTAATAAATAAATAAAATAAATAAATAATAATACAAAATTAAAAATTAAATACATAATAAATAAATGTATTTATAATATATATTTTACATCCATATTTTCTTTTTATTTCTTTCTAATTCAATTTGAATCACCCCGCACGGTAGCTGACTGGGTAGCACGTTGGTCTCAGAGTCAGGAGGTTCAGGGTTCGAATCTCCGTTGGGCTCTGTGTGGAGTTTGCATCCATGTTAGGTTAATTGGCGTCTCTAAATTGTCCATAGGTATAAATGTGAGTGTGAACGGTTGTATGTCTTTGTTTGTCTATATGTGCCCTGCGATTGACTCGCGACCAGTCCAGGGTGTACCTCGCCTCTCGCCCAAAGTCACCTGGGATAGGCTCCAGTAATGAGGACAAGCGGTATAGAAAATGAATGAACGAATAAATAAATTTGAATCACTATTCAAATGCTTTATTATTTTTTAATTAAAAATTCTGTGTTTTAAGCACAGACAGGAACCCAATTTAAAAAATATTTGCAGTATAAAAACTAGATGTATAATTAAAAAAAAAAAAGAATTAAACATTTTTCCAACCTTTTAGCGTTTTAGTTTTCTCATTTTGTGAGGTGCTTTATTAAGAATTAGGGGTCAAAATATTAGAAACAGCTCTCAGTATGATCTGCAACCACAATAATAAACATACTGAATCAAAACAGAACATTTTTATACTTGTAACGGCAACATTTTTTTTATTAGATAATGCAAGTGCACCTGATGAAGTGTCCAGTGTATTCCCACTAATTGCACCTTGAGGATTATTATAGGATCAATGAATGAAGATAGTGTGGTGTACCTGGGAATGAGGGTGACTCCTGACAGGTCAGTGAAGGTGTAGCACATGGTGACCACCAGCGTGACGACCACAACGCAGGCATCAGTGATGTTCAGCTTGGAGCCAAAATACACTTTAAACCTTTAAAAAAAATGTCCAATTCATGCAACACTTAAAAAACATATCCCTGGAGGCTATTTCATTTCCTGCAAAACTTCCTTCTTTTCAACTTCCTCTTTAACACGACAAGAATCTTTACCCCTCCACGTAGAGCCTGAGGAGAACGTCTGCCAAGAAGAAGAAGGAGATGATGAGGGACACGGTCTCCAGAGAGTTCCCGACCTGTCTGCTCTTGGCTGGCAGGGAAATGTCCACGATGACAAGCACAATGTCAACCAAGATCAGCGCCACTCCAATAACACTGAGGAAGAAATAAAAAACTAAATATTATCTGTCAAAATAAGCTAATACTACTTCCAGAATTCCCAAAGACACTGACCGGAATCCAAAGGACATAACAAAAGGGGTAATCTTCTTCCGGATGTTTCTGTAAAATGAGATAAGATAAGGTAATAAAAAAAAAAGGTAATATTTCATTTTCAATGAAGCACTTCCCAGTTTGATACATACTGTACATATATTATACTTTTTAATCATTCTTATTTTTTCCTATTTCATTTGTCAATATAACGCAGCTAAATAACTTTTTTTTTTTTTAAACTTAAGTTCCTGCAGGTGCTTTTAAATTGTGACAAAAATAATGCATTATTAATCAAAATGTAATACGAGCTGTGGGATGGTGGGAACCTCTCCTTCGCTATTCTTTGTCTTTCTTCTAAATGGCTAATATAGTCAAAGTAAGAAATTGGAACAGAAGCAATGTGTTTACGCTAGTCACAGATGCTTTATCGGAGAGATATATGGACCTACTGCAAACATTTTTCAAAGATCCTCTCATATAGAGACGTGCTAGGCTGTGTGTAAGAAATTACTAAAAAAAATTCTGTCAAAGATTCTCTGTACCCCAAGTTCTGTATTTCAGAAAAATAGAATATTGTGAAAAGGTTCAATATTGAAGACACATAGTGTCCCATTCTAATCCATCCATTCCATTCCATTCCATTTTCTTCCGCTTATACAGGTCCGGGTCGCGGGGACAACAGTCTCAGTAGGGAAGTCCAGACTTCCCGGTCTCCAGCAACTTCTTTCAGCTCCACCGGGAGGACACCAAGGCGTTCCCAGGCCAGCTGTGAGACATAGTCCCTCCAGCGTGTCCTAGGTCTTCTCTGGGACCTTCTCCCGGCTGGGCATGCCCAAAACACCTCACCAGGGAGGCGCCCGGGAAGCATCCAGACGAGATGCCCGAGCCACCTCAACTGGCTCCTCTCAATGTGAAAGAGCAGCGGCTCTACTCTGAGCTCCTCCCGAGATGGCAGAGCTCCTCACTATCTCTTAGGGTGAAACCAGCCACCCTACGGAGGAAACTCATTTCTGCCGCTTGTTCACGGTAATGAGATCGCGGATACATTCTAAGCCCATTCTAATCGGCTTATTAATTAAAAACATCTGCAAATGCCTTTAAATAGTCTCTCAGTCTAGTCCTTTGCTACACTATTATGGGAAAGACTGCTGACTTGACAGTTGCCCAAACCTCCATCATTGATGCCTTGCACAAGGAGGGCAAGACACAAAAGTTTGTTGCTAAAGAAGCTGGCTGTTCACAGAGCTCTGTGTCCAAGCATATTAAAAGAAAGCCATAGGAAAGGAAAAAATGTGTCCAAGCAATAGGGATAACCCCACCTTGATGAAGATTGAAACAAAACCCATCCAATAATGTGGGGGAGATTTGCAAAGAGTGGACTGCAGCTGGAGTCAGTGCTTTAAGAGTCACCACACACAGACATGGCTTTCAGCTGTCGTATTCCTTGTCTCAAGCCACTTGTAAACAAAAGACAACACCAGAACCATCTCAACTGGGCTAAAGACAAAAAGGACTAGACTGTTGCTGAGTGGTCCAAAGTTATATTCTCTGATGAAAGTCAATTTTGCATTTCCTTTAGAAATCAAGACAGAAGAGGCACAAAATCCACGTTGCTTGAGGTCCAGTGTAAAGTTTCCACAATCAATGATGGTTTGGGGTGACAAGTCATCTGCTGGTGTTGGTCCACTGTGTTTTCTGAGGTCTAAGGTCATTGCAGCTGTCTACCAGGACGTATTAGAGAACTTCATACTTCCCACTGCTGACCAACTTTATAAAAATGCAGGTTTCCTTTTCAAACTTGGCACATGCACACAGTGCCAAAACTACCAGTATCTGGTTTAAGAACCATGGTATTCCTGTCCTCTATCAGAGCAACCTGGGCTCTAAAAAACACCTGAGAAGTGCTACAGACTGATCGCCTCCTGCCACGCCGTATTGCTACAGCCATTCAGTCTAATTGGAGCCCCGACCAAGTACTGAGTGCTGTACATCTTCATGCTTTTTTTATATTGGTCTCTGATATACTGAATTCGTTTTCAGTTATAACCATCAAAATTAAAATAAACATTTGAAATATATCAGTCTGTGTGTAATGAATGTACATAATACACAAGTTTCACTATTTGAAAGAAATTACTGAAATAAATCAACTTTTTTCATAATTTATTGAGCGCCTGCAATACGCCTGCACGGTTAGCAAAAAAGCTGAGATGCTGAGATTTTTTTTCCTTTAAATACAAAACAGTGGCCCATGCATTCTTTTTCGGTATGCAGCTTGGCCTGTCATGATAATCAAATCAATAAAAATGACATCAATAATTTTGCTGGCCTCTATACATTGACATGTGCATGCATGTTTGTTTTTCTTCTCTCTCTACCAAACAGGCTGGATGACAAGGGAGTTCACTCTGCGCATCTGTCTTAACATCTGGGCGCATTGATTCAACAGCGAAATGAATGGAGTGCCTGATACCTCCTCTTGTTGTGTATAAAACACGATTTGATATAAATTTCAGCCAGTTTGTGCGTTGTCATTTTGTGATACAAAAAAAGTTTGTGGCAAAGACGATGAAATAAATAATACAACACAGTGAAACTTGCGTTCAACTGCTGTGATTCCCAAAGTATAACTCATTGTGCGTCAAATGCATTTTGCGGCATCCAAAACATGTACTTTGAGCAAACTCTTTAAACCTAAACAGCGTATTCCACACAATGTTGCTAAAAGTGATGCAAGGAGGCGTATATGCAAATGAGCTGTCAATCTGTATCGACACAAAATGTCAATTTGAGAGTATTTCCAAATTATTTCTCCAAAAACCCTAGTTAAAAATGTTCTTTATTAGGGATTTCTCGAGCCAATCGGCTTTATTATGAAGGTTCGAAAAGACCATGATATCGGGCTGATCGGTTGCCGTAAAGCTGGTCCGCACTCCAAAATGGTGGGGTAAATGCACCCGAAGCTGGTTTACACTGGACTCCCACCACCCGGAGAACACGCAACACCACCATGCAGACATGTCCGGGGGGTATTGTGGTGAAGTTAGTTTCACGTTAATTACAGCGGTTGACTTCCCTCGCTGTGCCCGGAGTTCTCTGTCATGGTGCCGGGAGCTCGCATGGGAAGTGCTGCTCTAAACGCTGGTTGTTATGTTCTGAATCACACCACAAATGGATCAATAATGAAAGTCCTACCCTAAAAGTATTGTAATGGCAGCAGAATAATTCAACGTCAGGATGGCTGTCATTCAATTCGCCATTATTTTGCATAGACCAGTCCTTCGACAAGACTTCCTGGTTTTCTTCTTCTACACACTTGACTCCAAACGCTTGCTCTAACCAGCATGCTGAACACCACTGCCCTCTATAGCCCACACACTAAAAAGCAGCTTACACCTCAATACACCTGTCGCTACAATATTTTACACGCCCATTTTTCCGATTCTTTGTTAGGGACCTGAGTCAGAGGTTTGTCACAAAAGCCAAACAATATTGTTGGTCATGCTGTGTAATAAAAAAGTAAATTCAGCAATACTTTGGTTGCATTAGTTGTAATGCTTTGAAGAGCTATTTTCATAACCATAGTCAATTCCACAAATTCATGTCATAAAAGTTCATTATTAAAAATTAAAAAAGGATCGGTACCAGATCAGATTGGCAAGACTATAAACAAATGGTATTGGATGCCAAAAAATGTAGATCGGGACATCTTATTCTGTATTATAGAACGAGGCCGGTGTGTTGTCAATCATGGGCCACATTGGCCTTGCGGCAACCAGTCGCGGTGCCCTGATCTACATGAAAGCAGTGTTGCCTCTGCTGATGCTGCTGATCTTACAGGATAAGAAAATGGTGCCAGTCTTATATTATGTGTGGGCCACCAGGTGGACAGTTCTGCTTTGAGGTGAAGCCTCGGGACATTTGATGGCCAATTTTTTTCTTTGATCCTTTTGCAGAAAATGTCGAAGAACACTAAATCTCAGCACATTCTACTGCTGAAGATACACTGTATGTTTCCAAGCATGAAGACGGTGAACTCACTGGTAGATGGTGTCTGCTTCCTCAGCATCATCCCTCCCATCATCAATCTCCACTTTAGCATCATCCATCTTTGCAACACTCCTAAAAAAAGCCGTATAAAAAAAAACCCCAATCATGCCATGGCAAAAAGTGTCACATAAAAAGGTTGAAACATTAAACAGTGCAGTAAAAACACACAGACATGCATGAATAAAAAGTTAATGTTTCCCATGGAAGTCACGTGTTCTCACCCATTGACACCTGGATCCGAACCGGGGCTGAAGTGGACCGAGGACATGACTTAAAAAGTAGTTTGCCGTGGACGCCGAGCGTCTACATGAGATAAAAGCGGCGTGCAATTCGCAGGCGTGGGGGGTGGGGGCAGCACAAAGGCGCGTAAAAGTGCAAAAATATCTGTTAATGGACAGAATGCAAAAGAGAGAAGAAAGCATGCAGGGTGCGAGTGGAATTCCCTCGTCCTGGTTCCTCTCTGCTTACCGTTGGAGCTGACATTCGGGACAAAACCCGGGATTCGATCTTGTGACTTCCCACGGACACAAAGGAAGGACAAGGAAGACGCCTCAAAGGTTAAACGGACGGTTTGTGTTTTCGTCCTCCACTCCTCCTTTTTTGCAAACGTAGCGGATTTTTTTTGTGCTTGGGACTTCCTGGAGTTTTTTTCCCCTCATCTGTAGCAGTTGCAAAAAAAAAAAAAAAATGTACGCGCCTCCTCCTACTCTTCCTCTTAGTCACATCTGGTACTGATTAGAAGTTCGAACGTGACATTTCTTATGTAGTTTTTCTTCAGTATTTCACATTTTCTTGTGTCCTCCCACCCCTTTTGATATTTGATATTTCATTATCAAAATCCTTTATTTATACATTTGAATGCCTTCAAAAACACATACACACACGTAGGGTGGTATGCAAATGTTTGGGCACCCCTGATAATGTTCAAGATTTTCCTTTCATAAATCATTAGTTGTTTGGATCAGCAATTTCAGTGAAATGTATCACACAGCAGACAAAATCAGTGATGTTTGAGAAGTGAAATGAAGTTGATTGACAGAAAGTGTGCAATAAGTATTTAAACACAATTAGGCAGGTGCATAAATGTGGGCACCCTAACAGAAAAATGACATCAATATTTAGTAGATCCTCCTTTTACAGAAATAACAACCTCTAAACACTTCCAATGAGGGTCTAGATTCTGGTTGACAGTATTCTTCTTCTACAAAACAGTCAGGTTTGATGGGTTCAAGCATGGACAGCCCGCTTTAAATCACACCACAGATTTTCAATGATATTCAGGTGTGGGGACTGAGATTCAGAATGTTGTACTTGTTCCTCTGCAAGGAAGAATCTGCTGATACTGACTGGAATCCGTGCAACCTTCAATTTGAACCACCAGTACCATTACCGGCCCCACAGCATGATGGAACCGCCACCAAATGTTACTGTGGATAGCGTTGTGTTTGTCTTAGAATGCTGTGTTCTTCATCCGCCATGCGCCGCCCCTTGTTACGTCCAAATAACTCCATTTTAGGTTCATCAGTCCAAAGCTCTTTGTTCCAAAATGAAGCTGGCTCGTCCAAATGTGCCTTAGAATACATCAAGCGACTCCCTTTGTGGCATGTGCTGAGAAACAGCTCCTTCCTCATATAGCATCCCCAAAGTGCGCTGAATAGTTTACAGATGCAGTGACACCATTTGCAGCAAGATCATGTTGTAGGTCTTTGGATCTGGTCTGTAGGTTGAGTTTAATTGTTCTCACCATTCTCTGCCTGTGCTTGTCTGAAATCTATCTTGTCCTGCCACTCCTGGCCTTAACCAGAACTGTGATTGTGGTCTTTCATTACCTCACTATGTTCCTCACAGTGCAAACTGAGAGCTGAAATTTCTGAGCTAGCTTTTTGTAACCTTCCCCCAAGCCATTATGTTGAACGATCTTTATTTTCAGGTCATTACAGTTGTTTTGAGGCTCCCTTGTTGCCACACTTCAAAGAAGATGCAAAGAGGATAACAATTGGCCACCTTAAATACCCCTTCTCATGACTGGCATGACCTGTGTATGGTCAAGGGTCAATGAGCTTACCAAACTAATTTTGTGTTACCATAATTAATGATAAAGGTATTCAAATCAACAAAACAACAAGGGTGCCCAAATTTATGCACCTGCCTAATTTTGTTTAAATAATTATTGCACACTTTCTGTAAATCCTAAAAACTTTATTTCACTTTGCAAATACAGTACGACTGTGTTCGTCTGCTATATGATATATTAAACTGAAATTGCTGATCCAAACAACTAATGTTTTAGTGTGGACACATAATTTTTTAATAAAATTTCACTTTTATTTATTGGTCCATCTGGATAAATTAATGTATAAGTGTAAATAGATGTTTAAACCTGTTTTATTTTATTTTGGTTTTTAATGTTTCAGATTTGACCCCTCTGTGAATCACCACCTTATCGTGGTAGAGGGGTTTGAGTGCCCGAGTAATCCTAGGAGCTATGTTGCCGGGGGCTTTATGCCCCTGGTAGGGTCTCCCAAGGAAAATAGGTTCTAGGTGACGGCCAGACTAAAAGTAATTCCGAAGACCCTAATGATGAAGAAAATCAAGAGGAGTGACCACACCTTGCCTTGGGACACCGGGGCCTCACCCTGGAGCCAGGCCTGGGGTAGGGGCTCGCAGGTTAGCGCCTGGTGGCCAGGCCTTCACCTGTGGGGCCTGGCCGGGCCTAGCCCGAAGCAGGGACACGGGAACTCCCCCCCGCAGACCCACCACCTGCAGGGGCAAGCATAAGGGTCCGGTTCAGCGGGATTTGGGCGGTGGTCGAGGGCGGGTGTCCGGGCGACCTGGTCTTCGGCGGCCAAATCTGGTTCTTGGGACATGGAATGGCACTTCCTTCTCTGGTGGGGAAGGAGCCCGAGCTTGTGAAAGAGGCCGACTATATCTAGTCGGACTCACCTCAACCCACAGTTTGGGCTCTGGAACCAAATTCCTTAAGAGGGGCTGGACCTTGTTCTTCTCTGGAGTTGCTGCAGGGGAGAGGCGGCGAGCTGGTGTGGGCTTATTAATAGCCCCCCGGCTTGGTGCCTCTGTGCTGGAGTCATCCCCGGTGAACGAGAGGGTTATTTCCTACGCCTTTGGGCTGGGGAAAGGGTCCTGACTGTGGTTTGTGCGTACGCGCAGGTCTATGATCGACTTTGTGGTCATATCATCAGACCTGCGTCCGCATGTTCTGGACACGCGGGTGAAGAGAGGGGCTGAGCTGTCAACTGACCACCACCTGGTGATGAGTTGGATTAGATGGTGGGGAAGGATGCCAAACAGACCTGGTAGACTCAAACGCGTAGTGAGGGTGTGCTGGGAACGTCTGCCAGAGTCTCCCGTTTGTCAAATCTTCAACTCTCATCTCCGGCAGAGCTTCGCCTGCATCTTAAGGGAGGACCGGGATATTGAGTCCGAATTGGCCGTATTCCGTGCCTCAATTGCTGAGGCAGCCAGTTGTAGTTGCGGCCGCAAGGTGGTCGTTGCCAGTCGTGGTGGCAAGCCCCGAACCAGATGGTGGACACCAGGGGTTAGGGCTGCTGTCAGGATGAAGAAGGAGTCCTATCAAGCATGGATGGCTTCCGGGACTCCCGAAGCAGCTGGCAGGTACCGGCAGGCCAAGCGGTATGCGGCTTCGGCTGTGCTCGAGGCAAAACCTCGGGTGTAGGGGGGAGTTCGGTGAGGCCATGGAGCACGACTTTCGGTCGTCCTCGAAGAGGTTCTGGCAAACCGTCTGACACCTCAGAAAAAGGAAGCAGCCCCCAGTTCACTCTGTTTACAGTGCAGACAAGGGCTTGCTGACCTCGACTGAGGATATAGTTGGTCGGTGGAAGGAATACATTAAGGCTCTTCTCAATACCACTGACATGCCTTCCGTAGAAGACGCAGAGTCTGAGGATACGTATGTGGACAGTTCTATCACCGTGGCTGAGGTAATTGGGGTAGTTAAAACACTGCCCCGTGGCAAGGCTCGGGGGTAGACGAGTTTCGCCCTGAATTCTTCAACGCTCTGGATGTTGGGGGACTGTCTTGGTTGACACGGCCCAAATCCGATGCCATGGTTCTCAGTCGGAAACGGGTGGACTGTACCTTCGGGGTTGGGAGTGAGGTCTTCCCTCAGGTGGAGGAGTTTAAGTATCTCGGGGTCTTGTTCACAAGTGAGGGAACGTTTGAGCGTGAGGTAGAAAGACAGATTGGTGCAGCGTCAGCAGTAATCCAGTAGTACAGTAATCCGGTCGCTGTACCGGACTGTCGTGGTGAAGAAAGAGCTGAGCTGAAACAAAGCTCCTGTTTACAGATCGATCTACGTTTCCACCCTCACCTATGGTCATGAGTTATGGGTCATGACCGAAAAAACAAGATTGTGGATACAAGCGGCGGAAATGAGTTTCCTCCGTAGGGTGGCTGGACTCACCCTAAGAGATAGGGTGAGGAGCTCAGCCATTCGGGAGGAGCTCAGAGTAGAGCCGCAGCTCCTTCACATCGAGAGGAGCCTGTTGAGGTGGCTCGGACATCTCATCCGGATGCCTCCCGGGCGCCTCCCTGGTGAGGTGTTTCGGGCATGCCCAGCCGGGAGAAGGTCCCAGAGAAGACCTAGGACACGCTGGAGGGACTATGTCTCACAGCTGGCCTGGGAACGCCTTGGTGTCCTCCCGGTGGAGCTGAAAGAAGTTGCTGGAGACCGGGAAGTCTGGACTTCCCTACTGAGACTGTTGTCCCCGCGACCCGGAACCGGATAAGCGGAAGAAAATGTAATGGAATGGAAGGATAGGTATGGACACGTTATTTTATTTGATTTTATTCATTGGCAGATTTGGATAAATGTAAAGAGATGTGGCCCCATCATTAATTTAATTACACTTTGTATTTATTTGCTTATTTACCAAAAACCTGTATAAATAGGAAAATATATAAACCCATCATTTATTTGACATTTTATTGTCTTTGTTGTCTGATGTGGATATATGTGAATATATTAGGTTACGTAATTTTAATATCTATAATTTTTTACGGCAGATTTTGAGGTAAGGTAGCTGTGAAATTTGTATTTTATTTGTTGGTTTATCTGCAGATTTGAATAAATTTGATTATTCTATTATCTTAATGGATTTTTAAACATTCACGTTCATATTCACAATACAAGAAAAAAAAACATTTCTCTACAATTGCTCAGTGACAGGAGATACTGATACAAGTCAGATATGATAAGTCAGATATTCCCATTGTAAGTCAATTATTTGTAAAGCATTTTTTTAGAAGACAATTACATAAACAAAAAAATAATTCTACCAGTGTGTTGCAATCCTTGATAGGAAAAAAACGGTTTGGTTTTGGAATTTGGCATGGTCTTTCTTCTAATGTGGACCATGCAGAACCAGCCCAACCCTGCTATAAATAAACACTGACAAAACTTTCAGAGGAGCAGAACACAGAGTCTGAAGACAACAAAAGAACATTGCAGAATGAAGGTAGGATATTTACGATTCAGTCCAAAATGTTGTTGTGTAACTGTGTGTATTATCATTTTCTTGATGATTTCAGATTTACAGCGGTTTCATTCTAGAAGCCACCTTGGTGTTTGTTTTGTTCTTGGTTTTCCCAAGCAAGACCTTATCATCACCTCAGTTTTCAGTAGGTATAATCGTATTGTTAGATCGATAAAATACATTTTAAAATGAACGTCTGGCTTTCCTTATTCAAAGGTATGCGGTCCAGAGGTAGCAGCTCTGAAGCGGAGCATCAAGAAGCTGGAAAACAAACTCCTCATCGGAGCTTGGCAGGTGGAATACTTGCAGAGGCACAAACACTACCGTCCAATAACGCCTGCCCGGATTATGTCAACTTCCAGTCCACGCACTGATTCCAACAACAGCAGTAGCAACAATAGCAGCGATGTTGAAACGCTGTCCAGCTCCAACATGACAACACTTCCACCAGCAGGGAGCTTGATGGTCCATGACAGAGGTACACACACTGTATTGGATCAATAACCAGGTATCATTAATAATCAGCTGTATTTAATGTTTTTAGACTGTTCCGAGTTGTTCGACAGAATTAAACCGCCCAGTGGTTTTTACCGCATCAGACCCAAATCCAACCAGGAGCCCTTTTTGGTCTACTGTGACATGGATGACGGAGGAGGATGGACGGTTTTCCAGAGGCGGCGGCATGGAAAAGTTGACTTTGACAGGTGCTAAAAGAACAATGATGAGTATCATGGCAGTAATAATAACAATCGTTTGTCCTCCACAGGGACTGGGTAGACTACAGAGACGGATTTGGAGACTTCAAACTGTGGAATGACGAGTTCTGGTTGGGAAATGAGCACATGTATTCTCTGCTCTCGGAAGGTGGGCAATACAGTCCAGAAGAGTGTTTGATGTTTTGTGGTCAGGACACAAAAAGAGCTTTGCGAAAACTGTTAGGGCAACACTGGAATTACCTTAAATATCTTGGTGTGATATTACTAGACTAGATATAGTCGGATTTACCTCAACCCACAGTTTGGTATTTGGAACCAAATTTCTTGAGAGGGGCTGGACCTTGTTCTTCTCTGGAGTTGCCGCAGGGGAGAGGCGGTGAGCTGGTGTGGGCTTATTGTTAGCCCCCCGGCTTGGTGCCTCTGTGTTGGAGTCATCCCCAGTAAACAAGAGGATTATTTCCCTACGCCTTAGGGCTGGGGAAAGGGTCCTGACTGTGATTTGTGCGTATGCACCGAACGGCAGTTCGGAGTACCCAGCCTTTTTGGAGTCTATCATAGGGGTTCTGGAGAGCACCCCAGCTGGTGACTCCATAGTTCTGCTGGGAGACTTCAACGCCCATGTGAGCAATGACAATGTGACTTGGAGGGGCGTGGTTGGGAGGAACGGCCTCCCTGACCTGAACCCGTGCGGTGTGTTGTTGCTGGACTTCTGTGTGAATTAGAGTTTGTCCATAACAAACTGTTGTGTTCGAACAAATGGATGTCCATAAGTGCACTTGGCACCAGGACACCCTCGATCGCAGGTCTATGATCGACTTTGTGGTTGTATCATCAGACCTGCGTCTGCATGTTCTGGACACACGGGTGAGGAGAGGGGCTGAGCTGTCAACTGACCACCACCTGGTGATGAGTTGGATTAGATGGCGGGTAAGGATGCCGGACAGACCTGGCAGACCCAAACGTGTAGTGAGGGTGTGCTGGGAACGTCTGGCAGAGTCTCCCGTTCGTCGAGTCTTCAACTCTCATCTCCGGCAGAGCTTCGCCACCATCTCGAGGGAGAACCGGGATATTCAGTCCAAATGGGCTGTATTTCGTGCCTCTATTGCTGAGGCAGCCAGTAGTAGTTGCGGCCGCAAGGTGCTCGGTGCCAGTCGTGGTGGCAAGCCCCAAATCCGATGGTGGACACGGGGGGTTAGGGCTGCTGTCAAGCTGAAGAAGGAGTCCTATCAAGCATGGATGGCTTGCGGGACTCCCAAAACAGCTGACAGGTAGTGGCAGGTCAAGCGGCACGCGGCTTCAGCAGTGGTCAAGGCAAAAACTCGGTTGTGGGAGGAGTTCGGTGAGGCTATGGAGCACGACTTTCGGTCGGCCTCGTAGAGGTTCTGGCAAACCGTCCGACACCTCAGAAAGGGGAAGCAGCCCCCAGTTCACACTGTTTACAGTGTGGACGGGGGCTTGCTGACCTCGACTGAGGATATAGTTGGTCGGTGGAAGGAATACTTCGAGGCCCTTCTCAATCCCACTTCCGTAGAGGAAGCAGAGTCTGAGGATACGTACATGGACAGTTCTATCACTGTGGCTGAGGTAATTGGGGTAGTTAAATCACTCCCCAGTGGCAAGGCTCCGGGGGTAGACGAGTTCCGCTCTGAATTCCTCAAGGCTCTGGATGTTGGAGGACTGTGTTGGTTGACACGCCTCTACAACATTGCATGGAAGTCAGGAACAGTACTTTTGGACTGGCAGACGGGGGTGGTGGTCCCCATTTTTAAAAAGGGTGACCGGAGGGTGTGTTCCAACTATAAGGGGATCACACTCCTCAGCCTCCCTGGGAAAGTCTACTCCAGGGTGCTGGAGAGAAGGGCACGACCGTTAGTCGAACCTCGGTTACAGGAGCTGCAATGTGGTTTTCTTCCGGAACACTGGACTAGCTCTACACCCTTGCAAGGGTACTGGAAGGTATGTGGAAGTTTGCCCAATTGGTCTACATGTGCTTTGTAGACCTGGAAAAGGCATTCGACCGTGTCCCTCGTGGTGTCCTGTGGGGGGTGCTCCGGGAGTACGGGATTGGTGGCCCGCTACTACGTGCCATTAGGTCCTTGTACAATCGAAGCAGGAGCCTGGTTCGCATTGCCAGCAGTAAGTCGAGCTTGTTTCCGGTGAACGTTGGCCTCCGCCAAGGCTGCCCTTTGTCACCGATTCTGTTCATAATCTTAATAGACAGAATTTCAAGGCGCAGTCAAGGAGTTGAGGGAGTCCAGATTGGTGAACTTAGGATCTAATCTCTGCTATTTGCAGACGATGTGGTCCTTATGGCCTCATCAGGCTGTGACCTTCAGCGTTTACTGCAGCGGTTTGCAGCTGAGTGTGAAGCTTCTGGGATGAGACTCAGCACCTCCAAATCCGAGGCCGAAGAGAGAGCTGAGCCGGAAGGCAAAGCTCTCTGTTTACAGATCGATCTACGTTTCCATCCTCACCTATGGTCATGAGATATGGGTCATGACCGAAAGAATGAGATCACGGATACAAGGGGCGGAAATGAGTTTCCTTCGTCGGGTGGCTGGTCTCACCCTAAGAAATAGGGTGAGGAGCTCGGCCATCCGGGAGGAGCTCAGACTAGAGCCGCTGCTCCTTCACATCGAGAGGAGCCAGTTGAGGTGGCTCGGGCATCTAGTCCGGATGCCTCCCGGGCTCCTCCCTGGTGAGGTGTTTCGGGCATGCCCGGTCGGGAGAAGGCCCCCGGGAAGACCTAGGACACGCTGGAGGGACTATGTCTCACAGATGGCCTGGGAACGCCTTGGTGTCCTCCCGATGGAGCTGGAAGAGGCCGCTGGGAACCGGGAAGTCTGGACTTCTCTACTGAAGCTGCTGCCCCCGCGACCCGGACCCGGATGGGCGGAGGAAAATGGATGGATGGATGGATAAATAAACACATTTATGATGCAGGCTGGAAAAAAAATTAGCTTGCCCTCCTTGAATGACCAACAATTGTATTGTTTAGGTGTGTTTTCATACATTTCTCCATTTTTGTGTGTCCAAGGTAAGAACCTGCTGAAGATCAACCTAATGGACTGGGAAGGAAAGGAAAGTCATGCTTATTATGACAACTTTCACATCACCAATGAGGCCGTATGTAACACCATTCTACTCTACTTCACATAAAACATGTTTATATCCTTGTTTTTTACTCTTTCACACTGCTTGGAAAAAAACAAATTTTTTCTGGCTTTCTCATTACAAGCGTGTTTTGGAATGATAAGAATACACGGGAAACAAATTGTTCAATAAATTCTTTGTTGCGCAAAATAAGAAGTTAACAAGTTAATAAGTAGAAAAAAGTAAGTACTGTAGAAAAATAGTGTCCAGCACTGGGACTGATCCCATGCCCTGTTTTAAAAGGCAGCAGGGACTGACAGGCGAGTAGGTTAATTATTGGAAAATTACTCTTGTCTTTGTTTTTGTTCTGCCTTGTGCTGACTTGGTGCTTTATGCATCACAGCAGCAATGCATGTCCCTTGCTCAAGATAGGGCCCCCTATGAATTTAAGTATCACTGTTGTGTATAAACAGCACAAACACTGAATAAAGGGACGTTTACCCAACGACTTCCCACATTCAGAGCTGAAGGGAATTCCGAACTAGGACAGGGATGTGAAGTTTGGTACCCAAGAGTCACTTCTTCAGTCTTCTGTTAATAAAAATAATAATAATAATAATAATAAGTAGTAATATTATAAAATAATAAATCGGTTTGGTGCTTTTTGCGGATTATGTGGTCCTGTTGGCTTCATCAAGCCGTGACCTTTCAACTCTCACTGGATCAGTTCGCAGCTGAGTGGGAAGCGGCTGGGATGAGAATCAGCACCTCCAAATCTGAGTCCATGGTTCTCGCCCGGAAAAGAGTGGAGTGCCATCTCCAGGTTGGGGATGAGGTCCTGCCTCAAGTGGAGGAGTTTAAATACCTCGGGGTCTTGTTCACGAGTGAGGGAAGGATGGAACGTGAGATGGACAGGCGCATTGGTGCGGCGTCTGCAGTGATGTGGAGTCTGCACTGGTCTGTCGTGGTGAAGAGAGAGCTGAGCCGAAAGGCAAAGCTCTCAATTTACCGGTCAATCTACGTTCCTACCCTCACCTATGGTCATGAGCTTTGGGTAGTGACCGAAAGGACAAGATTGCGGGTACAAGCGGCTGAAATGAGTCTTCCCTGCAGGGTGGCTGGACTCTCCCTTAGAGATAGGGTGAGAAGCACTGTCACCCGGGAGAGACTCGGAGTAGAACCGCTGCTCCTCCGCATTGAGAGGAGTCAGATAAGGTGGATCGGGCATCTGGTTAGGATGCCACCCGGACGCCTCCCTGGGGAGGTGTTCAGGGCACGTCCAACCGGTAGGAGGGCTCGGGGAAGACCCAGGACACGCTGGAGAGACTATGTCTTTCAGCTGACCTGGGAACGCCTTGGCATCCGCCAGGAAGAGCTGGACGAAGTGGCCGAGGAGAGGGACATCTGGGCTTCCCTGCTTAGGCTGCTGCTCCTGCGACCCGACCTCGGATAAGTGGAAGAAAATGAATGGATGGATGGTTGGATGGAAAATAATAAAATCTTCGTAAAAGAGGCTTAAAAATTCCATTCCAGGATCGTTATCGCCTCCAGTATGGGATGTACAGCGGCCAAGCTGGGGATGCCCTGGCAGGTGGTGGGGGCACGGTGGAGCAGTGGTCTGCCTGCCTCAGTGGCATGCAGTTCAGCACCAGGGATCAGGTTAGTGTTTGGATCCTGAGTTATGAAGTGGTGCTTTTATGCTCCAATGTGCAGAAATGTATACTGTCATTACCAGGACAATGACCGCTACATTCAGGGCAGCTGTGCCCAGGAGAATAATGGTGGTTGGTGGTACAACAGGTGAGACCTTATTATGCATTTAAATACCATTTCCTCATGTAGTGATTTGCTACTTACCACAGTAAGTTATATGATGTGGTGTGTTTTATGGAGGCATCTTTTCTTAGACATCATTTTAGCCAATTAGGGAGAGGTGACTATTTGAGGAAATATAGTCCTAAGGATTGGGTATGGGTTTGTACTAACCTGCATAATTACAAAAATAACATGTCAAGCATTTATTATTCAATAAATGTTATTTACTTTCAATGATGAACTGTTTTATTCCATCCACAGATGCCATGTCGCCAACCTGAATGGGAAGTTCTACCGCAGAGGGAAGTATAAGGGTCAGTTTGACAATGGTGTGGTGTGGAGCACTTGGAGGGGCCTTTGGTATTCGCTCCGACACACCACCATGAAGGTGCGCCCTCTGCTTTTCTTGGACGCCATGGGCAGTGGTGGCGGGGATGTTTAAATACACAAAGCACTGCATATTTCATTAACCTCGAAGACAGACTACTCTTTCACTATTCTTTGACAATATTTCTCTTTTTTCTTGCAAATAATCATTCAATTCCAAAATGTATGCCATGTAACTCAGAATAAAAAACAACTTGCATCAAAACCCATTTATTGCACGGCATTATTGAGGAGGAACAATAATATTTTTTTAAATGACAAATGAAAAAAAGTCCTTTTTACATCATACTTGACACAGTTATGAATGAATGATTACAACAAAAAACTAACCTAAATTTGTCACTCTTTTTCTAGCAAGAGTGACAATCTTAAAAATAAAATAAAATATCTAAATTAGGACATAATTTTGCTTGCAATCACAAAATAGGGTATGACTTATTGCAAAATTATAATAAGAAATATTGCAGTCATTTTCAATTCCTAAGATAAGGGAATTATTTTTATCACATAATACAATGCATTACTTTTACTATAAAACCCTGCTAAATTCTCAGAAGAACAGATATAAGAAAATAAAGATCTAATTCCCACCACCTTTGTGCGCTGAGGAGACGTCAAGGTCCATCATCCTCTCCTCCGCCTCAGTCAGCCTGTAAGCAGAACATTCAGCGCTGGCGTAGCATCCAAAACCAGGCAGCGAGTGGCACTGGTCTTTCCTGTGTGCTGATGACGACACACTGAAGGTGGAGCTGCGCTGACGCCCTTTGGCTACAGAGCAGGACTGAGCCTCCTTCAGTTTTCTTGCCAGCATGTTCCTCTGGATAGGTGATGGACCACGGCGGTTCCAGTTTTGCTCGGCCCGTTCAACACTAAGCAGTTTAACTCCGTGAGGAGTGGCAAGACTGGCAGATGGACCACCAATTCCTGAGATTCCTATGTGCCTCTCTGTGGTGCCACTGCAGTCCAGATGTTCCTCAGAAGTGTTGGTTCCTGCATGTTTCACTTCATTCGTATGAGAAGGAATGGTGGTTTCTATCCTGGGCTTCCTCTGGTTACATGCCTGGGCTCTGGAATGGGTCCACTTTGGGGTCCCATGCTCTGGAATGGGGTAAGAGCTAAATGATGGCCTCTCTCTTCTCTCTTTGGTCCAAGAGTTTCCTTCAGGGAGAGTTCGAGACCCCACCTGAACAGCAAATATGAATGTTAATGTCACAAAACAGACAAGATGTACATAAAGGCAAACTGCATAGTTAACCTGAGTCATGCTCCTCTCTCTGAAAGCTCTGCAGTGTCCTGAAGATAAAATTTGGGGTTTTGCGTCTGTGAAACTAGAAGTCCGACGGAAATTTGAAATCTTCTGAGAAGTGTTTCCCACTAAGCCACTCCTCTCCACCCAGTCAGCGGTGCGGTCGAGCCACTTGGAGCTGCCCTCACTGGCATGACCAGAAACCGGGGGACCCAAGACGAGCTCCACCCTGGGGCTCAGTCGGTCCTGTGTGTTACTGGAAGCCTGGAACGGTAACTCAGAAAAGGAATGGTTTTGGTCCGCATGGAGGCCCAACAGCCCGGTGGGTGTCGGAATGGCGGAGCTGCTGGGTGAAGTGGACGTCTCTACCATGGTGTCATGAACGGGGCTTGAGGAGACATGGTAGAGCTGTGTGGCCTCCTTTAATCCCTTTTTCTTCATTTCTTTTAACTGCTGTTGAGCTAAGCGATACCTGGGGAGACGTTGCATGTTTTACACAACTTTAACAACAAACATGCAGCAGAGTAACATATGATTCTAATACCTACCCAAAAATGGGTGGCAGCACCTTCTGACAAGTGGGAGACAGCCTCTCTGGATCCTGTGAGAGATCTGTCATGATCATCTGAGGAAGAGCCCCCCTGTCCATCTGGGTTGAACTGACCCCGGCTGCAGGCCCTCGGCTATCGGTAAAGCGCGGCCTCTGAAGGCTGTTACCGCAAATAGAGGCTTCGTCTGAGAGTTTGCGCCCACTAGGGGAATGCATGGAGCCTCTGCGGACGGAGCTGCACGGAGGAGTCCGGCAGAACTTCCTCCACACGGTTATAACTACTGTGGCCAGAATGACAGCAAGGCAGAGGGATATACCGACCACCACCACTAGGTTACCACCTAGGGGAGCAACTCCAGCCAGGACCGGTGGGACTGATGGAGCAGGTGGCGGAGGGACTGCAGGGAAAAAAAGCAGACAAAAGTAAATCAATACACCAGTCTGTGTTGCTTTTTCTTTAGCTTTTTTTGTAAGCACACACACCACAGAACACACTGTTGCCAAATAGTCTTTCTAATCTGAAAATGTAATAGAATAGCTAGCAGAGGTTGAAATTTTGATATTAATAACCATATTAATAATATACTGTACTTTTCACCCCACGAAGCTGGCATGCAGGCAGTTTTTTCTTTAAATATAATTTCTTAACATATCTACATTGTATTGCTTTTGGACCATTAAAATATCATGATGGCATCCTTTGATTTTTACTATTTAGCACTGGCATATGCCTGATCTAGCCAGTGAAATGCTATGTGGGAAATGGACTGACCTGCACAGTTTTCCAGCGAGCAGATGGACTGTTTCTTTACCATGCCAGTGCATTGCTTGCCTTCAACACCAGTGGGCAGCAAACACACCCGCACGCGTTCCCTGACCCCCTCCCCACAGCTCACACTGCACACACTCCACTGCTTCCAGGGCCCCCAGAACTCTTCATAAGAAAAGGATGACCAAAATGTGCTGAATACAGCATTTGGAACATAATAATGTAAAGCTGTTCAATTACCCACCTTCACTCCGGTGCACCACAAGGCAGGTCTGAGCCGGACTTGGGGATCGGCTGTAGTTAAACACAAAGCGGAAGCAGTACTTACTCCTTCCAGGGTAAAAAACAGAGCAGTTGAATTCCGTCTCATTCTCTCCCTGTGTGAGCCAGTTAAAAGCCAATAGAGGAGATGACGGCTCCTCCTGCCCAAATCCTAGCGCTGCTGTTCCTCCTGCTCCCATCCCAGAAGAGACAGCAACCCCTCTTCCAACGACGGCATCTTTATACAGCAACACTTTCCCATTAATGTGTGCACAAGGTGGAGTTACTAGCTTAACACTCATTGTACCCTCACAACCACTCCTGTAGGCATTCATGTTTGCCACTAGCAGCTTATAGGAGAAGATTTGGGACAGGTAGAGAGGCCCAGAGCTCTTCACCTCCTGTGCGGAGTGAAGAGAACGTAGAGCCACTTGGATGAAGTCTCGCTCCATGAAAGGAAAGGCACAGGGCAGCTTGATCATCTGGGAACGTAGAAGTTTGATTGGATGTTGTGTACGGGCTTGCACCTTGTTGATGCCTTTTCGTCCTATCTGGTTGTATTCCATGTAGCTGACTTCTAATAGGAGAGCAGGGTCGAGGATTGCCGAGCAAGGCTGGAAGTATTCATTGGTGGATATACCAATCTGGAGAGAGAAATAAAAATTTTACATTTGCATATAATGTTTTACTTAGTTTGTGCTTACCTGAAAAGAGCCTGTGTTGTTTGCATCCCGCTCGACAGCAATGTGAAATGTTGGCCACTGCACCTGCAGTTCTGAACTCCACCACCAGGTGCTCTCCAAGCGCCCTGTCACGTTGGCGTTCATCTCCTCTGGTGTGCTGGTCTGCCTCAACAGGAAGCGCAAAGTTCCCACATACAGGAAGCAGGAACAGTTGAACTCCACCCGACCTGCAGACCGGTTGTTGGGAAGAGTCCTCGTCAGGAGGGTGGTGTTCGTGTCCATGTGGATGAGAGACAGACTCATTTGGTGGATGAGGCTGCTGTTGCTTTTTGTGCTGAAGTCCACAAACACACTGGCATTGCTAAGGGCGACATGGAAGGAGGGCCAGATGTTGAGCCCCGCCAAAGCTAGATGTGGATGAAAAGGCAGGTTATTAGGGAATGTTTGTCATATTTAGTCACCAAAGCAAACACAAGTCGTTGCTGTTGTTTATGTTATTGTTTGTCAAAACAGGCCACTGCAAATGTGCACTTTAACTCTATTACAGTGGGGGTATTGTGGGGTTAAAACCTGAGGTCCATTGTTGTGTCGTTTATCCACAAGCATCACCTCATGGTGCAGCATGATAATACACGACCCCGTGTTGCAAGGATCTGTACACAATTCCTGGAAACTGAAAACATTTCAGTTCTTGTTTGCACGGCAAGTATACTTACCCTTACATAGAAAAAGTTTTACATCTTCAGCTCATGAAAAATGGGAGCTGTGTTTATATTTTTGAGTGTGCAACCTAATTATTGATTCATAAAGACTCAATTCAATAAATATTTCAACGTCTCAGGGGTCTCAGGTCATGTGTTTCCATCTTGCTCTGTCCTTTGCATCTTCCACTGACTAGAAACCTTCCCTTTGGTTTTCCCCTTTCTTCACCTCCCTGGCAGTTCCATCTGCAGCATCCTTCTACCAATAAAATCACAAGTCCTCCATCTCACACGGTCAAAACATCTCATTCTGGCCTCTCTGACCTCGTCTCCCAGACGTTGACTATGGTCTGTTCCTCTGATCTGCTTTTTTCTAATCCTGTCCATCCTTGTCACTCCCAATAAAAGTCTGAGCATCTTCATCTTTGCCTCCAATCTGTGGGGCAGAGCTGCCATCTCCAAGCCATAAATCAGGCCTGGTCTCACTACCGTTCTGTCAATCTTTCCCTTCACTTTTGCCAATGCACTTTTTACACTCCTGTCCACCCACTCTACCCTTCCTGCACTTGCTTCTTCGCCTAGTCACCCTACACTCTGTTGGTCTGAACGGTTAAACCTAAAAACTCTTTTACCTTCGTCACCTCTACTCCTTGCATCCTCATAGTTCCACCTGATACCCTTTCATTGACACACATGTATACTGTCTTGCTATGAATAACCTTCATTCCTCCACGTGCTCTCAGCTCTGACTACAGATCACAATGTCATCTGCCAACATCATGAAGCCTTGTCTTTCTGACCTCATCTGTCAATCAGAACAAACAAGAAGGACTAATCCTTCATGCAGTCCAACCTCCACTTGGAATCTATCTGAGACACCTACATCACACCTCACTTCTGTCTTGTCTTTCTTCACACCTCTTGCTATCCCAAGTTCTTGTTTGCCAGCCTTTTCATCTGTACATTCTTTGACCTCTTTGTTCCACCACCAAATCTCCTTGTCACCTTTCCTATGTCTAGATGACACACCTAGCACCTTCCTGCCTGTTTCCCTGATTACTTTTGCTGTGTTTCCGCAATCATTTCTCAGATCCTCCTTCTTTTAACATATTTCTTGTTTCAGCGTGATATTATTTACTCAAAAGAATTTTCTTTTTCTATTCTGTTTTCGATATTGCCCCTAATATTCCACTGCAGGATTCAAATGTGACCCTGACCCTCCAAAAAGCAACAAATGATCACTATGGTAGTATGGTACGGCACTATTGATTCCATACAAATTCAACATCAACACAAACATGCTTGTCCTCCTTTAGCACACCAACATGACACTCTGTGTACACTGAGTGTGCATTATCCTACCTACTGTAAATGAAGCTTTATTATTATCACAATACACAACATACTGTAAATGGGTAACTCTTGTAGTGACAGTGGAACATACCGTATCCCATGAGCCCCAACAATACAGAGAGCAAGGAGACAGCCTGTGGCATTCCGATGTTTCGTTTTGCTCCTACACCTCATGGCCGCCTTTGTCTACCATCCTTGACCTCTACAAATTTGAGATTTGTAGAGATTTGGAGACTTACTATAAACACACAACATCCAAAAAAAGTCAGTAGACAAACACTCATAGGGTTTTTATGTATTCATTTCACATTCTAAAAATACAAAAATGGGATATTCTATATTATTACAAAAATAAACATTAAAATTGAGAATAAAGACGCAAGAAGAAAATCTTAAATATAGATGCTAATGCTAAAAGATATCTTTTGTCAAAGATATTTGAGCAAAGGCTATCCTTCCAAAAAGAGTGAAGTCTAATATTCTTGCAAATGTACATCTCATCGACACAAATTTCAGGTAAAAGATTATTACGTGCGCCTTTGGCTTATGTATTAATTAATGATTATTAAAAGCCAGTAAAAGCCGGTTAACACATAAAACAATATCTGAACAAACATTAAGTGCGCTAGTGCACGCGCCAAACGATTAGGAAAGTAATAATTAGCTTCACAAAGGTGTATTAAACTTGCTACTCACGTTTTCTGGTTCATTGAAGGCACATTCGTCCACTTTTCTCGGTGTTTTTGGTCCATTTTGAGATGAAATGTGTTTTTTTAACCCGTCTGTATCCCACTGTGTTTCAGGAGTGGAGATGTTCACACACACACACACACACAGTGGCGCGCGCTGCCACTGTGCGCGTGGGTGACAAATGTGACGTCATGTTTATTTTACGATTGCTTTAGTTTGATGTTTTTTTGGATGCCGCTTTTCATTCTTGTTTTACTGCCTATTGTTGTTTTACCCCGTATGGATGTCATTTACTTCCCTGACACTACAATGTAGTTTAAAAAAAATGTAATAAGTTAAAAAACTGAACAATACTCAGAAATGAAAGTACAAAAGAAACGTTTTTTTAAACAATGCACTTTAACTGAAGAGCTAACACATTTGCATCACTACAGAATATTGCAGTACTTTGCAGAGCCTGGCTGGTTGTACACTACAGTAAGAGAAAGTCTGCAAGTGGTGCAACAGCAGGACCCATTTTGCTTACCTACTGTTGTATGTGTAAACCTCATTAGAATGACCCGCTCTATCTAATTTCAGCTCTGAAGTGAGTTCATTGACCACATGCCAGGCTAACCTAATCAAAGAGTGGTCTCCAGACTTTTATTTTACCTCCAAACAAAAACACTGCTATTGAGATGTAGCCTGCAGGAACAAATACACAACAAATAAAAATGGCATTTATTCACAAAATAATTTCTCACTCACTGATTTTCTGATGCACTGTGAGCATTTATCTGACACACGTTTATTGCAAACTCAGCAGGAGGAAAAGGTACTTGCTATGTACACGACAGGACAAAGAGAGCACAGTCATTCTGCATTGAAGTTCTCATACGTTTCTATCTACGAATGCATGATGGATGTAAACCGCTCAAAAGAGGTTTGCATAGAACCTCAAACCCTCCACCGAGTCATCTCGACACAGGTGGCCCATTTTCTCGGCCAATAGCAACCTGCAATACAGACAATGAGGAGAATAAAATAATATGAATAAAATACACAATATGGCACCAACAACAAATAATAATACAGTGGAACCCCCTAAAGGTCATAATGAAAATGAATTAATCTGTTCCAGGGTAAAAATACGTTAACCACTGTAATACAACTATGTTAAAACACTCCTAATTTTAACAAAGAAGTCGACTTCCTGTCACATGAGCGTAAAAGTAAGTGAATTAGCATCTTGGTATATGAAAACACTCTTCACACAGTCTCTTAACCTTAAAAACAATGGAAGGTGACTTTGCATGTATCACAAGATGCATAGAGAAGCTAGCCAATCAACTAACCACTAGTATCTGGTGGCTAGTGCTACCTGAGGTTAAAGTGTTGCAAAAAAGCCCAATACATTTTGAAACACACACACACACACGCACAGGTAATGTTTTCATGCTTGCTGAACTGAAGTCTAGAAATGTAATTTCTGAGGCATATTTTCCCCAAATTGTACAACCACTGAGTTGTACATTAAGACACTTACCGTTCTTTAGACAGAAGAACTGACAGACCCAACAGTTTTGCAAACTCCTCTGCTGTTAAAGAACCTTTCTTTGACACCTGATGGATGAAAGCCAACATGAGTAGTGCATGTGCAGCTTGACTCGTTTCTACGCATTTTTCAAGGAAATGGTGGAGCTTACATTGTCCACAGCTGAGGCAATCATTTCCTCTTCGCTGTGGGATTGCAGCTGCACCACCATCACGCCACTGTCAAACACACGAAGCCTACACAGAACACAAGCATGCGTCTCAAGTTAGAAATGATTTAGGACTCTTTTGTCATAGTAAAAAAAGTAGCAATTTAGGTGTGGAAGACAAACAAAGGGAGTGTTTGGTGCAAACTCCTGAGAAGTGACAGGAAGTGTGCAAGACTTCCAAAAACAGGAAGCGAGGCAGGAAAAGCCTGGCTGGTTTTCTGGCCCCGCCTTTGTATTCTGTTAATACACATCCTGCAAGGTACGCAACATGCATGGTATTATTTAATTCAACCCACCTCAACGGGAGCTTCAAAGATTCAAACATCTTGCATGCATGCAACAAATCTTCCGGGGATAAAAGCTGCAGTCAAGAGGAGGAAAAAATCTTTATTTGATTCAAACTCGATTATTTGTTGTATTGAAAGCATTACCTCCATGCCACGCGCTCTGTTGACCAGACAGTACACCTCGGTGAGCGCCATCATGCCTCCACGCTCCTGAGAAAGTAATGTTAGAAATTGAGTAAAGCTTTGGATAAGAGTAGCATCTAATGCTTACCTCCAGAGGGGCCTGGAGCATATCTCCTAGTTGTTTGGCCAGCTGCATGTGGTAATGTGTGCCCGAGCCGTGCGTTTCTCTCGTGACAGGGTTGGCGATACCCATGCTCAGCAGGTAGGACTTGAAGCGGATTGTCTGTAACACAGGGATAATATATAAAATGCTTGTGTTTGTGTGCGTCATATGTGCAACTTGATTGGTCATCACTATTTCTCACCTCATCCTCAGTTATATCCCCTTGTTTGTCTTTTATTTTGTTTGCTATAGATTTGGACAGGTCCACCATCTCTTTGGCCTAAAAAGCATCAAAATAGGCCGTTAACGTCTGTGTGTGTGTGTGATGGTGTGTGTGGGTGTGTGTGTGTGGTGGTGGGGGGGGATAAACATTAAATCAGACCATAAAAGAAAACATACTGCATCTCACAAAAGTGAGCACGTCTCACATTCCAGCATTTTATTATACCTCATTAAGTGCGTATACCTTAAGAGTAGTCTGTGTTTAGCTTTTATAGCGGTATACAGTACATTGACTCTGTAACAACCAATTTTCAATACTACAGTGTTGTTCCTTGTGAATATACATACTGCTTGCTGGCTCACTTTTATAACACGCTGTATGTTTTCTAAATAGAAAAAGGCAAATGTAGTATTCTTTACCTTTACCATAAGCTTACTGAGATCCTCAAAAGCCTAAAAATAAAAGACAACAAATAACAAGCAAAAAATAGCCATCATTTATTAAAAACCTAAACAGTACTGTTTCTAGTGCACATATTTGTTGTTTATATTGATAGGAGTAACAGCAATTCATGTCCAGTGTATTTCCTTAACTTTGGACATGGTGTTGGACTAGCCCTTTCATTTTACAATACCTCTGAGATGTTTTTGTCTGTTTCTTTCCTCCTCTCCTCTATCTTACGCTCTATGCCAACAATCCCCACTGCGCGCATCCTTCCTGACTGCAAGGATCACAATGAAAGGGGAAAAAAAGGAAACAGTCAGCTGGGAAAATGTTGTAGTCAGCGGTTAGACATGTGCAAATATAATTTTTGGTAAATTAGTTAGGATGAATAATCGCCATACTTCTCTAGAAGCATTGTCTGATACAAGCACACTGTAACAAAGCACTTTATGATGAATTAGGGGATGATGGAATGTTAAATCAAAGGTCCGGTACTTTTCAACCAAGCTATGCTACAAACGTCAAGAACTAAACCGGCACATACATGGTTCCTTGGTTAATACAAACAAAAAATAACAAGTCAGTTTAGTTTAAGCCAGATACTGTATACAGTAGAAGCAATACTGCCATCCTGTGGGACATCATTAGAACTGAATGTTGAGTCATCACTGAACACCTACATTTAATCATACTGTAGAAAAAAATGGAAGACAAGCAGCCCTAACCTGGGACAAAATTCCTGCTGAGATGGGTTGTGAAGCAGGAGTGTTCTCCCATCTTTTATGGGTAATTTCTTCTGTTAGCCTCCTGAAAAACTGCAAATAGATAGGTTTACGGTGGGGGGGGGGAGTAGAATAGCAATGTAAACACTGTGACATTACCTCAATCTGTCCATGTTCTTTAAAGGAGAGCTTGATGTAAGAAAACTTGCTGTGTTGGTAAGGACCTTGCTCCTTGTTGGGCGGTGCAGGGTGCAGATGAACAACAATTTTTGCACTGCCACAAATGATAGCATATATTTGTAAACATACATACATGTGTAAACACGAAAACTGCTTGAAACAAATGAGTTATTATTCATTATTACAAACTAACTTAACTGACCTCTTCCCTATTCCCGCAGCCTGTTCCTCAAAAAAGATGATCTGCGACAGCGGCATGGAAATGCAGCATTCCTGAGAAAAGTAATGAAAATAGAGAGCAGGGGCTCAGTAAGAAGTCTATGTTACAGTATATGTTTATGTTGTTTCAATCGACACTCACGTGATTTTTTGCGTCCCTCCAAATCAAGTGATGGGTACTCAATAAGGCAATTCCTACATCCAGTTTAGCCTATCGAAAATTTCACTAAACAATTACTAACACGCCAAACTCAACATAGCATGAGCTGCACGTATCATTCGGAGAAAAATTATACCTTTTCGTCGCCGTCATACAATCTGACGCCTCGTTGTTGTATTACCAACGTCTCATTAATTTCTAAAAGACCATTTGACCACGAAAAGCGATCCATTTTTGTGAGTTTGAGGCTAAATTCCTCTCTACGAAAAGCCAGTGGAGCGTCTCATCATATGTTTACTTCCTGTATGCCGCTTTATGTGGGCCGAGGCGTTGCCTGTCCAAAACAAAATGTGTTTTAAAGTCAAGCGAGCTCACAAAATGGGATTCGTGTGCGTGACCAAAATAGATGTACACTTATGTATACATTTTTTAAATTAATTGCATTGTATTACTTTTCTTTACATTTTCCTACAATAAAAAATATGGCGTTCTTCAGCGATACTCTCGAGGAGTCCTCTGCTGTGTTGACGTTACTAGCGCCAGCTGTCAGCGCAGCTATCATCGGTGCTATCATTACACTTGCTTTTTTGGTCTTAATTTCATTATCATCTTATTATTTCAACAGCCTCCGGTGTCGGTTCCTAAGGGGCACTGATTGAACTGAGAGATAAATCAAATTTTCTGATATTGTAGCGCCTTTAAGATCAAATGTTGTCGTTGTTGAGGCAGCTAAATGTAACTAGCTTGTTGTTAGCGGTGTGATGCAGGCAGGCAGGCTGTGCACTCTACAGTCGCATTGTAGCTTGTTTTTCGAAGTCACTGTTCAAATGCTGTAGAGTTTTGACGCGTAAAACCATTGCAAAGAGCCGCGTTTATCTGCTTTTAGAATATGCTCTCTGTTAATTGTTTATTCAGGCCAGAATTGTGTGGCCTTACATACTTTAAGTCGTCTTAAGGCAAGTTATTGCTAATTACAGTAGAAGCTGTACTGTGGATATTGGGACTACCGCTTGTGGGGTACATTAAAATACAAAGATAAGATTTGTTTCAGTTATCATTATGGATAAGAAATCATTTGACATCGTCTTGGATGAAATTAGGAAGGTAAGACTTGCTTATACTTAATTATCTCTTCATTTCGAGATTTTTGATTGCTCTTCTGGTTTCAGTGTGTCCTGACTGACCAACGCATAAAAGCCATCGAGCAGGTTCATGGATATTTCTCCAGTGAGCAGGTAATTGGAGTTTAGGATCTTAGTCGGCTGTTTATTACTGTTATGGAGGCATCTAGGGATGACCAACAATATTGTTTGGCAAACCTCTGAGTCATGACCCTAATCCAATAAAAGATCAGATAAAAGTCCATCCAGTACAATGTCAAATTGGGGGGAAAAATGGGGCCGCATGGCTCAAGTGGTTAGCATGTTGGCCACACACACATAAAATTTGGAAGACCTGGTTTCGAATCTCTGCTTGGCATCTCTGTGTGGAGTTTGCATGTTCTCCCCGTGCGTGGGCTTTCTTCGGGCACTCTGGTTTTTTTGTTAGGTTAATTGGTGACTCTAAATTGTCCATAGGTGTGAATGTGATTGTGTATGGTTGTCTGCCCTGCGATTGGATGGCGACCAGTCCAGGGTGTACCCTGCTTGTGCGAAATCAGTAGGGATAGGCTACCCCCGCGACCCTAATGAGGATAAGCTACATAGGAAATGGATTGATAGATGGGAAAAAATGGCTGTGCTAAATACTTTAGGGGTAGGACTAACTATTTGACATTGGTATAAATCAATTTGCATGACTTTTTTAACAAACTCTCTTCAACGCAATAGTTATTTACAGATGGCCCCTAGT
The DNA here is from genome assembly GCA_024372805.1 of Oostethus manadensis. Lineage (NCBI taxonomy): Eukaryota > Metazoa > Chordata > Actinopteri > Syngnathiformes > Syngnathidae > Oostethus > Oostethus manadensis. Next base: position 3,098,625 of record QODF01000042.1, read on the forward strand.
ATAAACAGCCAGGGGTTAGAGTGGCACTTCCTGTGTGAACTAACTTCACCACAGTACACCGCGAACATGTTTGCATAGTGATATTTTCTTTTTCTTTGTTGAATGGCAGCCATCTCTGAAGCGCATTACCGCACTACCATGTTGGAGTGTGGCCCAGAGTGACAAACATTGTACGGCAACCGGATCACCAATTAATAGCCATTTAGCTGATTTTATCCAATCTTCAAAATACAGTGGATTGTCAGTCGAGCTCCATCCTGAAGATTGTATTGGAACATCCCTAGAAGCAACCTAACATTGTTGACTGCACTGTACTGCTAAGCAGCATAAATTGTCCTTTTGAACTGCAGGTGATGGAGATACTGAAATACTTCTCATGGGCAGAACCACAGATTAAAGCAGTAAAAGCTCTGCAGCATGTATGTAATATGTGTTTTTAATGCTTCATGAAATATGATGTTATCATGTATAATAGACTATTCATCTTCTGCTTTCAGAAAATGGTTGCAATCCCCACAACTAAAGTTGCAAACATTCTGAATTGTTTCACCTTTTCAAAAGACAGGCTGATTATCTTGGAGCTGATTGCTTTGTGAGTGCGCTTTCAAAACTTCATACGCTGGGCGTATTTTAGCATCATCCTCGTTGGTTCATTCAGGTGTGAAATTGCTCGGTTTGTTTTTGTTTCTCTGTAAGTCGTTTGTCTTTTTGCCCTCACAGAAATATTTCAGACGCTCAAAATTACCGCCCTGTGGAAGATTTGTTTCGCATACACTTGTCGGAGAAGAAACGGGCTCGCAGGATCCTGGAGCAGGTATTGGCGGCTAACTGTCATGACAACAAAAACATGGAAAAGCAAACTGCTAAATAATGCGTGTTTATGTTGTGTTTTTTTATGAAGAATTATCCTAGTTGTTCCTTGCAAATTCTGTAATTATAGCCAGCGAGTTTAACTAAACCTTCACTTATGCATGTTAGAGTAAAAAGGAAACCATCCTTCTCATGGAGCCCATGGTCGCTTATTAACAAGTACTGTATATTGCACAACACAGTAGCAACAGAACCAATGTTGTAGTAGTCTTTAGGAGCAAACCGCTCGGCCAGTATTAGTAGCGGGCAAGTGTAACACGCAGGAGTTTCACACCAACAGTTGATTATCACAACCAACATTTTAAAGTGAATGCAGAGGTAGGTAAAGCTGCTGGATGATGACGACTTGTAATTTTTGCCTACAGCCACAGCTGTAATTACCAATTTCTTTTGACTTTGTGTTAATTAAAGACATCTGGGGGGTTAGTTGCTTTTGTAGTCCACACACCCAACGGCTATTGAAGATTCTGCGGTTATTTTTTAATAGAGGCGTGAAATTGAAGCTTTGCATTAGACAGTATTGTGTTGTGTTGTAGGTATGCAAGGTGGGTTGCAAGGCGCCAGTAGCCATGATCTCATCATGCGGTATAATACCAGGAAATCCATATCCAAAAGGGAGACCCAGCCTGGTCGCTGGCACATTTCCAGTAAGTATGTGCACTTGTCTTTTTTTCGGCAAAGCTCGTATGAGATCTCAAATGAACAAGTATGACTGCTCATGTTTATCATATGAGCCAAACTGATCCTGACTTGCATGTGTATAACTTGTGCTCAAAGGGAATTCCTCCAATAAAAAAGGAAGGAGAGAAGAAAGACGACACTTCTAATAGTATGGAGGGAAAAGGAATTGCCGCTCGGATAATTGGACCTTCCAAACCAGTAAGGCCCTTGTAGGAACGGGATGGTGGTCTAGTGTGGCCTGTCTTGTGTTTCAACTTGAGACACCAAAGCCTTAAGCTGCGTCATTTTAGTGTGATTTCTCTTCCAGTTTCCTTCAAGCTACAACCCTCATCGCCCTGTACCTTACCCTATACCTCCGTGCAGACCCCACGCTACCATTGCACCAAGTAAGAAACACCAAAAACACGTAAGACACGTAGTGGAACACACAAGATAAAAACACATACAGCTTTAAGACTGTTGTGGGTCAAGTACAATTCTAACAGGTACTGTGTCTGTGCGTGAGTGCGGGTATGTGTGTGTCTGTGAGAGAGCGACTGTATGGTGGACATTGACAATATTTGCAACTGCTACTCAGGTGCGTACAACAACGCAGGCCTTGTTTCTGTGGGAGGGGTCATAACGGCCAATGTGCCCCCTCCTCCCTACAACTCAACCCACAAAGTAGCAGGTATGGTTCCACATAGATGCAAGTGTGTGTGAGCAAATTGAAATATCTTCAAGCTTATTGCCCAAGAAGTTGGCATGCTGCTTACTTGTGCCCTCTGCAGCTTAAATGGTGCACAATATGCTTCTTTTTTTTACCCTTGCGGTGCACTGAATGACCAGAAAATGACAACTCCTGGTACATTCTTGACTTTATAACTATGCCCCATGTTTTTGTGCCTTGAGTTTGTGAGTACCTTTTCACTTTAATCAGAGTTTTGTTTGTATGGTAGCTGGGGCGTATTTAAAACTATAGATATAGCTTTAGTTTCACAATGCTCTTTGGTGAACACAGAAGGACTTTCTCTGCCAAGACGATTGTACACCTCAGCTTTACAGATGCCATGTCTGCTGTGTGCTGGTAGTGAAGTAAAGTCGTGTGGTAAAGACATCCAAAGAAAATACATGGTGGTGTCAATTATAATAAAGGTAATTGAAAGCTACTAGTGGAAAAATGGAAGCCCAGTATCTGTAATGCAGCACCACTATTTTAGGAATTACAGTAATTGCTGTTATGTTTTCTGGTCAGTCAGTGTAGATAATAATTGTATTTAATGGGGCATGGGGTCTTTTTTGCCTATTCTGCAAACTAATGCAATAGCTGCTCTTACTGGTGCTTGCAGTTCATGAGGGGAAATTAAACTTGCATAGCTTTGATTGCTTACTTGGAATTCAGAACCTTTGGGGCAGCATATGGTCAGACAAAAAATTCTCTATTTCAGTTGGTGTTTTGAAATAGCACAATGCATTGACAAAGTATGAGATGGTAAGACAATCCCCCCCAAAGGTAAATTTGCACACGGGAAGCTCTCTGGCTAGTCCACCTCTTCCTACTTCTCTTTTTTTGTGTTGGGTGCAAGTTTAAATTTAAAGTGTGATGATTTCAGATGACAACAGAATGACAGTCATCCTGATGTCTTTCCACTGCTAGGCTATACCAAACCAAGCAACCCCCAGAACACTACACCAGGAGTCAACAGTGGGCCGCTGCAGATTCCTCATGGCTCCACACCGTCCACCCCCCTTCCACCCCAGGCTTCCCCCGGCCAACCACCTCCCACAACTCCCATCACACCTGTTTTTCCCGGCATGGTGCCCTCTCACAACCCCAACGCTCCATCTCCGTCACCATGTCCTTCCGTTATCAAAGCGGGTCCGCAGACCCCCACCGGCCATGCCACACCTACACCATCATCTGTCATTAAAGCACACACGCCCTCAGGAACCCCTTGTGGAACTCCTGTTCCTGGCAGCGGGGGATTCCCCTCTTCCCCTTTCCATTCTGTTTCCCGACCAAGCACCCCTGCCACCTCCCGCAGTGGCCCCGATGTCCTGTCTCAGATGAACTCCATGGCATCGTCTCAGCAGAGGACGTTCTCCCAGTCTACAGACCATCAGGCAGGACCTGCCTTTCATAGCATACCACCACAAACAGGTAACCACTCTGGCTCGGTGATCCGTAGCTTCACACCCTCTGGAACGCCATCCACCACCCCAGGGATTCCAAGTTGTTCCACCCCAGGCCCCAGCCCCAAACCTTCCCAAGGCCATCCTGCCCAGGCTCAGGCTGCCATGGGCTCACGTGGAGTCCTTGCGCACGAGCAGCAGCGTGGAGCTCTCAGCCGACACACAGGAGGTAGCTCTAGTGGTAGTAACAGCCCTGTGCCTTCTGCTTTCAAGGGGACGTCTCGTTCTGGAACCCCATCTGCGAGCCCTCTGTTAGTAACTGGATCAGCGCAAGCTGCCTTGGCCCGTTCTTTAGGGCTTGCGGCCCCCTCAGGCTCTCCACAGGTCTCCCTCTCCAGTCCTGTTGCCATCTCCGGCCTCCAGGCTTTGTCTGCCAGCCCAGGACCACCTCACTTTCCAGGCCTGTCCCCTTTCCCCGCTCTGTCTACGTCTATCCCTCCTACCTCCATCCCCTCATCGATATCTGCCATGTCCCCCTCGACCAACATCTCGAATCCCACACCAACCTCCATCTACCCCGGCCTGACTCCCAGTGCTGCATCTAACGCAGCTGCTCCTTTTGGCTTAGGCCTCACGTCTGCTCCCTCTATATTCCCAGGCCTGCCGCCTGGTCCAAGCCCTGCTGCTTTCCCAGGTTTGGGCGTTTCAGGAGGCCACAATGCCGGGAGTCCAGTGTTGCCTTCTTTCATAGGACTACCAGGAGCAGCTCCGTCGTCTGTTGCGTCAGTGGCACCATTGCAGGCAGCCGCTGTGGCAGCAGCAGCCGCAGCTGGCGTGCCAGCATCACCGCCAGTTTTACCCGGTTTTGCATCTGCCTTCAGCTCCAATTTCCAGCCTGGGTATGTCAGAACATTTTCTACTGGTCAGTTACAGGTACCATATCATAGTCCTTTTTGAATATGACTCAAAGGTACCACAATAGTGTGTTTGAAGTGTGAAGGCCTAAATCTACCCTTTATGCTGATTTAGACAGTTTAGTACTTTTAGTGAGCCCCTTACTGGGAACACACTGTTTGTGTGTGTGTAGCTTCAGTGCTAATGAGCTGTGTTTGTCCACGCCTGACTATCTACCGTTTACATATTCACTGTCACTTTTCACTTGTTCAATGGGGGCCTGGGGCAAGTGTGAAGGAGATGATAGATTAAATGATAGAATGGGCTCTGGTGACACATATACTGTAACATTGTAGCTTTATGATACCCATCATGGAAACAGTGGCTCCTATAGTAGGCCGTTGTGTCGTCAATTACCTTAGTTGATCAGATCACGGGTTTTCTCCCGATATCCAACATGGCTGATTAAAAAGGCATCCCCATCCACTTTGTTAGTCATTAGCACATTGTTGCTTCTATCATAAGTGTAACCTTGTACTGAGTGTACTCTGCTCAGAGTGCAGCATGTGTACTTTGCCTCAGACAGCCCCGCCCTGCAGTTAATGTAAGCTATATAATTTATCTTCTCAACAGACGCATTTCACAAGCCAAACCCTGATGTTGACATTGACAAAACAGACAGTTGTGTTCTGTACAGTATACTGTTTGGGTGTTCCCATGATGTAGCGGTACAATGGAATTGCCTTTATTCCAGGTTGGGCAGCAGCCTCCAGGCTCCAGCAGGCGGTGGGTTCCCCGGATTGCTGTCTTTCCCGGGCGTCCCTGGCTTCTCGCCCTCCACCTCCCCTGCTGCACTCGGTGGTCTCCACAACCCAACCATGCAAACTGGTCTGCTGCAGGTATACACGCACATGCACATACCCACACACCGACTGTACATGCATTTTATCTTGTATACACACAAGTCTTTGAGGCACGTGTATGCCAGTGTGATAAAAGCCTCATATGTTTCAGGCTCATCCCACATCTGCTTTGGAAAGGTTCCCCCCTCAGCCCAACTCTTTCACCAACTACTCTTCAGGTCCAGGAAATCCCTTCCCCCTCCAACCTGGCCTGCATCCCCAGCTGGGTTGGCCGTGAAACCCCCCGTACATCGAGGCACGGCTAATCTGCTACAATTCCATGCTCTTAAATGCCCTTACTGACGCTAATATCAAATATTTTTGTTCGTGAGACAAAAGACTGTGAATTCCATCATGAAATCTGAAAGAAATAGTATGTGTGTCTTATTCATAGATGTAAATATTAGTATTAATTGTGAGTAGTTTTAACGTTAGCATTGTCTTTTACTGAAATGAGTTACATGAAAATGAATTGCCAACTTATACATGATGTCATGTAATGAAATGACTTTATCAAGTAGTAGTCTTATTGTGATAATAATACCAATTAATTGCTGAAATGCTGTAATGTAATGTTCAACTGACACATGGTCGTATTTGTTTTAGACCAAAACAATCTTTGCTACCATTTGCAGTTTTCTTACCTTGCCCCTTTGTTACACAGCCTTTTTTAAAATTGTTTGCCTATCTTTGTGTTATTTCTCCAGTAAACGTTTTGTTTTTTATGCTGTTTTTACACCATGCCACGACTGTGCCAAACCTATACCATTAAATGACTCCAAATGGTCTAAACTAAAGGAAACACCCTGTACAAACAACTGGACAACAACATTCCTAGATTTCATCAGCTGGTTTTTCAAACTGTTATAATCATGTATTTGCAGAATGTGACATGTAATAAAATTGCCCCAAAAGACCAAATTTGACACAAGAGTGGCGTGTAACAAACTGTGCTACTTTGTTGCTTTCATTTGTAATAACCTCTGACGGGGCTTGTCACACTTTAGTTGAGCTTATCATGAACGTCACTGAAATTGTTTCAGACTTTATCAGTCATCAGGCATGTGACTGTTAACCATGAGACTTCTAACACATCATCATATAATGAAAATGTTCCACTTGCGTACACTATACATACAAGAGGATACCGTAATATGAATCTGTCCATCCATGTTGTACTACTTACCCGGTTTAGGGTTACAGGAAAGCTAGAGTCTGTTAAAGAGTTCTAGGAGGAACTTTGAAATGTTTGTTTCTTGTATAGACCCAATAATAAATAAATATTATATAGTTCCGGATGTTTGAACCACTTTCCAATGTTATTTAATTACAAGATGCATGCTAAACATTTTTTAAAACCACAAATTGAATTATAGCCTGTATAATTCAATAGCTGTAATAATAAATTATAGTAAATGGCGATTCTAAATTGTCCATAGGTATGAATGTGAGTGTGAATGTTTGTTTGTCTGTATGGGCCCTGTGATTGACAGGCGACCAGTCCCGGGTGTTACATTTGGGTTACATTTTGAAAACATACACAGGGCAGTTTACAAATGATGTATATTTCACAATCTCCTGTAAATTGCAATGTGTTTTTTTTACTGACAGAAAACACACACATTTACCTTAAAATAGTTATTTTGATAATACTTATAATATTACTACAATGCAATAATGTTGTATATATTTTTAATTTCAGTAATATTCAGTTCCAAAACTGAAAAATATAGAATTATGTTACAAAACTGTTAAGCATATTATCTCATTGTATTTATTACATGATGCATTTTGCACAACTTGCACCCTTGTCAAAGCAAGGGTATCGCATGTGTATTGTTTTTGGTTGTTTGTTTATTTGGACCCACAGAAAATATACAGAACAAATTATAATTATAATGAAAATACACATATAATAATATATGTGTATTATTATATAAACTCCACGCCGAGATATCCAAGCATACATTTGAACCCTTCATTTCCTGTCTACGCGACTAACATGCTAATCACTACCCTTTTTATGTCCCGGTACATTCAAATCTTGTTTTAATAATGACTCAAATTCAATATGAAACAATATAATCTCTTAACTTGAAGTTGTTTAGTTTCGATGTGGGGAGTTGGCTCAGTGGTTTGGACCATGCATTTCCTCTATTGATTGTGGTTGGGCTTAATGCACTGTACTAACTTCCTTGCAAAAACACCAACAGTGTCTCAAACTTTGAGATCATCTCTTGTGCATATATATTTTTAGTTAGATGTAGGTCTGGGTTCTGGCTCGGCCATTGCAAAAAAGTCATCTGTCTCACTTTACAATAAACAATACAGTAGTTATTGAGGAACTAATGACTAAGGCACATACATTTAAGGTAGTTATTGAAGAGCAAATGAGGAACTAATGAGTACTTACTGAAGTACTAAGGCACAACATTTAGACTAGTTACTAAGGAATTAGTGAATAACTAATGAAAAACTAATTACTAGTGTTAGGTAGGTTTGTTCCACATTAACTACTGTCATTTTGTGTACGTTATTTTAAAATGTTACCAATGCCTACAATCAAAGAAGGTGGATATCGATATCAACACCATTGATACTGCAGAAACAACACCACACCTGTCATCATCAAGTGTCACCAACAGGGAATTCAAAACTGCACGGCTGAAACAGAGGAAGAACTTGAAAGGCCCAAACGTCTACTTAAATGAGGAACTGACAAAACGCAACGCTGACATTGCCAAGAAAGCACGAGACTTGAGGAAGCAGGGAAAGATACAAGGTACTTGGAGCACCAATGGGAAAATGTACATCAAGCTACATGGAGGTCCAAGAGAAGCAGGAGTGTTGGTTGTCAAAGATATCAACAATCTGGATACATACTAAACATCATATAATCATGACAATAAGGATGAAAGAGGATACAACGTACTAAAACAATTAAGATTACATTCAATAATATGAACATTGATATTAACTTTGAAAGGGCACAATCAACAAAGTATTAATATCAGGAACTCATGTACTTACATTTAATGACACTCATAGTACTACACCAAGACAGCAAGAGGTTGATCGGAAATCAACAAGGGAAGAAGAGGAAAAAAAGGAAAAACATTTTTTAAACTATATATATATATATATCCCCTCCGTGAATCCCCACCTTACCGCGGTGGAGGGGTTTGAGTGCCCGAGTGATCCTAGGAGCTATGTTGTCAGGGGCTTTATACCCCTGGTAGGGTCTCCCGAGGCAAACAGGTTCTAGGTGACGAGCCAGACTAAGAGTGATGCAGAAGACCCCTATGAAAAAAACCCAAGAGGAGAGACCGCACCTCGCCCGGACGTGGGATACCCAGACCTCACCCTGGAGCCAGGCCTGGGGAAGGGGCTCGCAGTCGAGCGCCTGGTGGCCAGGTCTTCACCCGTGGGACCTGGCGGGCCTAGCCCGAAGAAGCCACACGGGAACTCTACCCCGCAGAGCCACCACCTGCAGGGGCAAGCATAAGGGTCCGGTGCTGTGTGATTTGGGCAGTGGTCGAGGGCGGGTCTCCGGGCGACCTGGTCTTCGACGGCCAAATCTGGTTCTTGGGACATGGAATGTCACTTCTCTGGTGGGGAAGGAGCCCGAGCTTGTGGAAGAGGCGGAGAGATTCCGACTAGATACAGTCGGACTCACCTCAACCCACAGTTTGGGCTCTGGAACCAAATTCCTTGAGGGGGGCTGGACCTTGTGCTTCTCTGGAGTTGCCGCAGGGGAGAGGCGGCGAGCTGGTGTGGGCTTATTGCTAGCCCCCCGGCTTGGTGCCTCTGTGTTGGAGTCATCCCCAGTAAACGAGAGGGTTATTTCCCTACGCCTTAGGGCTGGGGAAAGGGTCCTGACTGTGGTTTGTGCCTATGCGCCGAACGGCAGTTCAGAGTACCCAGCCTTCTTGGAGTCTATCAGAGGGGTGCTGGAGAGCACCCCAGCTGGTGACTCCATAGTTCTACTGGGAGACTTCAACGCCCATGTGGGCAATGACAGTGTGACTTGGAGGGGCGTGGTTGGGAGGAACGGCCTCCCTGACCTGAACCCGTGCGGTGTGTTGTTGCTGGACTTCTGTGCGAATTACAGTTTGTCCATAACAAACACCATGTTCGAACATAAGGATGTCCATAAGTGCACTTGGCACCAGGACACCCTAGGTCGCAGGTCTATGATCGACTTTGTGGTCGTATCATCAGACCTGCGTCCGCATGTTCTGGACACGCGGGTGAAGAGAGGGGCTGAGCTGTCAACTGACCACCACCTGGTGATGAGTTGGATTAGATGGCGGGGAAGGATGCCGGACAGACCTGGCAGACCCAAACGCGTAGTGAGGGTGTGCTGGGAACGTCTGGCAGAATCTCCCGTTCGTCGAGTCTTCAACTCTCATCTCCGGCAGAGCTTCGCCTGCATCTCGAGGGAGGACCGGGATATTGAGTCCGAATGGGCCGTATTCCGTGCCTCTATTGCTGAGGCAGCCAGTTGTGGTTGCGGCCGCAAGGTGGTCGGTGCCAGTCGTGGTGGCAAGCCCCGAACCCGATGGTGGACACCGGGGGTTAGGGCTGCCGTCAAGCTGAAAAAGGAGTCCTATCGAGCATGGATGGCTTGCGGGACTCCCGAAGCAGCTGACAGGTACCGGCAGGCCAAGCGGCACGCGGCTTCGGCGGTGGTCGAGGCAAAAACTCGGGTGTGGGAGGAGTTCGGTGAGGCTATGGAGCACGACTTTCGGTCGGCCTCGAAGAGGTTCTGGCAAACCGTCCGACACCTCAGAAAGGGGAAGCAGCCCCCAGTTCACACTGTTTACAGTGCGGACGGGGGCTTGCTGACCACGACTGTGGATATAGTTGGTCGGTGGAAGGAATACTTCGAGGCCCTTCTCAATCCCACTGACATGCCTTCCATAGAGGAAGCAGAGTCTGAGGATACGTACGTGGACAGTTCTATCACCGTGGCTGAGGTAATTGGGGTAGTCAAATCACTCCCCAGTGGCAAGGCTCCGGGGGTAGACGAGTTCCGCTCAGAATTTCTCAAGGCTCTGGATGTTGGAGGACTGTGTTGGTTGACACGCCTCTACAACATTGCATGGAAGTCAGGAACAGTACCTCTGGACTGGCAGACCGGGGTGGTGGTCCCCATTTTTAAAAAGGGTGACCGGAGGGTGTGTTCCAACTATAGGGGGATCACACTCCTCAGCCTTCCTGGGAAAGTCTACTCCAGGGTGCTGGAGAGAAGGGTACGACCGTTAGTCGAACCTCGGTTAGAGGAGCTGCAATGTGGTTTTCGTCCCGGTCGCGGAACACTGGACCAGCTCTACACCCTTGCAAGGGTACTCGAGGGTATGTGGGAGTTTGCCCAACCAGTCTACATGTGCTTTGTAGACCTGGAAAAGGCATTCGACCGTGTCCCTCGTGGTGTCCTGTGGGGGGTGCTCCGGGAGTACGGGATTGATGGTCCGCTTCTACGTGCCATTCGGTCCTTGTACAATCGAAGCAGGAGCCTGGTTCGCATTGCCAGCAGTAAGTCGAGCTTGTTTCCGGTGAACGTTGGCCTCCGCCAAGGCTGCCCTTTGTCACCGATTCTGTTCATAATCTTCATGGACAGAATTTCTAGGCGCAGTCAAGGTGTTGAGGGAGTCCAGCTTGGTGACCTTAGGATCTCGTCTCTGCTATTTGCAGACGATGTGGTCCTTATGGCCTCATCAGGCTGTGACCTTCAGCGTTTACTGGAGCGGTTTGCAGCTGAGTGTGAAGCTTCTGGGATGAGACTCAGCACCTCCAAATCCGAGGCCATGGTTCTCAGTCGGAAACGGGTGGACTGTACCCTCCGGGTTGGGAGTGCGGTCTTGCCTCAGGTGGAGGAGTTCAAGTATCTCGGGTTCTTGTTCACGAGTGAGGGAAGGTTGGAGCGTGAGATCGACAGACGGATCGGTGCAGCATCTGCAGTAATGCGGTCACTGTACCGGACCGTCCTGGTGAAAAGAGAGCTTAGCCGGAAGGCAAAGCTCTCTGTTTATCGATCGATCTACGCTCCCACCGTCACCTATGGTCATGAGTTATGGGTCATGACTGAAAGAATGAGATCGCGGATACAAGCGGATGAAATGAGTTTCCTTTGTAGGGTGGCTGGACTCACCCTAAGAGATAGGGTGAGGAGCTCGGCCATCCGGGAGGAGCTCAGAGTAGAGCCGCTGCTCCTTCACATCGAGAGGAGCCTGTTGAGGTGGCTCGGGCATCTAGTCCGGATGCCTCCCGGGCGCCTCCTTGGTGAGGTGTTTCGGGCATGCCCAGTCGGGATAAGACCCCCGGGAAGACCTAGGACACGCTGGAGGGACTATGTCTCACAGCTGGCCTGGGAACGCCTTGGTGTCCTCCCGAGGGAGCTGGGAAGTCTGGACTTCCTTACTGAAGCTGCTGCCCCCGCGAGCCGAACCTGGATAAGCGGATGGATGGATGGATATATATATATTAAATAGATATTTTTGTAAAGAAAATTATGATATATGCATGTATTTGTATGTATGCATGTATATACACAGTATACATGAGTATGTATTAGTAAATCATGTGAGAAGGGGGTAAGATAAGCTCTGCTTCTTCCTACTCCTTTTCGCACATGTAGAACTAAAGAATGTAACATGAATAATTCTTGTACAATGTATGCATGTTCAAAACAAATTAAACCAGACCAAACCAATTCATCTTCAAATGCTGAAGGATTTGAAGGCTTTGTGCCAAAATCACCTGCTATTTGCCATGGTTACTAGTCCAAACATTGATACTGCCACCACTGGAATGCAATATGAGGGGAAAATGTTACTTTCTAAGGCTTATGGCTTCCAACCTTTGGCTCTTAGACATATCTTAACACAATAAAATGTATTAATTAAATTTTTTGGTTGACATTTTAAAGTAAAACATTTTAGAAATCGTCGCACGGTGGCCTAGTGGTAATCATGTTGACTTTACAGTCTGGAGATTCAGGTTTGAGTCTCCTCTTGGCATCTCTGTGTGGAGTTTGAATGTTCTCCCTGTGCGTGTGTGGGTTTTCTCCGGGTGCTCCGGTTTCCCCCCACATTCCAAAAACATGCATGTTAGGTTAATTGGCAGCTCTAAATTGTCCATAAGTATGAATGTGAGTGTGAATGTTTGTTTGTCTATATGTGCCCTGCGATTGACTGGCGACCAGTCCAGGGTGTACTCCGCCTCTCGCCCAAAGTCTGCTGGGATAGGCTCCAGCATACCCGCGACCCTGAGGAGGATAAGCAGCATAGAAAATGGATGGATGGATGGTATGTTGGAAATCACATTGTTAAAAATAACTTTTTTTAAATGCATCTTAATTTATCTGTCCTTACGATATTTTCTGAGTCAGGCACCAACATTTGATTACTACTGAATAACGTGGTAGCCTATTGAGATGTCAAGAAGCTTCCCTCCTTTGATCTAGTAGTCAGCTAGTTGAATCTGCAGTACCAACCCTTTTGTCAAAGATGATGGCAAAAAGAAAGAAAGATACGTCCGGCGCAAAGCCATGCAAAGCCATGCAGCACCAGAAATCGCATTAATGGTAAAAAGTATTTTATTTCTTATTTCATAGCTTCCGTATAACAATGTTAATAAAACGATTACGTTCAGAAACCTTCTATATTCTAAAATTGTTGGTCTTGCTTAAAATGACTCACATTTAATTGTACTCATTGTTAACCAACTTGATGTAGCTCTCACGTAAATGCATTTTAAAATATGTGCTTTTTATGGCTTTTGTAGCTAAAAAGGTTCCGGACCTTTGGTCTATGGCATAAATCTGTCAAGAAGGTTATTGATTACACTCTGGCGATGATCAACACAAAGGCGCCACACCTTCACCACGTTTCAGCTTTTCATTTAGACTGCAGCTTTAAAAGGCTGGATGGCTTCCTGTCCTTTAGTAACACTTCTTGTTTCTCTCAGTGACTTCCTGGCTTCACTTACACCCAGCATATGGAAATGGAGGACCAAATGGAGAGCCAGAAGGAACGAGGGATCAGCAAAGACAATTTAATATGTAAGCTTGACATCCTTTTCTTTCTATTTTGTGTCATGTTATGAACACGTAGGCATGGGTGTGTTGGCCAGGTGTTGTGCAGGTGGAACGCGGCAAGGTAGTCTTTGTGAAGCTCCATCGTCATAGAGACAGAGTGAAATAAAGTTTCCCAAAAGCATGTGACTGGGAGTGTTTGTGCGTCCCATAACCAAAGAGTTTTTCACAAGTGTTTTTTTTTTTATCCGTTAAATGCTTTTTTTCATTAGACAACCATTTCAGGTTGTATACTGAATTATGCTGTGGTGCTTTGCTATACAGCTATAATGTCTTTAAATATTCACTTCACTTTTATTAACGATACAGCAATATTTCAGATATGGAGTGCTGAATTGTGATGTTTTAATTTGCAGTGTGGCATAGTATTGTATATTGTAGTAGTATTAGCATCTACCTACCTCCTTACAGTCTGCTACTACTATTACTACTACTACTAAAATACAAAATTACACAAAATCCATAGTTTCAGGCAATGTACAGTAACTATACAAATCTAATAATAATATATATAGAACAATTTTTATACGTAAAATATAATTTAAAAATGTTAAATTAAAATATAAAAAACAATATATTAAAATACCAGTATATATACAGCAATTATACAATAATTGAATAGGTAATAAAGTGCCACTGTTACAAATAATGATAAAATCCATTAGCACAGGAGAATATGATAATAAATAGCATAATTATTAGTACAACAAATTAATAACAAAAATAACATTCATGATAAAAAATAATAACAGCAATCATAATAATAATAATAATTCTTTATTGGAGCCACATAACCCATCTTAAAATAATATTAATACAAAAAACAATATAAGACAAAAAAAAATAATACTATGTATACTATCTATAAAGATTACATATATAGAAATATAAAATAATAATATAATGTACTGTAACAAGAATAACATACATACAATACAATACAATACATACAATTAAAAATATATGTATTATTTAATATATAATAATAATCAATGTATATATTTACAAATAATGACTATATAATAATAAATGTTACAAAATAACAAATAAAAACAATAAAATCATTTATTTCAAACCCATAACCAATATCAATCTATAATAAATACAAAATAAAATATTATGAGATAAAAATAATAATTTTAAAAAGCTATATATTTCAGGAACATAATTAATGTAAAAATAAGATAAATACAAAACACAAATACTGTGCATAAGACATGACATGAAACATTATGACAGTGCTCCAAGAGTCTTGAGTTCCACTTTGACTTTTCCCCGGTAATTATGATCAGTCATGTGAACCACTGTTGCAATGACCCGGTGTGATCGGCGATCATATCCTCTTTTAAAAAAAAGGTTACTGGCACTCGTGTGGTTTGACCGTGAAAAGGAGAATAATGCTGATTATGCACAGTTAAAATGCACATGACAAGTAAAAGGCCATGAAATGTAAGCTTTGTGAAAGTTAAGATGAGATTAACACACATTTGGCTCATGATACGTATACTGCACATGCTGGATTTCAAGACTTCTAAACCTTTAGGGTTATTTCATATAAGCAGAAATATTTGGGTAGCTGTTTTGACCATCACAAAAACTGCTGAGACAGGGAAAAAAGCATTTGCTAAGCATTTTTAAAATTACATTACATCGTCACTACTTGCACCGGGAACTATGACGACGCAGAAGGCCCTTCCCTCGCGTACTTGTTTGTTTTATGCAGAGATCACGTTGCTTGTGTCAACATTTTACTGTTTGCGTTGTATTATACAACCATACTATGGTCTAAACAGTCTGCCTATCGTTTTTTTTGACAAAGCACTCCATGGTTAAAGAGTTAAAAATCACCCATCCTCTCTTCTTGCAGCTGAGCGGACCGGGTCTTTAGGATGTGCGGGCTGGTTCATCGTCATAATAGTTGGCATCTTTACAGTTTGCCTTTTTCCCATCACCATTTGGTTCTGTCTGAAGGTGGGTTGATACAAAAACAAGTGGTTTACCGCTCGGGAACATGCATTTCCTGTTATGGTTGCAGCTCATGCACTTTTCTTTTTACAGATAGTTCAGGAGTATGAGCGTGCAGTCATCTTCAGACTAGGCCGCATCACAGACAGGAAGGCAAAAGGACCAGGTATTGGAATCTGCTGTATTTTTACTTTTGCCTTTCCACTGACAACTTCTGTGTGTTTTTAGGAATCTTCTTCATTTTGCCCTGCACTGATTCATTTGTCAAAGTGGACCTGAGAACAGTTTCATTTGACATCCCTCCGCAGGAGGTAGTATTATGCATCATAATGAAACCTTCACAGTCACAGTCTAATGAGAATACCAAAACTCTGCACTTACAGTCTTAATAAAAGCTCATTTTCAACAGAGGTGTATTAATTCAACAGTGTGGGTATTATTGTGGTTGCAATAATATGTACTGCACATCTGCACTGCATCAGGCTGAAAGCTGTATCTAATATTTTGGCCCTTTTACGGCACAAAATCAAAAGTAATTCACTGCAACAACAATAATAAACATAGTGTGAAATTAATATTTCTCAGTGAAAACAGTGTTTTTAAAATCAAATCTTTGAGATAATCAAAATATGAAAAAAAGACTAAAATCCCTATAACAAAAGATATATATATGTATTATTTTCCCAAAAACTCTGTTTTCATTGATAAATATTAACTTACCAAACATTTTAATATTGTCATTAAATTTAATTATATTTTATTACAAGAGTGTGGTATGCAAAAAGGTCAAAAGGTTGGGCACACATCTTTTATGAAAAAGGTGTAAACTTGTGCTTGATACTGTATATACAGTAGTTTAAAAAAACACCTTCTGACCCAAAGTGTTTTGCCGCTGAGTCCAGATACTGACTAAGGACTCGGTGACAGTGAGCGTGGATGGCGTAGTCTACTTCCGCGTCAATGACCCCATCGCCTCTGTGGCCAATGTCTCCAATGCTGACTTCGCCACCCGTCTGCTAGCTCAGACCACCCTCAGGAACGTCTTGGGGACCAAGAACCTGGCTGAGGTCCTATCTGACCGCGAGGGCATTGCTCACAGCATGCAGGTATAAATACTGTAAATATGTACTATTTTCACGACCGTGTAGCATTCCCTATGGCTTCTGCTAAAAAATGCTTCGGAATAAACTCTAGCATACGTAAAACAGATATCCTGTTCAACCAATGTAGCTCAAATTTTACAAACATGTGCTTGTCTGTCCCCTAAAAAGATTCAGTTTGACATGAAGTTGTATGACATCCCCATCAGCAGTGTAGTTGACTTGTCTATTTGTCAGAAAAAGAAATGATCAGGCAACATAATGGGGGGTATGTGTTAACAATTTTTTTAAATCATTCTGTTTGCATTAGAAGACAGAGTTGAAAGAGAGAGAGAAGAAGAGTTGAAATTGAGGACATTCCATGATGGTATATCATGCCCCAATGTCATGGAACAGTATTGTAAAGGCTAATGTTGATGTGGCCTAGTGGTTAGCATGTTGGCCACACAATCGGGCGATCTGGGATATTTGAATCTCCATTGGGCATCTCTGTGTGGAGTTTGCAAGTTCTTCCCATACATGGTAGATTTTCACAGGGTACTCTGGTTTCCGCCGACATTCCAAAAACATGCATGTTCGGTTAATTGGGGACTAAATTGTACATAGGTATGAATGTTTGTTAGCTTTGAATGGTTGTTTGTCTACAGTATATGTGCCCTTCGATTGACTGGCAACCAGTCCCGAGTGTACGCCGCCGCTCGCACAAGGTCGGCTGCGATAGGCTCCTGCCTCCCCGCGACACTAGGAAGGATAGGTGGCATAGAAAATGGATGAATGGATGGAAAGCTAATGAATCTGGATAAAATACATTTCATTTATTTTATCAGCAGCTTACAGTGCCAACTATGTATATAGTATGTATAACAGTTGGCTTAATGGAGATATCATCTGGTATGTCATAAACATTGTTCTTTTCAGCGCTGTGGACTTTATCTTTTGCGAAAACATCACATTCACTGTAAAAACAATCTTGTTTTTTAGTCCAATCTGGACGAAGCGACAGATAACTGGGGTATCAAGGTGGAGCGGGTGGAGATTAAAGACGTGAAACTGCCCCATCAGCTGCAAAGAGCCATGGCTGCTGAAGCAGAGGCAGCACGAGAGGCCAGGGCAAAGGTTAGAACATAAAACATCTTCATAGTCACGCATGTTAAAAGCCATCCGCCGCACTAACCACCACTTCCTGATTTGCTGGTATAGGTGATAGCTGCTGAGGGCGAGATGAATGCATCTCGCGCCCTCAAGGAGGCCTCTCTTGTCATTGCCGAGTCGCCATCAGCTCTGCAGCTTCGTTATCTGCAGACCCTTAACACCATCGCAGCTGAGAAGAACTCCACCATCATCTTCCCCTTGCCTATGGACATCATATCCCACTTCATGAGGAAATGACTGCTGTTTGAACAACACATCATTTAAAAGCACACACACACATTTCATCCACAATCTAGAGACATATATTTTTATAGAGGACTTGGTTGATGTAATCAAATAATAATTTAAACAAGTCCTGAGCAATTCGGGAAAAATTGCGTGTGAATGCAGGCAATGGTAACACCAAACTGCAATGCTGCACTTGCTGTCAAATCCCGACAAGCTGATGCCAAACTGAAATGCTTTAGCTATCATGTTAACTGGTACACTGCTAACGCTTAGCATGGTAGCGCTAAGTGTCAATAGAAGACAATACCTATAAAATGGCTAAAATGCTAACATGATAATGCATAATGCTAGCATACTAGCAATGCTAACATGCAAACTGTTAACACCTAACACAAAACCACAGTCTGTGTAAGTTTATACAAACGTTATTTTTGTATGTTAATATTGCTAACATTGAACATGAAAAAAACTGTCTATGTAAATGCATATCTTTCATTTATTCATTCATTTTCTATACCGCTTATCCTCATTAGGGTCACGGGGATTCTGGAGCTTATCCCAGCAGACTTTGGGCGAGAGCTAATATTTTGAAAACTACCGTATGTGTGGTTTAAAATGAATAGAAAGAAATTGTGGAATGAATAATTGTGCCAAACTAAAGCCTGCTAATAATTCTAGTATGCTTTATTTTTTTGTAGTTTGTGCTTTTAAATGTGAAAAATGACACCCTGACTCTACTGTTCCTCTGTCCTTTTGTTGTTGTTTGTTCTTTTGCATTTCATACTTCCACGTAGACGATTATTTCCAAGTAGGAATGAAGATATTTTGGAAAAATTATGGAAATGCATATCTTTAAAAATAAAAAAGCTAACAATTTACATGCGAACACCTAATTACGCTTGGTTCTTCATGCATTCATTTTCTGTGCCGCTTATCCTCATTTGGGTTGCGGGTATGCTGGAGCCTATCCCAGCTGACTTCGGGCAAGAGGCGGGGTACACCTTGGACTGGTCACCATTCAATCGCAGGGAATACATACAAGCATTCACTCTCTAATGGACAATTTAGAGTCGCCAATTAACGTAACATGCATGTTTTTGGAATGTGGGAGGAAACCAGAGTACCCGGAGAAAACCCACCCACGCACAGGGAGAACATGCAAACTCCACACAAAGATGCCCAACGGAGATTCGAACCCTGAACCTCCTGACTGTGAGGCTAACGTGCTACCCACTCATTCACCGTGCGGCCATCGCTTAGTTCTTATGTAAGTTTTTACATATGAAAATGTCTTAAACGCTAACTTGCTATCACTAGCATACCAGCAATGTTAACGTGACAACTGTCACTATGTTAACATTAAACATAAAAACACAACTGAAAATAGCAAAAATGCTAACATGCTAAGACCAACAGTGCTAACATGGTCATAATTAGCCTGCTAACACCTGAAAACGCTGTCTATGTAAGTTTTGATCTATGAAAAAACAAAAAATCCAAAATGCTAACATCTAGCAGGCTAATGCTCAGTCTTTATGTAATTTTATGACTACAATAATAGTTATATAATATAATAGTTTAATTTAAAAGAAGAGGATAACTAGCATATTAAAAATGTTACATGCTAATGATTAGCATGCTAACTTGTTTGTCTGGTTTAAACTGTCTGGTTGATTAGTTTCAGCACTGCTGCTACCTGGCCAGAAGCTTGTGTACTCTGCAATCAATTAAACAAATTGGCCCAAACCTTTATTTTTAAAAATGAATGACCTGTTTGCCAGGGGCCTTTGGGATTGTCTAACGATACTCCTGACCAATACCAGTACGGTTAATCCATGTGATCGGTATTTTATTGGTTTATTGGCCGACCTCACTCATGAATGATCGGTATCGGAATCGGCAGCATCAAACATTGACAGAAGCATCCCTAGTTAGCAAGCTAGCCTGTTTGACTTGGTTGAACATGGAGCCTGTTGATTAGTTTGAGCACTGCTGCTACTTAGCTAGAAGCTCGTGCATCACTCAG
The DNA here is from genome assembly GCA_024372805.1 of Oostethus manadensis. Lineage (NCBI taxonomy): Eukaryota > Metazoa > Chordata > Actinopteri > Syngnathiformes > Syngnathidae > Oostethus > Oostethus manadensis. The sequence goes on from QODF01000042.1 coordinate 3,118,653, forward strand.
GCATGAAACAGCCGATGCAAATATCACAGAACATGTCTGCTGCATGAACATGAACATGCATGATTTACACCTGTGGAGTCTCATCTGAGGGATTCTTTAAAGAAAATTCACACACTGTGAATTTGCGCATGCCAAAACTGTTTCGCAAAATGAAATATTTCCAGCATTTTGTCTTGGATGTGGTCATTTTTACAGAACACCTCTTTCTCTAGACGTTTTGATGTATCAATGATTAAAATCGGTTGAAAACTAATGGAGTAGTTAGCTGTCAAAAAAAGATGAAATAATAATACATAAATGAAAAATGGTACATCATTTTATATGTGGGAATTCTGTAAATTAAAGGCAGTGCCAAGTATTTTTTGCGAGGACTTTGTGGAGTTTATTAGTCCATTGCATGCTTTGACACCATGTCAAATGTTTAAACATTTCTGTCGCACCCAAAGCGGACTTTGTTCTCTAGGAATATTTGTAACTTGTAAATGAATTCATAACTTATTCTTTATGAGTATTGTGATCCTCCATGCAAAGCGCGCTTGTCTGTATTTTTAGATTAAAGTTGACGACATTTGTCTGAGGCTGCATAAGTAATTCAATAGGTTATTTTCCTCCCTAAATTATTTAGTTTTATTTCCTCATTAAAAAAAGAACACAACGCAAAATAATACCAATTGCCGGGAGTAGTGAATGAAAAGCTTAAATGCTGTAGAGAATTGCAAGACACCGAAAAAGAGTTGTCATTTCCTCCGTTAAGAAAATACATGGTATCATATAAACATATTTAATTGCGATTAACTACATCTTGTCTATAGTTAACTCACCGTTAATCACAGATAGAAATGTTTTTATTTTGTGATGTCAATTTTTGGAATTACGGGCCATTATTTTATTTTAAAAATATTATGTATTTACAAATTACCCAAATTACATTTTGCATTTTTTCCCACTTTGTTTTTTGGTCCTTGAACACACCTTCGTCCCACGCTGTACGAATATACTGTATTTTTGCCCTTTTTCCCCACTTCATATTCGGTTCCAGCATTTGGAACCAAATGGGAATTCATAAAGGTAAGATTTGCTGACCTTACTGAGTGCAAATGTGCATATTTGGGAGATACACAACCTCTCTCAAAGCAACTCCAGACTGGTACCGGTGCATGTTGGCTGTGTATTCATTTTGTGATATAAACTAAATGTTGTTTTAGTCATAGTTTCACACAATACATAACAGCAAGATAAATTACATCGCTATAACATACGTAGGTTTTCTGAATGTGTTGTGACTAGCTAATGTGCTGCTAATGCTAGCTAATGCTAGCACTGCTTGCTCTTCAGCCATGGACACGTTGATGTAAATAGCCGTCCTTGGCAATGCCTACCGTCAAATAGAACATTTTATCTCTCAGTTCAAAGCAAAAAAATCAGCTGTGAGACGGTTCGCTTCTACAAAATACACTCATTAGATGCGACACTCGTATGCCAAGGTACCGCTGTATAAATGACAACAAAAAAAAAATACAGGCAGTGCGTCAGTACCTTCTTGCTCGGTTGACGTACTCCGGGACATTTCCCTCACAGCAACAGTAGATACAAATAACGTTGGTCTTGTTGTGAGAGCCATGCGCCAGGGCTTTGACGCTAAATTTACCAGTTAAAGTCGCCTTTCCTTTGTCCATTTCTGTTTGTGGCTCCACAGTCGTGTGGCTACTTCCTCAAACTACGGTGTGGGTCGAGGGTCAAACGGGATGTGCGCATGTTAAAGAGACATACAGACAGTTGTGATATTCAAGTACACTTTAATGTTTGTGATGAAAATGTACTGTATAGCCTAACACAAGTGAAGTGGAGGAGCAGCACCAATTCCTAACATTCATCATTTCCGTAGCACACGCGTTGACAAAGATGTCGCTCTCAAACTACTTGGCCTGCCAGACTGTACAACTACATGTTTGACCATCACAATGCAATGCGAGTTCAACAAAGAGAAACAGCATAGACATGACAAAACATGCTTCTATTACTTTGTCGGTGCACTAGAAGACACAAGTTGTGTACAGTGAATATATTTACATTCAGACATACAATCAGTGCCAGAACAAACACATTCATTCCCTCTGGACCAAATCCATACGGGGGTAATCGTGTCACAAGATTTGACTTAAAAAAGGGATTTGTAACGGCATAATTTACAATGTCAATCCTGATGTTTTGTGGGGACTAAGCGCTACATATTGACATATTAAACGACTGCCTGCTACAAGACGAGAGGTCCTTTATGTTTCATCAAATCACATGAATGATATAAAATACAGTCAGCACATTTTTCACATTCAGCGCAGAGCGAGACACTAATGTCCACAGGACACACTGACATGGCCGTATTTTTGTGAATTGACTGTGTTGCATCATTGTAAACTGTGTTATTGTACACCTGAAGTGACCCTGATGTAAAAGTCTAAACATTTGAAAACACAGTGACTGAGTGACTGGCAGTTGTTATTGGTTTTTTTTTTTTTTGTAATTGACATTCTGAAAATCATTTTTTAAAAATAATATAAACTGGTGTCAAACTTGCAAATGCTTTGTTATCCTTGACATTCCTTTTCTTTAAGAGCATTTAACCCTGTCTACCTACTGTAGAAATAGAAAAAAAACCCTTGTAGTTCCATGTAATGACCTATGGCGATCATCAAAAGTGCTGGTTATTAACATTAACTTTAAAGTTTCTCAGGAAAAAAAAGTGCAAATTGGAAATAACGTCATGTTGCTAAATGCTGTAACAGAACCCCCTATACTGTATTGCCCTCCTTCTTCTGACTCTCTCTCTATAACAGCATCTAACTGTACAAAATAATCTTTTGTCTGATATTGTTTATTTACATTCGCTTGTTTTCATGCAAAGACCACATTACGTTACTGTTACGTTCTTTAGCACGATACCATTCACGTAGACTGACTCGAGATCAGGATGTGGACTCAGAGGCTGTACTTTACAATATATAGGTTGGTTTCTATTGCTTTTTACTGTAATATAATAAAGGAGAACTGAGAGTGAGTTCTGCAGAAAAGATATTGTTACATTTGCAGGAGCAATTCCCTGAATGTTATTTGAAGACGTTTTGATCACACAAACATTGCGGCGGTAAGAAGAATGTTTTAGCCAAACTGATTTCTTTCTGAAGGAGGTTAAAATGTTGTATATGTCATTAAGAGGTAAATTGAAGGTTAACATGTGTCACCTTTTCATTTACAGTATCAGTCATCAGTCAAGTCAGTACACCCATCACATTGCAGAAAGCATTTTACATTTTACAGTCTGTCTTTTCAATCCACGACACCATGGAAATGAGAGTAGAGTAGTACTACACAGGTAGTAATATGTATAGAATAGATTTTCACCTATTTGCACTTCGGCATATGTGCCTATATATATGTGCCATATATAAATTGTAAATAATAATTTTTTTATGGTAAAGTATATAGGAAGTGTTTTGATGGCACTATCTACAGGGGAAACAAGTGCTGCAGTTTGTTTGTTTTGTAACTGCATGTTTTGTAAGTCTATTCTGTGCCTGTGTTTGTTTCTTACTGTTTTTAAAAACTGTATATACTGTACTTATTGTAGGGTCCTATCAATTCCACATTAATGGACTTGCGTAATTGGCCAACAAAAGCGGAATCTAATGTAAAAAGTGTAACAATACGGAAATTGACATAATGTTAATGACATGCTGTCATCTTGAGGAGAAAGGACATTCTCATTCCAAACATCACAAACACTAACCCGCCCACTGCGGAACTGAACATGTAGAATGACAACACGAAACACCCGTGAAACTCCTCTTACGGAGCGTGGATAAAAGCTAGCTGGGTTTGTCAAGTTTACCAGAGCATGCTTGTGAGGCTATGTGTGTGCGTTTACACCGTGTTGTGTTTTGTCGCTTGTTAATGTAACCAAGTGTTTTACGATGCCCGCTGACGTCGTGTGAATTCAGAGTGAAATAAGGAAGAGATGACACTTATTCTTGCACCCAGCATGTCAATGGACTTTCTCAACACATCTTCAAAATAAGAGCACTGTCAGCCACATCCTGTGTAATTGTGTGAAGAAAATAAGACTCGGAAAAAATACCTTACATTATTTGCATTGTTGACTACATCTTCCTTAACCGCGAACACTTTGTTGAGGACTTTGTAGCAATTTGTGCAGAGGCTCACATCCCAATGGAAAAGTTAGCTAAGATATTTATTTCCGAAATACTGGCAAAATTGTATGTATTAATGCACTGCATCAATAAAATTAAGGGTTTTTAAAGGACATTTCATTTACTGTCTCAATAGTACACACTCTATGCTGCTAAAATAAGTGTAAACGGTAAAAAACTGAGTTCTAAAAAAAAACAAAAAATAAAGGAAATAAATAAAACAGAATTTATAAAGGGCCTTGATATTATCAAAAAAGGCATTTTAGGTCGTTTTATGGGTGCGTCCATTATTTACGTTTTGTCGCCATTTGTAAGGGGTCTTACATCCTGTGAATCGTGGGGATCTACCACTATGTTATACAACGCGTATAGCATAGTGTATTTACTATCCAGTGACTGAAAGTAAATAGCTGGCAGCGCAAGATAATGTCTTGCCTAGAGTCAGTCATGATGGCAGTAGCGTCTGGTCTGTGGCTGTGGCATGAGGGCTTTGAGCAATATGGAGCTGCGGTTCATTGACAGAACATGAATCCGTACTCTACTTTGAGTTGTACCCGAGTTTCACTTCTATATAGTAATATAAAAGAGATAATAATAAATTTGCTGAAATGTGAAGGGTGTAATCACCTTTTGTGAGATACTGTAAATCGCTTATAGACCCTTGTATCACAAGACTGTCCTCTGTACCATCCACTTCCATCGTAAACATCTAAATGAAGAGGCAAACCACAGCGATAAGACTGGAAGACATTCACAGTGCATGCATGCTTAAGTGGCAAAACAAAAAAGTCAAAGTAGACCAAATAAGTTAGAAGTAAACAATCACATAATAACTCTAATAAATAACGCTACTGTTGATTTCCCTCCAGTGTTGCCGTTTTGTGCTGTAGATTTAAATTTACTTTACTCTGTATTATAAACAAACTAAAAATGACAAGTCCTTCATAAATTTGGTTGACCTCTGCTGGTGAGATAGCAGAAGTAAGGCGCTTTGCACTTTGTTGCAAGGGTTTTGTAAAACACAATTTACAAACGTATCCCCGAGCGTGTAATGTAGTCAATTGAGTGTTCTGAACTCAAGCGAGGATACTAGTGACCTCATCCTGACACTGTTTGTGTCTGTGACGTACATTATACTGTGTGTACACTTTATACTGTATATACTAGTTTGAAAGAACAACTGCACAAATAATTGCCCATCTTCCACCATCCTTATCTGAGACATGAGCACATATGTCTTTCTCTTGTCTGTGCGTTCGAAAAATATGAAAATAGATTTTTTTTAAAAGACGGACCAAAGAATAAACGTAATGGAAAACACATATTCTGCCTTTAAAGTCCGGTGGAAAAAAAACCTCCAAAAAGCTCCAATTACATATCATGTGACGTACATGTTAACCCGGCTACAGTGACATTGTTATTCTCATTAACATTGTTATGCCAATCAAATGACGTTACTGCCGTACTTAGTAGGGATGTCCAATAATATTGGCCCACTGATATTGGCATAAAAATGTGCTATCGGTCAATGTCGGTATCATTTTTTTCCCCTATAATAAAAATAAATATAGCTAGGGTTGTATCGGCCTTTGATCAGTATCGGCCGATTTCCATGAAAACTCACGAGATCAGCAAATGCCTTTTAATGCCGATCACAAAAGCCGATCACAGCGATCATTTCATGCAATGTAATATCTTTACCTAACTAATACCTTTGGCAACGTCGTCTTCCCACTATCCACTCCCACAAAACAATTCCACACGGCAGACATGTTTGTTATGAACTGCCAACACATGCCACGGAAACTATCTTGCGTGGGTAGCACATTAAACAGGACAATCGACGGACTACGGTGAGTTTCGAGGTTTACGATGTGATCATTGTTGACACGGCAGCCATGCGGCTAACACTCGCGTGTATGTTTGTGACAATCAAAGGCTAAGTTAATACCCGAAAAATAATCAAATTAATCGGTCGAAATGTGCAGAATTTGACAGCACTGAGCCACCGAGTGCTTTTTCACGTACCTGGAAGCTCCACCAATGTACTCTCACATCCAAAGTCTCATTAAAGGTTTGTCATCCTCTGGAAGTGTCACCATGCACTCATACAGTATGTCCTCTTCAAAAGGTTAGTCCAATATGTTTTTGTCTAAATAATTAGGTGATTTTATGGTTTCATATATAATTTAGCCAGTAACAGGGGTGCAGCCAGGATTTCTGGGTCCCGTGAAAAAAACATCATGTTTCCTCCCCCCATTTATGAGTTAATGTTTTTATTAGTGATGATCTATTTTTTTGGTACCTTGGCAGTCAAAGGACATTGGAATTGACTTGACTTTTCCCCTTTATACGGCACCCCCGGCCAATAACAGTCATAAATAAAGTGGAAAAAACACATATCGATATCAGTTGATTATGCAAATTGAGAGTTGGACAATATCAGCATATCGGTTATCAGCAAAAAAGCCAACATCGGACATCCCTAGTATTTACACCTTGCAACGCTAGGTGTAAGTGCCTGGGAAGGAAGTTGTGGTAATATTCAAAAGGACCAAAACACGACAAAATACTGCAAGTATTACATGTTATCATGAATGTACCTCTTACTACATGGTCACAGCATGTATACAAAACCATGAAATCTTGTTGGAGGCTTTTGGAGGTGTTTTAATAACGGACTTTGCAGGTGGAATAGGAGTGTTCCGTTATGTGCAGTAATGAGCTGTCTCTTTTGATCAGTTTTTATATGTTTAAAACGCACAGAAAAAAGAAAGACATATGGGTACACGTCTAATATACAGATTGTGGTCGATGGGCAAAATAAAAAAGTGCAGTTTTCCTTTAAAGCTTCGACATGCTTCAGCATCACAGTGCTGGCAAAGCTACCCAGGCCGGCTGCTCTCCTTCCAAACCCTCTGGTGTAGCTTGACGTGCACCTCCAAAACCTTCTAACCTTGTGTCAACGCCAATGCAGCCTGCAAAGCTGGGAATGGTTGGCTTTTCTTAGTTTAATCTTTTTTGTTATTTCCTTTCTGCAAAAACATCATTGTGAACGTCTTCTCCTCTGGTTTTGGAGATGGATCTGCACACGGCTTTTAAAGTCGCCATTGTTCACTAGTATGACATAAAAAGCTAAAGAGCTAGTCAATGAGAGTTGTGTTTGCACACTCTCAGGAAACCACTGCCCCTAATGTTTCAGCAGACGATTGCACATCGCTTGCTTGCCCGACTCTGAAGAGCGTAACAGGATCTAGAGACCGTCAACCGGGCCGGCCTAGTGACTATACCGTACTGGAGCATAACAAAGCCAGAAGACTCTTTGACGTGCCATTCACATTCAGTCAATGTACTGAATGTGTGTACTGAAGGCAAGTACTCATTAAAGCAACTAAAGAAATTAAAAAAAGAGATGGAAGAGTTTTTATCTCTGTAAAGCGAGACAAGCTGCCGAATTGCGATTGGCTGTTTCCCTATGAGTGGGTGTGCACGGACCAGGGGAGTAATTCTGATTGGTGGCTGCTGCCCTGTGAGTGGGTGTCGCTGGACCAGGGGAGTTATTCTGATTGGTTGCTGCTGCCCTGTGAGTGGGTGTCGCTGGACCAGGGGAGTAATTCTGATTGGTTTCTGCTGCCCTGTGAGTGGGTGTCGCTGGACCAGGGGAGTAATTCTGATTGCTCGGCGCCTGGTGAGTGGGTGTGGCCGGGCCAACGGAGTAACTGTGGTTTGCTGTGTGAAACGGAGATGAGGACTGTAGCTGCTGGGGGCAGCCTTGGCAGTGGGCGGGAGAGTGGCATCCCATTGGAGGAACAGGGGAGGACGAGAACAACGGGGATGATGGGATGGGGGACGTGGAGAAGGAGCGGTGCAGAGGGGAGGACGAGGGAGACATGAGGGGGCTGGTCTGAAGACGCCACAGCAGCTCCTCATTGTTCCGACTGAGTCGCTTCTTCTCTGTGCTCTCCTTTTCGACAGATTCCTGGAGGTTGGCGTTCTCCTCTGACAGTTGCCTGTAGAGGGAGCAGTTTGGTTTAACCTTGGCATTTTTTTCAATAGTATGCATGTCCACCACATGTGGCTCACTGAACCCTATTTATAGTAAACACAGATCCGAGTCAGAGGCTTAAATATATATAAGTACGTACAGTAACCTCAATCTTACAAGTGGTGCTGAAGGTTGAAGAGTGTCTTTTAACTCAACAAGACCAAGCCCTAATAACTTCCCTTTTGTGATCAGGATCGACTGCAGTTGGTTGTGTCTCTGTAGCAGCATAAAAGGGTTTCTTTCACATCACGTATTACTCAGAACAATGGGAGAATCCTAAGAACTTCTGACCAGTATGTCTTGCTAAATGATTTACCTAGATAAGGTGAGGTTCATTTCAATACGAGCCTTCAGATCTTCATTCTGCTGCTGCAGGATCTGGATCTTCTCCTCCAGGAACACATTCTTTTGGGCCTGCTCAAAAATAAAAACCCAAGCAAAGCAAAGTCATTCATTTGTACGACATATTCACGGTTCAAGGACCAGCATGCAATGCAAATTGTTAAGGGTGGTTGGTAAAGGCGGCCTATTTGAGCCTACCACTTTCTGTAGGTCGGAGATCTTTAGATCTTGCTGGTGTATTTGCTGGTTCTTCATTTCCACAACCTCCTTTAAGCTCTTTAGATCCTTGTCAATGTGCTGGTATGGCGCTAAGGCATCCTGTTGTGGACATAAATAGAAACAGTTAGAGCAAGGGTCTCAAACTCAATTTACCTGGGGGTCGCTGGAGGTAGGGTCTAGGTGAGACTGTGCTGCATGTATTGGGAGGGCTGGGAATCTCACTGTACTTCGATACGGAACGATACATGCAGTGGCGATTAATCTAAGACTCCAAGGGAATCTCAGCTTCCCCTAAAATGTGGAAAAAGGGAACATGTACCACTATAATATAAAAAATAATATTCGCTACAATACCTTCATCTTTTGGTTAGAATCAGTTACTGATCACAGATAACTGACACGATTTCCTTCTCATTATGTTCTCTCTCATTGTGTCCTTTTTTTTACACAGTGGAGTGTCTTTGATGGGGAAGTGTAGAGTTGGTTGTTCTACTGCTCAAAACTGGACGGTCATTGGCTAAATGCTGGGCTTTGTCCTGCCCATCCAACGCTCAGCGTCTCTGGGGCTCTATGTGGCAATGGGCTGGCCCGGACAGTTGGCTTTTGCATGATGATTGGTCTGATCTGTCTGAGGCGGAATCCTTTATTGATTGACAGTAAAATGAGCATTTTCATTCTTTTGTTCTCAACTCATCCGGAGACTATACAGATCCCCAGCGACTTTGTCTTTGTTAAAAACTAATAGGAACAGAGGGTAGAACTTACACATAAAGAAAGAAACGTATGTATGATGTAGGCCCGGAAAAAATGAGCTTCTCCTCCTTGAACGACCAGCAGCCGCCACTGGATATGTGATTCATGGCTCACGATAATGGTAATATCTCAATACGGTAATAGGGTGAACCAAAAAAAGAAATCAATAATTGTATAGTTTTTATTGTGCTACATTCAGCTGGGATAGGCTCTGGCCTGGATTTCCAAAGTACCTGTACTTTGTACCTGTACTCGATTGGATTTCCAAAGTACCTGTACTTGATCAATATGGGTAGTGGGGAAAAATTTCATTCAATAATGACTTACCCTGCAAATTCTTTCACAGCATGCAATATCAGTTAATATCATTTTTACAACATTTTTACTTACTTACCCTTTGCTAATATTTTATTATAATTTTTGTGTCCTACAGTATTCCCAATTTCAGGATTAAATCATCAATTAAGAAAAAAACAAATGTTTTCTATTATGCATTTTATCATCACTATATCCCAGTAATGTAACAGTTACAGCCGTGGAATTTCCATTTTACCTACAACTAACCAGTTCAAAACATACAGTGGTGTGGAAAAGTGTTTGCCCCCTTCCTGATTTCTATCGTTTGTTTGTTATATGTAAATGTTTGAGATCATCAAACAAATTTAAATAGTGGTCAGTGACAACACAACTGAACACAAAGTACAGTTTATAATTAATGCCCTATTTTATTATTATTATTTCATTAATTTTATTATTAAGAGAAGAAAATCCAAACCTACATGGTCCTGTGTTGGGCCACCCTTAGCAGCAAAAACTGCAATGAGTCTTTAAAGCGCTGTGGAGGAATTTTGGCCCAATCATCTTTGCAGAATTGTTGTCACTCAGCCCCATTGGAGGCTTCCAGCATGAGCCGCTTTTTAAGGTCATGCCACAGAATCTCAATAGGATTCAGCTCAGCATTTTGACAAGGCCACTCATTTAGTTTTTATTTCATTCATTCTACTCAGAGGTGGACTTGCTGGTGTGTTTTGCATCATTGTCCTTCTGCAGAACTCAAGTTGGTTTCAGCTTGGGGTCACAAACAGACGGCCGGACATTCTTCTTTTTTTTGTAGACAGCAGAATTCATTGTCAAGTCTTCCACGTCCTGAATCAGCAATACAACCCCGGACCAGCACTAACCACCAGCATATTTTACTGTTGATTTTAAGTGTTTTTGCTGAAATGCAGTTACTTTTACACCAGATGTAAAAAGATGTTTTCTGTCAAAACTGAGACAAGCCTTAATGTTCATTTAGTTCAGCAGTGGTTTTTGTCTTGGGATTCTCCTATGCAGGCTGGTTTTGCCCAGTGACTTTCTTATGATGGAGTGACCTGACCTAAACTAAGGCAAGTGAAGCCTGTGGATGTTGTTGTGGGGTCTTTTGTGACCTCCTGGATGAGTCGTCACTGTGCTCTTGGGGTAATTTTTGTTAGCCAGCCACTCCTAGGAAGATTCGCTACTGTTCCATATTTATGCAATTTGTGTAAAGTGGCTTGCTGGAGACCCAAAGCTTTTGAATTGGCTTTATATCCTTTCGCAGACGGATAGATCTCAAGTAATCTCCGTTATGCCTTAACAGGGTGCCAATCACTTTTTGTTTGTAGGTTTGGATTTTTCTCTCTCCCTTCATAATAAAAAATGCATTTTGGGTTTAGTTGTGTTGTCATTGACTAATAATGAAATTTGTTTGATGATCTGAAACACTTTTTCCACCAATGTACTGTATACAGGCCCTTGTAAAGCCATGGTACGTGGAAAGCTAAATATTTATGAGAGTAACGTAGTGAGAAAAGTCTGAGAACCATTGATTCACAATGTTAGACTGAAATATATTCTGGAAACTAGCGACGAGAGTAGGCTACTGTTTGGATTTACAGGGTGTGGAGTTGTGAAACGTTTCTTGAAAGTTGAGTAAACCCACAACTATCTGTTCGTCTGTGCTCTTCCTCAATGCCTCTTCAAAACGCTTGGCTTTGTCCCGCAGACTGTGGTTTTGAAATGTAAGTGTGTCCACTTGGTCCTGGATGACATAAATAAACACAACTTTATACGGTGTGTGTACAGTATAGTGTATAGGTCCACAAGCATTGCTCCATTGTTAGATCATACCTGTAGAGATAACCTTAGTTTCTCAAAATCCTCCTCCCGAAGCATCTTCTGTTGCTCGTGAGCTTTCCTTAAGTCTACAAACAAGTTTGTCAGTGAATATTTTGCAGAAGAAGAGAGTGTGACGTTTTCATGTCATCTAAAACTGTACCTACCTCTCATGGTTCGCGCATGCTCCTCATGCAGCGTCGCCATGGTTATATTATGCCTGTCTCGGAGCTCCTGAATAGCTGCCTGGTGGTGGGCTGTCATCTCCTCCACCTGACATGCACAGAGATATTCTAATGAGTAATCACATACTGTACATAAAACATTCATTTTCAGACCCACTGTATACAATATAATATGACCTGCTCTTGCTGCTGGGTCCTCAGCTCCTCCATGTCCGACTGATGCTCAGCCTTCAGGTTTTCTGTCTCGGCCGAATGACACTTCCGAAGGTTCTCCTCCACAGCGGCCCTCTCAGCTTCCTGCTGCACCTGCAGCTCCTGCAGCTCTCGCTCGAATGCCGCTTCCACCGCAGACTTTTCCAGCTTGAGTCTCTCCCAGTGTGTGGAGTTGGATACTGTACATCACGAAAAATACTCTTTTTTGAGTCATTTTCAGTACCAGCTTTTAAATGAGAGGGCTTCATACCAATTTCTACTTTTAAACGGCCTCAGGGTCGTGTAATTGTCAATCTCACCTCTGGAAAGTTGCACAAAATAGTTCAAACTCTGAGAGATCAAGAAATGTTGCAAGAATAAGCTTTGGTTCAGCAACCATCAAAAGATGAATTATTTATGCATGGTTTTTTTCGCTTTTTCTTTTGATATTTTTGGCTTCTTGCAACACTTAAAATGGACACCTATTTTAAAGAGCAGCATGAACAAGGATAGTTAAGAGATTAACAACATAAGAAGAGAATAGCAAAAGTATACTCACCCAGTTGATCTTTTATCATTTGTATTTCCAAGAACAATTTATTTTTATTATCTTCTGCGGTTTGATTCTAAAAAAAAAGATAATACATGTTAATGTAGTGCACGTTCAACATAGGAGAGACATGCACATTTACATGAGTGAATTAATACAGATGATGTGACGCCATTATCTTTTAGTACATGACCATACATGAGAATGCCACATGCACTTGTTAGGGCTCCTCTTGAACAGCAGGGGGCGCCAAATGCTCCCACAGTAATAAGCCCAGGCTTCAACTACTTGTATTTATCTGCGCCGTGGGGCCAGTGATTGCAGCACTCAGACAGCAGCCATAAAGACGTCTGGCCACCTTGGGTTAAATTATCACTGCTGCCTCAGGAGGCTGCAGGAGAGAAGCTCAGTGACACACTGAACTTTACCAGAACCTCCCACGCAGCCACCATCATCACATCCAGGACGATGCTGCGAATCTCACCTCATGGTGTTAAATACTGCATGCGTTCTTGAGTGCATCTGCGGCCTACATTTCACTAAAGGCTGCTGCCTGATGAGTAATGATCATTAGAAAAAAGACAATGAAAATCACTAATGACTGTTGGCGCAACACTTAGACGCTGAGTGCAATCGCGTCACCTTGAGGCAATAATGTTGAGTAGTGACGATGAAGACTTCTAGACCCAAAGAGGTCTTCCTCAGTTCTTCTCTAAGGGCTCTCAGCTGCTTCTCCTGCTCCTCACAGCGTCCACGCAACCTCTCCACCTGATGTGACAAAGACTACTACAGCATCAGCAACTAACCCAGAGCCCTCCTACAGATGGCTTCCAGAAATCTTGCCTCCTGCCGTTGCTCCTCTTTTTCCCTCTCCTCTGCTTTCCTTGCTTTATCTCTCTGCTGAGCGTCCTCCTTCTCTTGCTGCAACTTCAAGGGGGGCACTCGCCGAGGGGAACCAGGTGGGCCCGCCGACCTTGTGGTCGGCCCTGCCACTGGTCGCTGTCCTGACTGTACTATAGGTACAAACAAATAAATAGTCAGTGCCTTTTGCTGTATCGTTGCGTGAAACTGTGTGCTCAAACAAAGCACCCTATGTGTTGCTGGTTCACTTTCCATGCATTTTTTTATTGAATGCAACTGCTAAATAATCCATCATGGGGTCAAAGAAAGTCTAGAAAGCCAGCACTTTGATAAAGAAGTTGAGATAAATGAGATGATCAAATTTAGTAATTTTATCTCAAACATCCTTAAAAGCTCAGAAATGTGCACCAATATTGCACTAGACCACATGTGTCAGACTCGTTCCCTGGAGGGCCGAGTCGTTGCAGGTTTTCTCTCCAACTGGATTTTCCAGCAGGTAATTTTAATTGATGAGCTCCTTCCCTCAAATTGAAGGTGGTGTTGATCATTAAAAACACCTGCTGTAGTGACAGGCTAAAAAGAAAACCTGCAGTGTCTTGGCCCTTCGTGGCGTGAGTTTGACACCCCTGCACTAGACTGTCGTGTTCATTAAGAAAAGGATTGTAAAGACCGCCAAAGTTTTGTATTAACGTCTTTGTCTTAATTTCAGCAAGTTGTAAAACTTCACCAGTCAGACCAACAAAGGCGAGTACAACTTTTTTACTTTTATAACTTTTCTGCTTTGTCAACAAACATGAACCATGAAAATGAATGAAATTGTGAGAAACTTAATTGTTCTCATCTCAACCAGCGCTGCTCAGCCAATATTTTAAAGCGCATGCAGATGTAGATACAGTTATTGGATGCTGACCACTTACTTCAAATGTAGCTGCAACCATCTTGTGTACGTATAGTAATATTAAAATATTCAGCACATAAAGAATCACCAGTCACGTGCTAATTAATATTTCCAATGAATCTGCATAAATTCTCAATCAAAAGATATCAAATCAGGGAGTTTGACCTGACCTAGTCCTTGAGGCTGGTGTCAAAAATGACACGGAGCTAATTATTATTTTGTACAGAAGTGCCCCTGATAAACGTGACCAGATGAGCTGTAGCACTTCCTGAAACCCGGTTGCAATACAAAATTGCACTTTCTTGTAAAAAACATGACGCACACGTGAAGAAATTATAGCCCGTTTTCACAAGATGGCAGTGATTAAATGAACCTCTTTTCATTGGGTGTCCGACGGACCTCTTTGTGGGACCACAAGCGAAAGTCATATTTCTGAACGTACAAGGAGACGTTGATTTTCGGTTTTCTAGTATGTAGTTGTAAATATGTGCGTACAGTACATAATTTCATTATTAATGCATAGAAGAAATGCAAAATGATAATGTACTTATGCGTTATGTTTAACCTTGCACTAAATTAAATGAAAACGCACCGTTAAAAATTAACAGTCCCACACACTGCAGCACACTTTGACTGACTCGACCTTATCATTCAGGCCTATTGAAGCATGGGGAGCCGTTGCCATAACAACGACAGGCTGGGGTTGGGTTGCAGGGTCCCAGATAATGAGTGGAAAAATCAGTTTGAGGGAGGTGGGGTGATAAGATGGAGAGAAGAGTGCTTTTAAAATGAAGGCTGCATATAAATTCAAGTCATATGCATACAAAAACAACATAGATAATGGTGACCACAGAAGACTAAATTGGTTATTATTTGGGCCGATGGTGGGCCAACAATAATCCCAGCAACAATGAGAGAGATTTCCATTTAGGGTAGAAAGTTTACATTTCCACACAATTACCTTGCAGCTTCTACATGTTCTGGCAATATCTGACAAGCCCAGTAAACAAAAGAAAAGTATGAAAGAATGCATCAGCAAACTTGCAGAGAAGTGCAGGCAAAAGCAACTTTAGCAAAAATAAAAAAAGGTTCACAAAGTTCAAACTACAGCTTGCATTAGGAAAAGATTGTACTTTGCAGGCGATAGTCAGCCAGAAAGATTCTGGTGACCTTTTCTCTTTTTTGCATGTGTCACAACCATAACAGCACAGAACACAAAGGAATAGGCTCCCGGTTTAAATGGTTTTGCTCATTTAAGAGTCATAGTGGATGTGACGATGAGACTCTTGAAATGACTAGACAGAGCTTTTTGTAGGCAATTTCCACATTTAGGAGATAGATAACTAACCTGGGGACTGAGGTTTGGGAGGAACCACCGCCAGCCTCTTTGGGGAGGAAGGGAGGGAGCGCGTGACCTCTGAACTCCTTTGAAACTCCTTCCTGCCAACTGTTAAAGAACAAGGTTTTACTCCTCAGTTAGTTTGCTGTGACTGAAGAAGTTATATGCAAATATAGTAGACAAAATACAGGACAATATGACATTGTTGATTGATATGTTTTTTTTTTATTATTTGGTTTTATTGATACTAACTCCCTGAGTCACCACCTTATCGTGGTGGAGGAGTTTGCGTGTCCCAATGATCCTAGGAGCTAAATTGTCGGGGGCTGTCATGCCCCTGGTAGGGTCACCCATGACAAACAAGTCCTAGAGGAGGGACCAGACAAAGAGTGGCTCAATAGACCACAATGATGCACAATAACAATGTACTTCGTGATCCCTCGCCCGGACGCGGGTCACCGGGGCACAATGGCGAGCGTCTGGTGGCCGGGCCTGCACCCATGGGGCTTGGTCGGGCACAGCCCGAAAAGGTAACGTGAGTCCCCCTTCCCATGAGCTCACCACTCGTGGGAGGGGCCAAAGAGGTCGGTTGCAAAGAGAGCTGGGTGGCGGCCGGAGGCAGAGGCCTTGGCGGTCCAATCCTCGGCTAAAGAAGCTAGTTGTCGGTACGTGGAATGTCACCTCTCTGGCGGGGAAGGAGCCTGAGCTGGTGCATGAGGTGGAGGAATTCCGGCTAGATATAGTCGGACTCACCTCAACGCACAGCAAGAGCTCTGGAACCAGTCCTCTCGAGAGGGGCTGGACTTCATTCGACTCTGGTGTTGCCAGGAATGAGAGGCGACGGGCAGGGGTGTCAATTCTTGTTGCCCCCCGGCTCCAAACCTGCACGTTGGAGTTTAACCCAGTAAACGAGAGGGTAGTTTCCCTACGCCTTCGGGTGAGGGGACTGGTCCTGACTGTTGTTTGCGCTTATGCGTCAAACAGCAGTTCAGAATACCCACCCTTTTTGGAGTCCTTAGAGGAAGTACTAGAAAATGCTCCCTTTGGGGATTCCCTTGTTCTGCTGGGTGACTTAAACGCTCATGTTGGCAACGACAGTGAGACCAGGAGAGGTGTGTTTCGCAGGTACGGCCCCCCTGATCTTAACCCGAGCTTTGTCTTATTATTGGACTTCTGTGCTTGTCACGGATTGTCTATATGAACACCAAGGTAAAGCATAAGGGTGTCCACATGTGCACTTGGCACCAGGACACCCTGGGCCGCAGTTCGATGATTGACTTTGTGGTTGCGTCGTCGGACGTGCGGCCACATGTTTTGGACACTTGGGTGAAGAGCGGGGCGGAGCTGTCGATTGATCACCACCTGGTGGTGAGTTGGTTCTGATGGTGGGAGAGGATGCCGGATGCCGAGGGAGGCGGCAGACATTGAATTCGAGTGGGCAATGTTTCGTGCCTCCATTGTCGATGTGGCTGATCGGAGCCGTGGCTGTAAGGTGGTCGGTGCCTGTCGTGGCGGTAATCCCAGAACTCGTTGGTGGACACCAGTGGTGAGGGATGCTGTCAAACTGAAGAAAGAGTCCTATCCGGCCGTTTTGGCCCAGGTGACTCTGGAGGGAGCTGACGGGTACCGGATGGCCAAATGGTCCGCAGCTCTGGCCATCGCTGAGGCAAAAACCCGGACATGGGAGGAGTTTGGAGAGGCCATGGAAAACAACTTCCGGATTGCTTCAAACAGATTCTGGACCACCATCTGCCGTCTCAAGAGGGGGAAGCAGTGCACAATAAACACCGTGTATGGTGGGGATGGTGTGCTGCTGAACTCGACTCGAGATGTTGTGGACCGGTGGAGGGAATACTTTGACGACCTCCTTAATGCCACCGACACGCCTGCCAACATGGAAGCAGTGCCTGGGAGCTCTGAGGCGGGTTCGCCAATATCTGGGGCTGAGGTCACTGAGGTGGTTCCTTAAGGCCCTGGATGCTGTGGGAGTGTCTGTGGGAGTGTCTTGGTTGACACGTCTCTGCAGCATTGCGTGGACGTCTGGGTCGGTGCCTCTGGACTGGCAGACCGGGGTGGTGGTCCCGCTTTTCAAGAAGGGGGACCGGAGGGTGTGTTCTAACTATCGTGGGATCACACTCCTCAGCCTTCCTGGTAATGTCTATTCAGGGGTTCTGGAGAGGAAAATCCGCCGGATAGTCAAATCTCCGATTCAGGAGGAGCAGTGTGGTTTTCGTCCTGGTCGTAGAACTGTGTACCAACTCTATACTCCCAGCAGGGTCCTTGAGGGTGCATGGGAGTTTGCCCAACCAGTCTACATGTGTTTTGTGGACTTGGAGAAGGCATTCGACCGTGTTCCTCGGGGAATACTGTGGGGAGTGCTCCGGGAATATGGGGTATCGGACCACCTAATCCAGGCGGTTCGTTCCCTGAATGACCGGTGTCAGAGTTTGGTTCGCACTGCCGGCAATAAGTCGGACGCGTTTCCTGTGAGGGTTGGACTCCGCCAAGGCTTTAATGGACAGAATTTCTAGGCGCAGCCAGGGCGTTGAGGGGTTTCGGTTTGGTGGCCGCAGGATTCGATCTCTGCTTTTTGCAGATGATGTGGTCCTGTAGGCTTTTATCAAGCCGTGACCTTCAACTCTCACTGGATTGGTTCGCAGCTGAGTCTGAAGCGGCTAGGATGAGAATCAGCACTTCCAAGTCCGAGTCCATGGTTCTCACTCGGGAAAGGGTGGAGCCTTCCTGGGGAGGTGTTCAGGGCACGTCCAAGCGGTAGGAGGCCTCCAGGAAGACCCAGGGCATGTTGGAGAGACTATGTCTCTCAGCTCGCCTGGAAACGCCTCGGCATCCGCTGGGAAGAGCTGGACGAAGTGGCCGGGGAGAGGGAAGTTTGGGCTTCTCTGCTTAGATTGCTGCCGCCGCGACCTCAGATAAGCGGAAGAAAATGGATGGATGGATGGATGGATGGATAGGCAGCCCTATAAATAAGACGGTTGCAGCAAATTGTGACAAAATTCAAAAATCCAGTCGAAGTGGTAGGCCTTAAAAAATAACTTCCAAAATACATCAGTTCATACAAAATTAGGGAAGTCTTGATCCGATATTAGTATCTGATGTCAGTTTTATTTAATCAAGAATTTACAGATTTGATCAGCCTGCGTTTAAAATCTCCAATATGAGCAGGCTAAAGTTTTCTGTTTGCGTAACATTACTTAATCAAGTCTTTTCTAACATTCCACACTAAAAAATAGTAGTAAAAGAATGGATGACATGTAGTGTTATCAAAGGGTATCAGTATCAACCCATACTCAAGGCTGCAATATTGGTATTTTATTGGAAGTGAAAAATCGGAAAACCCCTATACAAAATGTACTATTTGATTCTGTTTATTGGACGGATGGAGAAAAAAGGTTAAACTCCATGTTAATAGAATAATTATACTTAAATTACTCCAGTGTGGCAATTATTTTAGTACTTAAAAAGGTCTTAGTTACATCAAGACTAATAGTTTTCTGACTGGAAGGGGTGCCATGGAAATCAAAACAAAGTTAAAAGTACACTACCTGGCTTTTTTGACAATGGACTATGGACAACGTGTGCTGTTATTATTGAAATATTGTGTTAATATTGCATATACTGTACCTTCAATAATACAGCTTGGTGGCAAGTAAATGTGGGGAAGTTGCCAGCCTTGCAATGCTGGCAAGCTAGAATGTGAACTTCACGGTTCTGTATGATAAAAGCATAAAGTAAAACATGCACCTTCAACACCGCAAAGGCAGAGTGTTTGCCATGCTGGTGTGTATGCATTGCCTCAGCTTTTCTGTGCTCAGTGTCCTGTGGGATTCCGTTTCAAAGAAAAATAACACAGCACACTCAGCACTCGTCTGCTCTCCATGACATTACAAACTTTGCAGGCAAGACTGAGAACAATCCTATACTTAGAATGACACTCAGGATGACTCTTCCCGTCTCACGTCTTCTGTTGTGTGCCATTAAATCTGGTGCACACACTGTGGGTGTGATAAGTGCAAAAGCTGGATTTGGAACCGTCTCTGAAAGGTGCTACATATGAGCTTTAAAATGGAGAATAGTCGAAGGGGTGCGGAGGAGCCAACAAAGAAGTTATCAGGAGGTTAGTGGGGAGTTTGTTGTTGAGTCTAGCGGTACGGGGCTTTGAAGAGCAACTAATTGGAGCTCTAGTGTGAGAGAAGCCGCCGATCCTGAGCAAATCTCTATTTAAACCACCATTGTGATGCAGATACACTGCGTAGGTTTTCTGTATTCTTTTTTACTATGGCTTGTAAAGCAATAAACATCATTACAAATACAGGTCATTCCCATTTTCTCATTTTTGAAGACCTAGAATACCTGCCATCTTGGGAAAAAAACATGTTTTATTTTAAAGAAACATTCCGTTCAGCAACGCTGTATGGAGTTTGCATGTTCTCCCCGTGCATGTGTGGGTTGACATAGGCCTAACTAATTTTGAATTTTTAAAGCATTAAAAACTTGTTAATACAAAAAAAGTTCAGAAAATATAAAAATATAAATAACAAAAATTTTGATATGGTTCCATTGTTATTATTTATATGTGTAACTGTATTTGCGCCGGGTTGGCCTGTTTGCAAAATAGTAAGATCAATTATTCTTAATTAATTAATGTTTTTTTTCCATATTGTTATGCTGTACAAAAGAAGTGAACATAGAAATTGTAATGTGATTTGTCACATTACATTTTGAATGTTTTTTAAACAAATTAAAGCACGTGGGGACACAAATGGCGCAGAATTGTAG
>QODF01000042.1:3140417-3231311 GCA_024372805.1 Oostethus manadensis
TATATATATATATGTATATGTGTATATATATACACATGTATGTATATATATATATGTATATGTGTATATATATACACATGTATATATATATATATATGTATATGTGTATATATATACACATGTGTATATATATATATATATGTATATGTGTATATATATATATATGTATATATGTATATGTGTATACATATATACATGTGTATATATATACAGTAATTTTTAACACTGGCAAAAAAAACCCAGCTGCTGTCAGTTGTGACAGTGAGACATTAACAGGGCTTGGCCTTGTCAGGTTAAAAACATTGCAGAATCTTAGCACCACACACAGTTCTTGGTTTAAAAACCCCTGAGGATGTACATTTAAATGAATTCATGCCCATGAGCGTATCTGGAAACCTTTGACCAGAAAGATGCATTTTTCTCTTTGCATATTCACTTAGCCTTGTTTACACCCTGGTGTACAAGTCACGGTAGTGCAGTATGCTTTGCTTGTGTAGTAAGACACATTGCCATCCATTGACTGGCCTACAGAGAATCGGGTTATCAAGGAGAGTTCTACTGACCTCCAGGAGAGCTTCTTGGCTGGGCGGGCAGGTATCGGCGGGGCAGCGCTGGGGTGGATGGCGGCTGAAGGCTGTTGCTGCGACACGACACACTTCTCTGGTGATCCATTGACGGAAAGCCGCCAGCCACTCGGTGTAGAGGGGGCTCCTCGCTCACACTCAGACCTAGGAACAGATGACTTTGCGTCATATTCTCAATTTTATTTACTCTCAGGAAGATGATACATGACATACGCCGGCCTTTGCAATCTATTAAACAGATAAACACTCTGAAACACTACATATATCCTCTTTATCTCACCATACCCGATCAATACTGACACATGCCCTTGTGCTTGATACTGTCTGTGTAAACAAGCAGCAGTGAGATAATGATTAAGCCATAACCATTTTTGTGTCAAGTACAGACACTCAGGACATGATGATCAGGCAGGAAGCCCTTTTGTACCCTGACAGCAGCTTGTTTGCATTAGGATGTTGTTGTCGTTTATTTGCCCTCTTTATTGTTGGCTGTTTATATTTGGTAGATAATTGGAATCGTCAAGATAAAAGGGTTGGACATACATTACTTAATAGCAACCGTTAAAGGAAGCAAATAATTCAGCTAGTTTGGTTCTTAAAAGGGTTGCAGAAGAACCGAACAAGTAAACACAAAAACAAGTTTGATTGCAAGTAATTTTATTGGGTATTGTTTTTGTGAATACTGCATAAATGTGTATCTTTAGGGACAGTTCTAATTTTTTGGCCCATGCAAAATACCTTTTTGAATCAAGCAACTAACCAGATCTATGTTTTTCATCACCAAAATTTGACCTGAACTGGACTCCTGGATGAATTGGGCTGTACGTCATTGTTGATGTACTACACTGAAGATGGGGATGTCATACAACTACATGTAAATAAAAATCCAAACTATCCCTTTACACTATCCATCTCTTAAAACCATCACTACCACATCACTGTTTTATAATTTTATATATATAAATTTTATAAACCATAGATTATTTAAAAAAGTAATTATAATGTATGGCGTTATAGAACTGGGAATGGATACCATTATTACTAAAGCAATATTTACATTAAAATACTACCAAGAACTTTGGCGCACCACAATATGTACAATTTGAAAAACTTTCACCATATTATGTAATAATGCCGCATTTTGCAATAACCTGCTGTATTTTGTAATAAAGCTCTTTAACACGTCTTGTAATAAACCTTACTTTATTTTGTAAATACTTATATCAATATTGCAAAAGATCTTACAAAATGCAGCAAAGTTTATTAGAAAATGCGTTCAAGATTGTTATTATAACACATGGCGAGTATTATGAGATGAAAATGTACATAATGTGGTGCTACAAACCACATAATATTTATTTATTTAAATGTACTCACTGCACCCTCCCTTGGGCCCCGCCCCACTACCAGAGGGAATTCATCTGATAGCTCCCAAAATGGAACTACACTAGGTCTTCAAATAAATAAAGATGCAAATAAGTTTTAGTCCACAGGAATGCAACGCAAGATCTTCTTCTTTTCCTTTCGGCTTATCCCTTCAGGGGTCGCCATAGTGAATCAATTGACTCCATCTAACTCTGTCTTCTGTATCCTCTTCTCTTGCGCCAACTATCTTCATGTCCTCTTTCACTACATCCATAAACCTCCTCTTTGGTCTTCCTCTAGGCCTCCTGCCTGGCAATTCAAAACTCAGCATCCTTCTACCAATATATTCACTATCTCTCCTCTGGACATGTCCGAACCATCTCAGTCTGGCCTCTCTGACTTTATCTCCAAAACCTCTAACATGTGCTGTCCCTCTGATGTGCTCATTCCTGATCCTGTCCATCCTGGTCACACCCAAAGAGAACCTCAGCATCTTCATCTCTGCTACCTCCAGCTCTGCCTCCTGTCTTTTCCTCAGCGGCACTGTCTCTAAACCAAACAACATCGCTGGTCTCACCACAGTTTTGTACACCTTTCCTTTCATTTTAGCTGAAACTCTTCTATCACACATCACACCCGACACTTTTCTCCACCCATTCCAGCCTGCCTGCACACGCTTCTTCACCTCTTTTCCACACTCTCCATTGCTCTGGACTGTTGACCCTAAGTACTTAAAATCCTCCACTTTCTTTATCTCTTCTCCCTGTAACCTCACTCTTCCACTTGGGTCCCTCTCATTTACACACATGTACTCCGTCTTGCTGCGGCTGACCTTCATTCCTCTCCTTTCCAGGGCAAACCTCCACCCCTCAAGCTTCTCCTCCACCTGTTCCCTGCTCTCACTACATATCACAATGTCATCTGCAAACATCATAGTCCATGGAGATTCCTGTCTAACCTCGTCCGTCAGCCTGTCCATCACCATAGCAAACAAGAAGGGGCTCAGAGCTGATCCCTGATGGAGTCCCACCTTCACTCGGAACTCCTCTGTCACACCTGCAGCACACCTCACTACTGTCTTACAGTCCTCGTACATGTCCTGCACCGCTCTAACATACTTCTCTGCCACTCCAGACTTCCTCATACAATACCACAGTTCCTCTCTGGGCACCCTGTCATAAGCTTTCTCCAGATCTACAAAAACACAATGCAGCTCCCTCTGACCTTCCCTGTACTTCTCAATCAACATCCTCAAAGCAAATACTGCATCTGTTGTACTCTTTTTTGGCATAAAACCGTACTGCTGCTCACAAATGCTCACGTTTGCCCTTAGTCTAGCTTCAACTACTCTTTCCCATAACTTCATTGTATGGCTCATCAGCTTTATTCCTCTGTAGTTGCCACAACTCTGCACATCTCCCTTGTTCTTAAAAATGGGCACCAGCACACTTCTCCTCCATTCCTCAGGCATCTTCTCATTATCTAAGATCTTGTTAAACAACCCGGTCAGGAACTCTATTGCCACCTCTCCTAGACACTTCCATACCTCCACAGGTATATCATCAGGACCGAGTGCCTTTCCATTCTTCATCCTCTTCAATGCCCTCCTCACTTCTTCCTTACTAATCTTTGCTACTTCCTGGTCCACAACAGTCACCTCTTCTACTCTTTGTTCTCTCTCATTTTCCTCATTCATCAACTCTTCAAAGTACTCTTTCCATCTTCCCATGACACTACTGGCACCTGTCAATACCCTTCCATCCTTATCCTTCATCACCCTAACCTGCTGCACGTCCTTCCCATCTCTGTCCCTCTGCCTTGCCAACCTGTATAGATCTTTCTCTCCCTCCTTGCTGTCCAACCTAGCATACAAGTCATCATAAGCCCCTTGTTTGGCCTTTGCCACCTTTACTTTCACCTTACGCTGCATCTCTCTGTACTCCTGTCTACTCTCTTCAGTCCTCTCAGTGTCCCACTTCTTCTTAGCTAACCTCTTACTCTGTATACACTCCTGCACCTCCTCATTCCACCACCAAGTCTCCTTATCTACTTTCCTTCCAGATGACACACCAAGTACTCTCCTACCTGTCTCCCTGATCACAGTAGCTGTAGTTGTCCAGTCATCTGGAAGGACTTCCTGGCCACCCATAGCCTTTTTCAACTCCTTCCTAAAAGTCACGCAACACTCCTCCTTTTTCAGCTTCCACCATTTTGTCCTCTGCTCTGCCTTTACCCTCTTCATCCTTCTCACCACTAGAGTCAACCTACACACCACCATCCTATGCTGTCTGGCTACACTCTCACCTACCACTGCTTTGCAGTCACTGACCTCCTTCAGGTTACACCTTCTACACAAGATGTAGTCTACCTGTGTGCTCCTACCTCCACTCTTGTAGGTCACCCTATGTTCCTGTCTCTTCTGGAAGAAAGTATTCACTACAGCCATTTCCATCCTTTTTGCAAAGTCGACCACCATCTGTCCTTCAGCGTTCCTCTCCTGGATACCAAACTTGCCCATCACCTCCTCATCATCTCTGTTTCCTGCACCAACATGCCCATTGAAGTCCGCACCAATGACAACTCTCTCACTTCTAGGGATGTTCTGCATCACTTCATCCAGGTCTGACCAGAATTTCTCTTTCTCCTCCATCTTACATCCTACCTGTGGAGCATACCCACTAACCACATTGAACATCACACCTTCGATTTCTAGCTTCAGGCTCATCACTCTATCTGACACTCTTTTTACCTCCAGGACGTTGCTAGCAAACTCCTCCTTCAAAATCACCCCTACTCCATTTCTCTTCCTATCTACACCATGATAGAACAGCTTGAACCCTGCTCCTAAGCTTCTAGCCTTGCTACCGTTCCACCTGGTCTCCTGGACACACAATATGTCTACCTTCCTTCTCTGCATCATGTCAACTAATTCTCTACCTTTTCCTGTCATAGTTCCAACATTCAAAGTCCCAACTCTTAGTTCTAGACTCTTAGCATTCCTCTTCTCTCTCCTCCTACGGACACACCTTCCTCCTCTCCTTCTTCGGCCAACAGTAATCCAGTTTCCACCGGCACCCTGTCGGTGAACAGCACCGGTGGCGGGCGTTGTTAACCCGGGCCACGTCCGATCCGGTATGGAAGTCATTTGTCTGATTCGCATGTTCTGGTTTGGCAAAGTTTTACGTCGGATGCCCTTCCTGACACAACCCTCTGTATTTATCCGGGCTTGGGACTGGCACAATAAGACACTGGCCTGTGCCCCGTTGCGGCTACATTGCAACGCAAGATAAATTAGTGAAATTCTTTTAACATTTTTGGTTCTGGTTGGGGCCAGTTCAAGGTGTACCCTGCCTCCTGCCCAAAGTCAGCTGGTATAGGCTCAAGCATACCTGCGACCCTAATGAAGCTAAGCGGTATAGAAAATGGATGGATGGTTCTGGTTGGTGTGCTAGAGGCGCAGTTATGGCATGAAGAGTCCAAAAACATCCAGAAGGCTGAGAAAAGAGCAACAGCGACAAGATTTTATAGTGCCTGCAGCTTTCGAAGGGTGATGTGAAGCAACGAAAGGAGAATCAGGGGTTATAAAAACACATGGTCCTGATGAACAGCATAGGTAGGTTGATCGAGCACATCACCGCTTGGCAAAATGGCAACCGATGATGGATAAAAGCACACGAGGAGAATAATAAGTCAGAAGGAAGAGAGCGGCTGGGATCAGGAGGAAGCAAACAAAGCGACGGAAAAAAAAGAAAAAGAGGGAGTGAGGGATATGAAGATGAATCTGCTCGGTGGCAAGCTAGTGGTATTATGAAGACAAATGAAAAACACCAAAAGTATTAGAAAAGAAAGTAATGTTCTGTTGGAGACTGTTTTATTGCAGTCTTTAGAGAGGTACCGGAAGAGGAAATGTGCATTGACTTGATATCACAGCAGAACTGAAGGTTTTAAGTCAGACTTTGTAAACTCACCGCTGTATGTGAGACACAATTGGATTTTTCGACAGACGTCAGCTGCACTCGGTCATGTTCTCCACACTAGACAGTTTGTGTAATTAGGCCGGGAGATTGAATTCATCTGAGCCTGTAATTCGTTCCGCCTGTTAGTCAGCGCTTCCTGTCATTTCTTGGAAGTCTTAAATCGTCTGTCAGTCTTCATCAAACATGTCGCAGTGCTATGTGTTCCCTCTTAGTAGCTTTTTCTGCAAGTATCGTTGACTCCCATATCAAGCTGTGACGTGACTGACGCAGCAATCATATGCAAAATGTTACTGCTCTGATGCAATGCATTTTGTAGGGGGACGCACGCCACTTATCTGCAGCAAGAGGACAATTTCACCGGTATGAAAATGTACTAACCATATCTCCAGCAAGCAACATAAAAGAGCTGTGTGACAGGGAATGTGAGTGCTGGTGGAGGTCAAGGTTGAAGCTGCATACATAAAGCACAAAGTAATGGCACTGCAGACCCCAGAAGTATGAGCGAAAGATTAGATGATGAGACCATTGCCACATTTCAGGACATTAGGATTCAGTAGACCCAGAAAGAAAACAGAAGTATGACTCTGTGCGGCATAGATCTCAACTGGTGGGTTGTGACCCGAAATGGTCAGTTTTGGGTTTGTGGTGCATCCTTTTGAGACATGTAAACATGAGATCAAATGTGGATAAAACGAGACAAAAAGGCCCGTATCTGATATAAATTATGCAGTATAATATTTGATAATGATTACCCATGAAGTTATGTGCTTAAAAAATGTCACAGTCTTGGTAATTAATATGTCATTTCATTTCATTTTATATCTGCAATGACGTGCGCTCTAAATGCAGACATATCGGGATGGGTTCCTTTCACATTTAAACTGATACAGTATCGATAGCTGGTACTCAACGGTGCCAATTTTCGGTGCTTTTGTGTGTTTATGTGGTAATAAATGCTAATTTACTAATTTATTTACATTTTTTTAAACGTAAGATAGCTCTAATACGTGAAAACAACAATTATCTGTTTGCTTTGTAACATTGCCATTGTTTCACAATTGTCGGACAAATAATTTTCAAACAAATGAGCAAAAGAGGATGGAGTAAAGAGAAATAAAGGTATATGTGAGGGAGCTGCCAACCCTCCCTCACTGATCGGGTGTACACCTCCATTTTCACATGTTTAGTGTTTCGTTTTCAGACATTTATTTAGGTCATCACTTCATTCCATTGCATTTATGTCACAGTGATTCTTTGTGTTAACTGCTAAAGATTGGATCTTTGTTTAGTTTGTTTTCACACAGAAATAACTGGTTTACTACACAGTTAACTGGTGATTGGCTGGGGCACTGACATGGGGGCACGCCCATGTGAGTGCAGGTGCACACCATTACCCCTGATTGGACTGTTCCAAGTGGCACCCGCGGGAGTGGAGGTTTAATTGGGAACTTGTGGAATGTAGAAAATGGTTTTAATGGGTAACGGATAAACATAGGAAATCAGGAAAATTGTAATAGTAAATATATTGGTTTTGGTATAGGTAAGTGTATTCTTTAATTGTAAGTAATACTAATGAATTGTGTGCACCCTCTCAACCCTGTTATTTGGTTTATTGGTTCGGGCTGCACTATTTAAGGGGGTCTGCAGGAATGTTTGCGCTGGGGAAATGTTGTCACTCTGTCCTTTGAATGAACCGCAGCGCTTATAACTTAAAGATTCCGCCGTGTTTGTTCAGCTCCTCAGACATGTTGGTTGTTCGCCGCTGGTAAGATGCCTTTTTAACAATAAAAATCTTACAGAATAATATTTTACAAGCTGAAGAACTGCAATACAAATTTCTAATGAAAGTGAAGCAAACCTATTTGCCGTGAACTCCACTACTACGAACGCCAGGGGGCTGTTATGGTCATTGAATCACTTTGTGTGTAGAAGAAGACGCAGCTACACCTATTAGGTGATAAGCAAAAACCGTGATGCCAAATTGGTGATTTTGTCGCCAGATCTGGTGACATTCCAACCCAACTAGGGACAAATTTAGTGACTTTTTCAGCATGGCTGTGGAGTTTTCTTGATTTGGGGCTGAAAAAGGCGGCCACAAGCTGAGCTTCCACGCCACATTGAGAGCATGATGTGGAGCTCTACGCATCGAAGTGCATGTGCAAGCTTTGATGCCGCAGAGCTCACTTTGTTTCGCACAGCGAGATCTAAAATGCAAATGTTTTTAATCTTTGGAAAGACTGGTCAAAACAGGAGGGAATTTTGAAAATGAAGCTCAGTTGCTTTTACATATATTTACCAGAAGAGTGTGCTACTCTGTATCTTAACGTGAGCCATAGGATAAACATAGCGTTCAATGTGCTAATTGAACAGCTAATTTTAGCCAACCTGTGATGGGAGAACTTTGACATGCTGAGATAAAAGAATAGTTATTCTATTTTTATGAAATTTGAATGACCAAACCTAGAATGAAGTTTGAACATAAAATGCAAATTTGATGACATCATCAAGTAACTAATAGAATGCCAATAGCTACTTTATTTGACTGAAAAGTTGGTAACATTGTGCAGAAATGCAGAATCCATCACTAATCTAATTGATATTTTAACTTTCTACAGCTCTCTGGTGTTGTCGGTAATGTTGTGTGTTTACATTTTTACACACTATTTGTAAACATGCAATGTGTCTGATTCTCTTTCTTATATTCTTTTAATTTTATTATACTTGTAATATAATATATAATATACTATTGCATTTTTTTCATTTACAAGTGCTTGTCTTTTTCTTCTACAATCGAGCTACTGCAGTGCTTCTCAAATAGTGGGGCAGGCCCCCTGGAGGGGCACGGTGAACCGTCAGGGGGGGTGTGAGAAGCAGGGAGTACTTTCAAATGTTAGTGTAAACCTGCCAACATGTGCAAATTTATCATACTCAACATAAAAATGGATTCGCTGTGGCGACCCCTGCAGGGATAAGCCAAAAGAAGAACATGCAATTTGACTCGTGAATACTTGTATGCTTCACTGCTCTCCACTTTCTTGCATTTTACTGGTTTCAGTTTGGAGTTCAGTTTGTACAGTACAGATAAATAGATACTGTCAGTTCACCAATACTATTTCAAATGCGGAGCGGCGCAGAAACATTTGTGTCCCCTGGTGGGGAGGGCATAATAGAAAATAACTGAAAACTGCTGCGCTACTGTAACCAAGCAGTTTCCCTAAAGTCTGTCTAAATGACATTTGTTTTGGTTCTTGTGGTTGTGGTGCTCCTGAGGAGGAAAGAAATAAATCGCCCTGGGGCTAGATTAAGCAAACTATTTATTTGATTTATTTATTTTTAATAAGTATGTGGTGAATCATTTTTATCGCTGGATTAGATGTCAGTGACATGTAAAAACTATATGGGCATTCCAGGCTTGCTTGACTAAAAATATTTCTAAAAATGTTGACTGTGAATGTTAGGCATACCTAATATTTTGGATGGGGTGTGTATGAGTGAGCTACACATTTCTGGTCTAAAACAAGAATGATTTGAAGATTGATAAACGTGAAGATGGATGAAATAGTATATGCGTCAAAGCCGTCACGGCTGCCATGATAGTTTTCCTCCCCTTTCCGCTGCCAAGTGGCATCCATATCTAGTTGGCCCATCTGATTTGCTTTCTCCACTAGTGTGTTTGTGTGTGTGTGCACTACTGTACTGTATGCGCACATGCGCCATAGAAACCATCTGCTCCCAGCGAGCTAGTGTGAGTCACATAGCAATTTTGAGCCGAGCCGTGGCATCTGGGGTGCAGCATCCACGCCTGTCTTTTTCTCCTCACACGCGTCCTGTCTAATCTACATACAGTATCTCTCGTCTCTTCTTTCAGCACTATTTCACTTATACTTTGTTTGGCTATTGAGTTTCCATCATGCAAATAGGCCTTCCTCGGCAGGATTTGCATCCCCCTCAGCTATGTAATGGAGCCTGCCAATCACAGTGGATTGAACACTATATTTCCAATGTACTTGACATGCATGGATGCTCTCATTCTCATAGACACACACTGAAACACCATTGGGATATGAGCCAGAGGATGTCGTTAATGGCTAATCAATAGTTTATATAGTAATCTATACACGCTTAGACGCTAGAAGTTAATACTTACGTACATTTTATGTCAACACGCAGCCTATCAATGGGATCTGATTGCTTTCCGTCCCAGTGATCTATAATGTATGCTACAATTTGGCGCCCGAAGGCTCCTCGGGGCAGAGCCTATACGACTAAACAATTTAGCTACAGTAAAGCACAGTTCAAATATAAACATATGCAGTGTTTTTTGCATTAAATTATCAACCAGAATGGCCTCTTATAAAGTAACCTTTCCTTGGCATAGCGGCTGTTAATTGATCAGACGGTTGATAAGCTATGACAGTGGGGAGTGTACACAAGGAATTATCCTCTAACACACTTATAAAGCTTGGCATCCCTCGTCTCCCTATCGCTCTGTTCCTTAATGATCCTTTTCTGTATCTGCAGTCCAAAGAGTGCCTGCTTTCCAACTGGTTTCCTCTTTTTATTTCTGAGGTACTGGCTGCATTGGTACATCCCCCCTCTGACTAGTAGAAGGATGTGCAAGAACTCATCTGTCAGTCTGACTGCTCTTTGATCGGATTTTGGAGTGTGCCAGCAGGGGAAACATCCCTGCGGTGATGTAGTAGGAAAAAAAAAAAAGTATCACAAACACTCATCCCCTCATACACGCACACCAAACACAAATAAACACGGTGGCAAGAGATAGAGAACTCTTTATTAGTTAGAAACTGAGCTGTTTTGCCTGATTACAAGCGCAATGTTCCTGCTGTAATTGTCAAGTTACCATCTTGTGTTGTTTTCACCCAGAAGGATCTCATTATTTCCAGTAACACCTTGGGCTACAAGCTGACATTACAATGCAATTATTTATAGGCTGAAGTGGCAGTATCTAAAATTCAAATCAGCACAAGGCTCAACTTTCGGGGCGTTTATCCTACGTCTCCTAATTGGATCTCGTAGTAAAAAAAGCGTTGCTGGCTTATGTGTTTTGCAAAACAAGAAAAAACACTTAATAAAACAAAGTATCTCATAAAAGTGAGCTCACCCCTTACATTTCAGCAATTTTTAATGAATATAGAGCGACTATTCACTGAAAATAAACACGCAGCTTTTGTCTAAATAGCTGGAGACATCAGTGATTGTTGCCCACAAGCATGGTGGTGAATTAGCATGTGAATGCATACATGTTTCATTTCTTCATCTGAGTTGTCTCTCTTTACCACACAGGCTGGTTCACTCTGCATGTGTGTCTGCTCAATTATTCTATCGTGGAATGAACGGAGAGAGTGAACCCTCGTGTCAGACATTCAGCCTCTTTGTCGCAGTTTGTGGAGGTTTGTGAGTGGATATACAGACTTAGCAGCAAGTTAGCAAGCAAATGCTAACATGAATGATGGCACAAAAGCAATTATTTCTAAGCCGAATGCCATAGCCCCATTACGGAGGTGCAGCAGAACCTTCGTCCCGACGGTCAAGGATTACAAAGGCGTTTGGTTACCTAAGTAAAAATCCAAAAACAGCCCAAAATGATGCACGCTCACAGACATTGTTGCAAAAGATTGCAACTAGCTCTTGGTGCAAGTGATTGGGGAAAAAATTTCCCGGACAGGAAGTAATATCACTATCACGCCATCATGCACTATTGTCTTACACAATGTGTGGTGTCTCGTTCCCCAATCGTGTTTTTGCAGTCACGTCTGCAGTAAAGGTAAAAGTAACCTAAATTCTTAATTTATCCTTTTAGTTTGTAATTTCACCAATTGTAAAACTACAGACTATGCCAACAAGGGTGTTTGTGATAAAAACATACATTAAGAACACAGAGTACTAATAGCTTGACAAGGCTAAATGGAAAATGTACGCAAACCTAGGCAACAGTTTAGTTCCAATGTATGTCATTTGAGATATGTACTACATTCAGTCAGTTTAATTGTAAAAGTGTAAGCTTAAGAATCCTTCTTCTATGAAGATGCATGCAGAGTTCTTCCCCAGTTTCACGGTTGCTAATAAGTGTTGCAGCCCCCACGGTGCCACACAGCTCGAACCCAAGGATCAACCAATGGGAGGCAGAAAGGAGGGATGAAACAAGTACTCAGGGAGGGGAAAGAGGGATGACGTAACTGGGAACGTGACATACACCAGCGCTGAGAAGCTTACGTCAGCTGTAACTGGGAGAGAAACGGCAAGCTATGTAGGTCACATTAAAAACGCATGCACTTTTTCCCTAAATACAGCCAACTAACGTGACAGTGTTATCTTTACGACTGTGTGTACACTTTTCAAGGCAGTTATTGCTGGTCTATGCACAAGATCAGAAAGTCGCTAGAAGGTAAACTGTTGAATAAGTAGCATGTTTTAATTTGTTTAGGTGTTGAAAAAAGTCGGTACTGGTGGGTCTAGAACTTATTAGAATAGCAGTCTTCATCATAACCATTAAGTTGAATCGAGAACTGGAGGAAGCATCGAGGAAATGGACAAAATATAAAAATGACATAATCTTGACAAACAAGGAAATGAAAGACGTCAACTCACAAAGACTGATGCAGCTTGAAGTAGTCATCAAACAACTGAATAGAACTACACTGTATATGTGTGACTTCACTATTTACATAATAATGCTCAATGTCTTTATCTTTATTTACTGTTGCATTTATTCTAACTGAATTATCAAATTATTCACATTTTGCTACTCCGGTTAAATTTGTACACTCTATCCTTATTTCTTGCCTGTCCTTAACACTGCAAGAACTATATAAACAATAATACTCTTTTTCATATTGATATTTTTTTTAGCACCTTCTTTTCTTTGCACAGGAAGTGAACAAAATTTAAATGAAAACATGAACTGAGATAAAAACCTGTGTCATGGTGTGCATGAATTATCTGTAATACAGGTTTGTCTCCTTTTAAGACGTGCTGACTTATGCAAATGTGACCATGTGATAGTCCTTAATAGAACTTATTAAACATGTCTGAAACAAATACTCCCTACCACACCACCATGTTAGAAGATGTAAAAAAGCATTTTTAGTGGTGCTGCATCAAAATGAAGGTGGGTGGGGAGAGTTTATGTAAATGAGATGAGGGGGGTGGATAAAAGAAGGTAATAAAAACAGGATGGTGGTGATAATGAATGTCTTATGATAGGGCTCAACTGGATTTGAAATGTGTTTAAATGTGTCATCGTGCAGGTTCAAGATATTAAGACTTACGGTGAGCCGTTCTATTTGGGTCACTTTGAGCACTGTCGGCAGAGTGAACTGAGGAAACTGAGGACACGCTAGAACTTCTGATGAAGCCAAACGCTGCCAGGTGACCCACAGGAAGACGGGTGGAGCTGAAGCCAGGTGGACGTAGGCCTGACTGGCTTGCTGCTTTGGGAAGCAGAGACCTGATGGAAGTCCCAGCCTGCACCTGTGCTGATGCCGGTGCCTCAGAGGACGGAGGATGATGGCTGAAAACCTCATCATCAGCTAGAATAACAACAAAACAACACATTTTGTCATAGGTTGAGAAAGAGGAAGAGCAGAAAATGAACCAATATACAGTAATATATGGTCTGTGCCTTTTACACTGAACCCAGGATAGTGGGGTATTTCCACAATTGAGTGCACTTTGACACAGCAACATGTCATCCCATAATCAGATGCATTAAACAATACTTGGAACACTAAAATTGTATTTAACACACAGGCAGGTCCCACATTTATTAGGAGTTTAAAAAAACTGGCCGGGAATTGTCTTTCTCCAAAGAGAAGCCCAACAGGAAAAAGTTTGAGAACCACTGGGCTAATTCGGAGGAACGCAGCAAAATGGAGGTCATTAGACATTTTGTGTCTTCCATCTCTCATTCCTTTCCCGTTGTGGCATATAAGGGACAGTGAACAGCGTTTTGTGCACCCAGGAGGTACCCTACCGCTAACTTTGGTTCCTGAATGGGAAAAAAAAACTTTGTGGAAATGGACTTTATTTGATGAAAGGTGGAAATGGGGGCATATTTGGGAGTGTGAACATGAGTGAGCAATTCTGCATAGCTATGATGTTTGTTTGCTGTGTGCTGTCTCCGGCTTTTCTGACTCCCAACTGCTTCTCGACTCAGATTTAAGAACAACCAGCACAATGGTCTGCTAACATCTGCTTTTGGCTCCATGTGGTGAGCTACTGCCCGGCACTTTATGTAACGCTAACATTATCACAAGGTTTAAAATGCTTCGACAGAACTGAGCTAAGCTTGTTTCTCCAATAAATTCTGGAGACCGTCGATCAATCAGAAAGAGCGGGCGGAAAAAGTGTTGGTGAACAAAGAGAAAATATCTAGTCTTAAACAAGCATGCACGTTCCCCGTGTGCCTTGCAAGGCTAAAACATCCCCTGCTGGCTGGAGAGATAAGTTGAGAAAGCCCTCATTTCCTCTCCAATTGGCACAAATGTGTTCTCAACTGGGTGCTGCAGAGCCCCTGTCACATCAGCCCAAGAATATAAACATTTTAGGTGGGGAAAATACAATATGAGCTACACTGGTAGGCAGGAAGAGGGAAAAAAAGTGGGGGATCGAAAGTGCTATCATTGCCGTTCCTTCCCTTCTTACGCAATGTGAGCCTGTGAGCCATTTGGGCTGAGTATTAGATTTGAGCTCAGTACTCTTGAGTTTGAAGCTTCAGATTATTAAAGATAAATGTCCCAATTTCCCTCTTGTCCCTTGTTCCATTTCTCCACTTTGAGGGTGGAACCAGAGAGAACATTCAGACAAATACCCACTTACACCAGAACCTCACAGGCGTCGTCTCCTGAATGAAAGCACACATTATTCAACAGAATCTGAAGGGGACACGAGTGTTGTCCTATAAACCGCAGGTTTTCAAAGGGTGGCA
The DNA here is from genome assembly GCA_024372805.1 of Oostethus manadensis. Classification (NCBI taxonomy): domain Eukaryota; kingdom Metazoa; phylum Chordata; class Actinopteri; order Syngnathiformes; family Syngnathidae; genus Oostethus; species Oostethus manadensis. The sequence goes on from QODF01000042.1 coordinate 3,155,291, forward strand.
CAGCAAACCTCCCCTTAAAGAACATAAGATGGTCCTTGAAAACAGAACATCAGAACTAAAAATGTATTCATTTTGCTTTTCACATAACTGAAAGTAGCGTTGAAGGTTATACTCAAGCTGTCAAGTAGGATTTTAGCTGCCCATTCTGACACCGATTATCCATAAGTGGGATCAGCCAATAGTGATCACGTGGATTACCTGTACATTGTTCAATTTACTTATGATGAATGGTATTGTTCAGGGGTCCCGTTAGACAATTCCATGGGCCCCTGGCAAATCGGTAATTATCAGTTATTCATTAATTTTTTGGATAGATTGCCTTTGTTAATTCCCCTAATTTGTGGGACGCAATTTTTGCACTATTTGACAAAAACCTGAATTGAATTCGATGCATGTTGGAGTAATACAAATACATGGGAAATAAACTTTTCAATAATTATTTTTTTAGCTAAGAAATGTGACAGAATATAATCAAACAAATATATACTGTATATTAATGAAATAGAAATCTGTCCTGCTCAATTTAAAACAGAATCAATTTAGTGTCCAGGTTGCAATGTTTGGCACACTTAAATGTTTCAAACTAATCAACAACAGAACTGAACACAAAAATGCAGTTTTAAATGATACTTTTTATTATCATGGGAGAAAAGAAAACAAACCTACATGTCCCTCTGTTAAAAAGTCAGCAAATTTGCCCATCTCAATAGTGACTAATGCATCACAATATTTTTGCGTGCATGCTGTTTTTGAAAAACTGGCAGCAGCGGGGGTGTGGAGGGTTCCATTAGGAAGGACATTAATTAAAATGTAATTGCAGTTTACTTCAAAGCCTGCAGGTCCCAGAAGGACATTGTGCACTAATATGTATCAACAGAGGTTATAATAAAGAAGCTGGGGAACTATATAGCACTGGCTTGAATAAATCTGCATGTATAAACATGATACATACAGTATGTAGATCTGACTATATGGTAAATGTACTACATGGGTATATTTATCAGAATGTATAGTGGTGATACATTTCCTCCCATCTGTGGTAGGATGATAAGCAAATAAGTAGAAATGCAGGTGTCAGAAGTGGTAAGTGAATTGTGCCACTTAAAAATGTGACTCAGCCATAGGCGAGGGGAAATCAAGAGGTTGTAATATTTATTTGTGTTTCATAGATGCTGCCTTCTGGAGCAGGAAATGTCGCCTGGGAGCAGAGTACATGTTCAAATCCTCTGATCGGATCATCCAGAATTTGAGGGAATGCATTTAAATGAGCTACTTTCATCTCAGGCCAAATTGCCAGAGCAGTCCCACAACTACACACCGGTGCAAAGGAGCAGAGCTATAACCTTGCATATTGGTCTGTATTTCTTTTTTTTTTTACCTGTATCTTGACTTTTCTGGCTAGCTGCCGGCATGACAGGTTGGATTGCTTGGCTGATTGCTGACCTCTGACTTTGACCAAGTCCTTTGCCCTTGACTAAGCCTGAAGCCGTCCTGGTGACAGCTCCCAGACCTAATCGCAGACCTCGGCCGGAGCGCAAGAGGCTGCCGTTGCCTCCAGCCTGAGCAGCTGTCCGAAGCTGCAGTGGGTCCTCTTTAGAAGTCTCCTTAAAACTGGCAGATCTCCCGACCTAATAATGGATGCATAAAGTACTTTAATGATTCCTAAAATACCTATATTTGACTTTCAGTAAGTTGTAATCAGGACAGACACTTAAAGAATGCCTACCTCGGACTGAGCCCCATAGGAGTCATCTGCTTTGCTGCCAAGCTTCGGAGGTGCTGTATAGCTGTGGGTGTGCGTAGGAGGGCCAGTGTTTGTATAGCCTGGGGCATGGATACTCCTGCTCATTAAACCTGACGGGAAGATGCTGGTTTGAATCTCCTTACGGTACTTGTCATAAAGCAAATTAGAGGCACTGAGCACTGGCAGTCCTCTGGTTTCTTTGTCAAACTTGGACGGGTCTTTAGGTGTGTCTTTGAAGGAACCGGGTGTTGCACCATGAGGGTATGCTGATAACCTTGCTGGTAGTGAAGATACCTGATAAGGTCCGTCAGCAGCCTGTGGCTTAAACTGAGGATTTTTCCGAACGTAGGTGATGATTTTGGGGCGAACACCTTTAGGTTTAGGTGAAGGAGAGCTCTCTTTGGGGCTTGAGTTATGGCTTGAGTTGGGGTTGTTTTGCTGGTTGTTAGGAGTGGCTTTTGGGATTCCAGGCGGGGTTATGTTGGTTTTTAGTGGTGCTCTCACGCTTTCATTGCCTTGAGCTGGTGTCTTTACAGCAGGGTTGTTTTGAACTCCTCTGCGTGTATCCTTAGAGATGAGGTACATTGAGGCTTGCCTATGTGGTGAGCCCTGGGGTGTCCTGAGAGGGGAGTGGGGAGGCGTGAATGTCCTTTTGGGACTGGAACAGTTACGTCTATAAGTGAACTGAGTCTGGGGTTGCCTCTCCATGTTGAATGGCTTGGAGGGATTTGAAGTAGACTGTGCAGCTGGGCCTGGCTGCCTCTCCACCATTGAAACCTCCTTCTGGTTAGGCAGTCTGGGTTGGAAGACTCCACATGTATTGTACAGATGTGAGAAATCTGATGGTTCACGTAAAGATGATCTTGCAAGCTTTCTGTTTGACCCGTTGTGAGTGTTACTGGGTGAGACTATGGTTGTAATGTTGGAGGGTGATGGCCCAATTTCAGCACCCTGAGCACTGGACTCTAAGCTTTGGGCTCTTACCATCTCTGTCTGACAGAGAGGTCTGACAAGCTGTTGCCGCCGCGGTGGTAGCACCCTTTCCTCAAAGCCAGTCCTCCTCCTTTGGCCCAGACCTCCTTCAGAAGTTGTTCCATTTCTGAACTGGATTTTCTCTTCCTCCTGTTTTTCCTGATGATGCAACATTGAAGTATTGCGGTCTACAGGAGCTGCCCTTCTCAAACTCTGTGCTGAGGTAGTGTTGTTGGTATTCAAATAAGGGTTGGTCTTTGAGTTGGGCAGGCAAATGAAAGTGTCTCTACTACAGTCCAGTGCACTGGACAGACTTCCACTGAGGTTAATGGTGGACAGATTCGACACGAACACATTTGTCTCAGACTTGGACTGCTTGAGCCCTCCTCTGCCTGCCTTGGTGTTTCTTTCTCTTGAAAAACCCGTCACACAAGTGTCCAGCTCTTCTGTACTATGACAGGTAATGTTTCCCCTCAAAGCCGTGTCCGTCTGTACTCTGCTCTCCACCTTGTTGCTGTCGTTGTCGTTCCTCCTTAGCCCACTGGAAGCAGAGCTGGCAGTGGAACTGGAGGATATCGACATAGGCCCCTCATCTTTGCCATCTCTCGTGCTTCCTCCATCATCCTCATCATTGTCGTCCTCACCTGGGCTTCTCAAGAATGTATGAATGTCCTGACACTCCACAAGCTCTATCTCTCTGAGCCCAGGTTCGGAACATTGCTGCTCAGAACCCCAGATCATCAGCTTGTCATGGGACTCACTTTGAGATACCAAAGGTGGGAGAGAGGTCGAGTCCCCTAACTGTCCTCCTTCATCACTTAAAGAAGACAGTTGATTGGCGTTGTCGTCCCTGGTGTTTGTGAACTGGATCTGACCTTTGCTTGTGATTTTGTCCGCCGCTCTGTCAACATTAACCTCAGATCCCGTTAAACTTGTTGGGATGCTCATTTTGGACTGCTTCTTTTTGGGCGTTCTCAACAACACAAGCCTGAGGCCATTGATTGGAAACCTTTCTTTCTTCTCTGTCTATTTTCTTCACTGTCTTTGTTAGAATGGTGCTTCATGAATATCATTTCATGAATATTTTCCCCACCGCTGCTCACCACTTGACTTGCATTTGCTGCCAACAAAGATTCCTGTAATGACTCTTCATTGAGATCTTTGCAACCTGAAAGACAAATGACAAAATAAACCGTGTAAGACCACTGGAATTTACCATACCGGCCTGAATATAAGACAGTGACGATGTGCATGTCCTCACAAGGTTTGTGACAATTTAATTCATAATTTAAAGACATTATTAGAAAAGATTACTAATTGAATAATGAAAGTAAATAAATCAATCATTAAATAATTAATTTAAGTAATTTGTTTATTTTAAACCCCGAAGTATACTGAGGTAGCAGGGTGATTTGTAATATAGCCAAGCTAATATCCAAGAACAGAAAAACAGTGGACAGAATAATAAAAATATGTGAAATGCTAATTTAAACAATAAAAAATAAGTAAAATGATAAAACCATTACAATAAATGATTAATTATTAACTGCTACAGGAATGACATCCTTACCATTCATACATGGTTCTGTTTATGATCATTTCATTTCAACGTCTCGGACAAACATTACCTCCAATAATAGACAGTATAAATATTTAAATTTGAGTATCAATTTTAGAGCATGAAGAGCTGCTATCAGGAGTATCGATATTTCAGTTTGTTATTCCCGTGTGCTATAATTTTAAGGCTGAGTGCTTCACGACATTGCTGCTCTTTAAAATCATATTATATAAGCTTTTGGTGGAATTTGAAGTGGTAGAAACAGCTGATTTATAAAAATAACCAGCATAGTCAACCCAGTGGACAGCATTTTGTTTTGGAATATTATACATTTGGAGTTTTGTTATTAAATAAGTCACAAATGTTACCCGATCATGTATTTACTTTACTCATGTGCTCATACTGCACAACAAAAATACCATCGTGAATGCGGGCCGAACTGCAGCAAAATGCTCACATGGAAGAGAGTACCGATCCAAAAGTATAATTGCAGCTTGAGTGAACAGTTGTAGAGCAGCTAAGAAACATCCATCCATCCATTTTCTATTTTGCTGATCCCCATTACATGATTAATTTAATATGATGAATGAAATATGATTCAACATGATACAAGTCTCTCAACAGCCTGAGTTCTGTGCCTTGCTCAGAACCATCATGTGTTACATGTGTCCATAGTCATAAAAACAAGAGCGCTGCGGGTAACATGTACAGCAATTACAACGGGAGGTAATTACGTGATGATGGATGTTCACGAAGCAGCATAAAAGAAGGAGATGTGTAAGAAGGATGGAGGAGGAGGAGGGAGGTGAAGGTCTACACGCTGCTTGTTAGACTAGAATGGCTCCAGGGATGCCTCAGAGAGGTGCAGAGAAATAAAGGGAAGAGTGTGAAATGTTTTGTAATAAGCTTTTCCCCTCAAGAGGCACCAAAAATAGAAGCCATTGGGGCAACAACATTGGCGTGTTTTGGATGCTTTGTTTGTGTACACTCGTAAACTGCATGTCAGTGGCGAGTGATTGCAGGCTGCTAGCAGGAGAAAACATGCTGGTGTTGAGGAACAGAAGCAGCAGCCCAGTGAGGATCAGTCCACACCGCGGGCCTGATCTCTACAGGAGGTTTAACGCTCTCCTCGAGTGCACCATATGGCTGATTCTAGCACAAGGTTATAGGCTCGTACACAACAACAGCAAACCTTACTACTCACAAGCTCTGCCACAGTTGGATCTGAGGTTACACTCAAAGTAAGAAAGCATATTTAGAGTAATATTTGAAGCAAGTGGATGACAGGATGGCAAATGTATGAGCATGAAAGTTATACCCTTTCTGTGTGACCCTCATTGTCTGTAATTATGTAAGAGCATTAGGGGCTTGAAATACTAGTCTATCATTACCTTTTCTCAGCCACCTGTCTGTGCAATAAATTACCGAGACAGTCTTGAATTGTTTCTGAAGTTCATCTTGCTGAATATTTGAGTAGATTCCAAGTTTGCAAACTGAAATCTTGCCCTTTAATGATACGTGCAACACGGGTAGTTTGTTACAGTGCTCGGTGTGTTACAACAGCAAAGAGAGAAGCTCCCACTGCCTTGTGGCAAGAGCAAAATGCGTATGATTTGTTGCAGAAGGTCATGTCGAAGGCCTTTTCCTCAAAGAATAAAAATAACAATCTTAAGTGTGGTAACTGCCATTTAGTTAGACCAGGGGTCTCAAACTCGTCTCAATAGAGACACTGCAGGTTTTCTCTTCAACCAGTTCTTTGAATGATGAGCTCCCTTCCTCAAATTAAAGGAGCTGTCGATCATTAAAATCACCTGCTTTAGTGATCAGGTGGAAAGAAAACCTGCAGGGTCTCGGCCCTGCATGGCACGAGTTTGAGACCCCTGACCTAGACACTAGTTTTCCGATATTTTCTGGTATCAAATGTAAGTGAGTACCACAATAACTTTTGAATGCCCGATAAACTTCACAATGACCAGAATTTGGCAAAACATCTACCCCTACTGTGTAGGGTACTGTTTTTCTAACAGATTCACCACAAGATGGTGCTGTAACTAAAACCCTAAAGTTTGACCCAATTAGTTGGACTGACTTGAAATTTCGGACACATCTCAAAGCACTCTACAAAACACCCACAGTAACTTTAGAGCGTTTTGCCGAATTACCATTAAATCTGGTACACACCTTAATGGGTCTGATAATCACGTTTGTAAAACTTGAGCAAGATTGGTTAAAAATATGGCTTCCATCAAGTAAAACATCTTTGCAGGGGCATGGGCTGAAGTTAGTAACTATTGAACAATAAGTCATTGGCCATTTGTCATCAACTATCAAACTTTGTGGCTATTTGTATTACAGTTTTCCTAACATTTTGAAGTTACAGCCTAATCAGAGCCACCCAATTTTTCCATATGACTGTAGGACCCTTATGTTGGGGTACAGTGTACGCTAGTCATGAGTGAACTGTACCCTCCCATCAATGTAATGGGAAGAGCCCAAAATGTTTAAGTCGTGTTTTGTTTAAGCCATTGGTGAAAGTGTGGCTTTCTTTATTTCTTTTTTTTCAGTCATGACAGTTGCATTGGGTCCCATTTGGAATTAAATGGGGAATAAATTTTAGAGGGACACGGAAAGAAATAGTAGAGCTTATCAGCACACTCTGGTCCCGACCTGCCCTCCATTGGCGCTCACAAACAAATGATTAGCTAATTACGAGAGCGTAGACAGAAATAAGATGGCGCGGAGTGAGGATGAGCAACCGAATGAGTTAGGATTTACAGAGATGGCATTGCGGCTGATCAATTGCAGCGCTGATGCAATGCTAGCGGCAGTGCTGATGACAGCAGTCTTGGGACGGTTGCAGTTGAATGAGAACAAGGAAAGTGCAGACCACATCAATCTGGCAGAAAACACAAAAGGACAGACTGAAAGAATCTTTCTCAGTGAATAAATTGTTCTGTTGAGAAGTTACAGGAGCTGAAAATGTCATGTAATGCTGGACCTGCTACTGTTGTTGTAGGTGCATCATAGGGTTGAGGTCAAGGCTCTCATCTAAGCATGCCATATGGCTTTTGCTTTGTGCACAAGGGTACAGTCACGTTGAAAGAGAAAATTGGTTTTCCTCAAATTGTTCCCTCAAAGCAAACAATTGACAAAACTATCTTGGTAAAGTGAAGATGTTCATCTTAACTTGCCCGTATTGTAGTATAAAGTTGTATTGGCCCGAATATAGACTGCAGTCTTGGTTATTGTCACTAATTTTTTCCTAAAGGGGCCAACTCAAACCAAAACGGACTCCAATCACAGCAAATTTTCCTACAGAAAATATTGTAAATGCGATTAATCAAGGCTGTATGGTGGTCGAGTGGTTAGCATGTTGGCCAAACAGTCAGAATTCCTGTGTTCCAATCTCCGTTGTGCATCTCTGTGTTGAGTTTGCATGTTCTATCCCTGTGTGGGTTTTCTCTGGATACTCCGGTTTCCTTCCGCATTCCAAAAATGCCAACTGGCGACTCTAAATTGTCCATAGGTATGAATGTGAGATTGAATGGTTGTTTGTCTGCCCTGCTTTTGACTGGCGACCAGTCCAGGGTGTACCCCGCCTCTCCGGGACAGGCTCCAGCATACCCTCATGACCCTAATGAGGATAAGCGGCATAGAAAACGGATGGCAATTAATCCATTCCAGACACTCACAAATGTTAACACTAAACGCATTTTATAGACAATAGTTATAGTTTTACATGTAGAAAATGATGCAAAAATAATTACATATGACGAATGAATGAATTTACCTTCACTTTTAGCTAGTTTTGTTGGAAACCCATCCCACAAAACCACCATTTAACAAAATAAACACATTATTTTGCTGCAACCACAATTTGCAAAAATTCAAGGGTTTGATATCTATAGAGTGGATAAACTAGGAAGAAATTGTTAGTAAATTTCATATAATTAAATAAAATAATGGATATAAATAATGGAGACATCGAAGAAGATTAGCACCCTCATTTAAAGCATGCAAACTTTTATTACCCTACTACTGAAATGAATCCGAATTGAGACTTGTTATGAACCGGACTCAAAACAAGGAATTGGAATCGGAATTGCTCAAATATGGAACGATGCCCAACCCTGGTCACCTGGTGGTCTTGAGTATCATGCAAGTAATGCATGAAGACACTGATACTGACAGCCACTCCTGCCTCTGACATGCGTCCCACTCTTTGAGAAGCACTGGTTTAGGCACATACATTGGCAATACAAAATAAGTTGTAGTTCTGTCTTTCCATTTGCTAGCGAGTTATTCTGGACATGAGAATGTATAGTTGAACTACACTGCGTATGTATGAAAGGCTGTCTTTGTTTTACTTGACATCTGATCTCCTCTGAGAGAAATATGGCATGCAAAAAAACAGTCCTGCTTGTGTTGTCATGGCAATGCCATTCCTGTGAATGACAGTCCATGTTTGAATGTCTTGGTCTTCCCTGAGCATAAAAAAGTCAGCATCAGAAAGAAACAGACAACTGTGAAACAGGTAACATATCCATTCTGTGCATTCTGTTAACTCATCTCCCAGTTCCGGAAATCGACAGGATTGTTCAGCAGTAGGCCCATTCAGTCCATTTAGGATTCATGACCAAATCCAGAGCCACGCTTTATCTCAGAAGCGATCAAATTTAGTGAGGTACTGAGCTATGAGAGCTTAATGAGACAATAAAGAGTCGTCTTTTATCCTCTCAATGTTGTTTGGAATTGTTTTGTGGGATTGATGTACAGCATGTAGACGTACATACCAGTAATTACTGTAGAGTGTTGCCACAGGAGCACTTCAGCTACTAATGGATAGTGTTAATAGAGGAACTATAGGAAGAGCTGTACGTATACGCAGGCCTTTGTGAAGTGGCATACTGGAAAGCTCACAAGAGCAAAGTGAGGGAATTACTCAAAGCCCTTTCCCGTATACACTGCTAATGAGCACATAATCACTTTCATTGACTGAACAACACAAAGCCGTATTATATTGTGTGATACGAGCCTGTTTTTTTTTTTTTTGTAGTCATCACGGGCAGATATGCAACTGAGAGAGATGTGATCATGTTTTAATAAACTGAAAAAATGGCAGCACCAAGCAATTGGTGTCATGTTTACAACCTACTAAAAACGGCACCCAAGACCATGTTGTCGAAACGATCCCCCTTGTTACGTATTTAATACTATAAATACTGTAATTATAACCAGGCATTATTTTCTTAAACCGCAAAGAGTGGTTGTTTATTGGAAGCAGGCAATACTAGGCGAGAGGCTGTTATTTTGAAAAATACATATATACCCAGTCGTCTCTTGTTTATAGCCATTCATTGGTTCCAGAGCCGACATTGATAAATGAATTTCTATGATATAAGATTTAATGTTAAAAAACGGAATATTTTCGTAGTTACAGATTAGGAAACCAGTTTATGACTTTCTGTGTTTTTTTTAATCATTCATTAGAGCCCTGTAGACCGGAAATAACACCCCTTCAATCACCATTCCGCTCCTATTACTCTTTGTTTACACTGAACTATTATGCTTCGGAAAGAAAGAGCTTCAAACAGAGTGGGGAAGAATGACAAAATAAGAAGCCACAAACTTACCACTTTCACACAGAATTAGACTCTGCATCCTTGGCTGGCTAAATAGAGTGTATATAATTAGGATGGAAGTCTCATCCATGTAACATTACTGCTGCCTAGTGGCCAGAATACTACATATCACTTGCATGTCAATATGTTTTAATAACAGACCATTCATTCATTTCTGAATAAAATGCGATCTATCGAGGATATTGCGAGAGACGACTGTACTGTATATCATAACCAATGCCAAGCTAAAACTCATCTCTGAACTCCAAATATGACTTGCTGTCTGCCTGCCACTCAATTCCCCAGGGGAACACATTTATAGCAACACACAAGCTCACAAGTCTTATTTATGTCTTGAAAGGCTTATTTACTCTTGTGTCTACTGTATTGGGTAATATGAATGTAAAAGTGACTATAGGGGTGCTATTTAATGTACAGTGGGCTCTAATGTTAAAACTCGCATTTTAAAGGCTGTAAAAAGGTTTTCTATGCTGTAATTAACTGCAATTAACTTAACTGTCAGGTCTGGAAACAGTTAATCGTAATAAACAAGGAATGACTTCATAAGTGCTTTTAAAGGTGTACAGTTTAAGACTCTTGTCGTGTGAACATGGGAATGGCAAATTCCTTAAACTATGACCTGAGGAGGCGTGCTGTGTGTACGCAGAATTGTTACACACAAAGCCAAGACAGCCACCTGAACGCATCGACACACGTCTGCCCTCAGCGCCTTTGTTGTCGGTCCAGTTGCACATGTGTGTATTACAGAAGCCCACCCCACCCCAAACCCCCACTGGAGTGGAGACAGGTTCTATAGATCGTTCTACAGACCCCCTCCACACTCCGGTCGCATCCTCTCTCTTTCAGCCGCACTCTGCATGCGTGAATTCCAGTAGAGGAAGCAAAAGAGAAGGCACGCAGTGAGGACATGACTGTAACTGTAATCTATGGCTGCAGAGTAGTCGCACATGACATAATTAGATTTAGTGCTGCGCTCACATAAAAATGCAGTGTCGCACTTATCCTTCGACATGAACGTGCTCTCATCTGCTTCTGCATCAACACTACAGCGTACTTGTAATTAATCTCTCTTGGCACCCCTTCTCATCCATGCATATTTTTAGACTGCTCCCAAAGGCTTGATGCTGTTTGAAATGTGTGTTTCTGTGACAGCAATCCACCCCTAATCGACTGCAATCACATCCTGCACAATAAAACATGCTTGTATTGTCATCAATTACAACGTTGACAATTTGGAGAACGATCAAAAGTTTCTGTGTCTGAAAAGATACATATTTCACCTGCTTGGTCCATCACCACAGCGGAATGTGAGTCAAGAGCACTAGCCATCAAGCTATAAGCCCACTAGATGTCCAATGTGACTACAGTTAATGTTTTATGGGCCCGATATTTTGACCCTATGGTAAAATGTTACTATTTCTATACTACACGTAAGATATGATAAAGCAGGGTTAATACGGCAGGCTGACATAATCAATCCAATTTCAGCCATAAAGGCGCCCCAATCATCCCCCATCTCTTTCCCCTCTTTGTCATCCTCCCCCACTCCTCTCACACACTCATTCTGATGCCTCATTTTTGTACCCCTGGAGAATTCATTCTTCATAACAAGGCAGGCTCTAACAGGATTTGGTGGGTGTTCATACCAAGATGAATAAGGAGAATGTGGAAATCGGATCTGCAATAAAGGCTGATTTATTACCACTGTCGCGGAATCTGGGCTACCTGCTACGAACCCATCAGAAAACGGCGTAATAGGATTTATTTGCCCAAGTGAGATGAAGCATGGATGTTGCTTGTTAACATGCACGTGTTGACTTTTTGCCATTCACACGTCTGCTAAAAATGGGACGCTCATTAACACAATCAACACCTCTGGGCAGCCATTGCATACCTACAGGGCTGCCACGAGGGTTGGGTAATGTTGGCATATCAACTGATGCTGGTACATTTGAAACGGTGGCTAAACTTGTACTTTAAAAAAATGAAAACATGCAAAATTTGGTCCAAAAACAATGTCTTATTCTTTTCATGGATTTTTGTGACATTCAAATTGTGATTTAAATGTTTCACTTACAGTATTCATGTAGTAATAAGTCTTTGCTTTGCTTTTGATCACGGCTGCAAAATAAAACAAAATGGAGCCAAAGATTAAACGCTATTCAATTCAAGACATAACTCATAGCAAAATACGAATGCTGTGTCCTTGTTGATCTTGCTGCCACATCTTGTCTTTGGCAACAATCACATCTTCAGTGACGATAGAAGTTCTCCTTGTTCACTTACCTCTTTCATTAGTCATGTATATGCATTTATTGAACTATTGAATGCATGTAGAACTGTTCTGTTCTGACCTGATTTGTGTTAACAGTTTTAAGACCTGTGGCGTAACTGTGTTAGTTAGCAAGAACTACAGAGTCACCCCCGTGATGACATCATAGACGCTCAATGGAACTGACTCTGGTTAGCAAGTAGCCTTTTGGATTAAAAAAAATTAAGAACTAAATGGACACGCAGCATTTAGTACACTAACAAGAAAATGTACGCAAGTGGAGGGAAAATTCTGGAGTAAATTTGTGACAAAACACACTGATATTAGTAATCAATACACAAATATGGCATCAAATTCAGTACAAATTTTGCAGCAAGACCAGCAGCAATACTATAATATAATATTGAAAAGAATATATATATATATTTTTTTTTAAAACAGTACTTTAAGTGCATATATTCTGCAAACTATTGTTACAGCGGTGTTTACTATCTAACACTACATGCAAGAGTCGTGTGTTAATTTAGCAAAATGAAGTTACAAGATTACCGTCTTGTTGCCTTTTTCGGCCTGAGCATTTTGGGAGCCGATTCTTGTGGCTCTGTTCACTAAAAAGAGCAAGTGGCTCTTCAGAATGTTTTGTCTTAATTGAATTTATGACTAGAACAAATTACTAATGTAAAAAACCCATATCAACTGATTATTTTAATCAATTATTAAATCCTCAATGAACGGCTACATGAAGTACACGTATACTGTATTATAAAAGGCATCTCGATAGATGAGGTAAAATCTCTGCAAGCAAAATTCTTTCCAATCAAATAAATGAAAAAGTGTCAAAGAAAAAGAGAGCAGCTTCTAGGTAACAGTTGTGTCCTTATTGAAGGCTGGCGTACAAAAACTCTTTTCTGTGTTTAACCCCGCCCCTGTTGCGTCACAGTTTACCAGAAAAATAGATGAGGAGAAAAAACACATCGGCTCCCAAAAACTTCAGTAAAAAAATAGCAAATTCTAGAATTAGACGGCATAGCTATAACAAATCTTTGTCGCATTTCAGTCTCACTGCTTGCACCGAAACAAGGCATCATGTTTGGGTCGTGTTCCTACCGTTCACATCGGCACAGTTTCAGTAGGCATCCGTAGCTGCCACCTACACACTCAGCTGGTGACCAGCAGGCGCCGAAACAAAAAAAACTGCCTTTTACATTTCTGCACAAACACCTCTCTGATGAAAAAGGGCTTGATTTATTTGTTTGTTACTTTTGCTGAGTGCTGGCAATTGTTCCGCCGTGCACGTATTGAGTATGGACTGGTTAGATTGGATAAAGAGAGGCAAGAAAACCTGAATTTGAATAAAAGTATGTGCTCTGTGTTTATTGATTTCTTCAAGCCTGCAGACAAAATGAAGAAGGACCTAAAGCCCGACAAGGCTGCCATGAACGGGTGTTAGCAAAGCCCCCCCTCTCTCTTGTGTCGCCAGTCAAGCCGTTAACTCTCACAACATGATTGTGAGCGGAGACAAAGAGAAGACGGGTTAAAACCCGAAGCTGATTCAGACGACAAATCCATAAAATGTGCAAAACCCTCTTTGGGAGCGCGAGGAAGTTGGCCTTTGCCCACACACAACAACACTGCAAAGAGTCAGACCTAAAGCAAGCGATGTGCAGACAGCCTAGACTGAGTCACGTCTGTTTCATACTTACTAACATGCACAAGCTTAAATGAATGGCTGCAGAGAGAAATTCAGGTGAAAGATTTTCGTTTCCAGCCTTGAAGTGTGCGTGTGTGTGTGTGTGTGTGTGTGTGTGCAATGAGCAAGTGGCAATAAAGCACCAGAGGCTGTAGAGGGGGAGGGAGAGCTGGCAAAGGATCAGTGAGAGGTGAAGGAAAGCACAGAGTGAGCTGAGGTTTTTGGAGGTACAGTGGAGGAAAAAAAATATGCTAATGGGAGAAGAATAGATTGTTTGCGCTCACTGGATGGTGGAGGTGCTGATTGTGCACAGAATTGGGCAGTAACAACCTCCACGAGGAACAAGCAACCCTAATTTGTCTTCATTGGCGTACGCCTGCTGCATATGCATAATTCTTACATAGAGGTCCTGCCGAATTATGGAATTACAGGAGGGACAAAATGTAAAGGAAAAACCTGTTGAGTTATAAAGAGAATCAATAATACAAAAATATGCAAATGTGGTCATATTCTTTTTCCATTTTGTCCTTGCTTTTTCTTAGTTGTCTTTGTTTTTTTCTACTTTGCTGTTTGTCTTTGCATTTGCCAGGAGCCAGCAGTTGGCGACAAAAGGCAAATGCAAGACACGGTCCTTCAGCAAGGGGGACTAGTCAATACCTGTCAATACACACAATTCCTACTTGCAGGGATATGACTATGTAATAACTACGTTTACATGGAGCTCTTAGTGTGGGTGATGGACAGGAAGTGACATCACCATGCACGAACATCTTGCGGTGGAGTCCACATTGAAACTAGTCACCCGCCTATCAAAGGCTGTGGGCGGGTCTTTGTCCTTGTCCTTCCGGGTAAATGCAATGACAAACAGCAAATGGAAAAGACCAAACAGGGAAAATCAATGCCAGTCAAATTGGGAAAAACAAAGACAATATAGAAAAAGCAATGACAAAAACGGAAGACGAGTATGTCCACATTTGTGTGCTTTTGATTGTTTTCCCATTTCTTTTACTTTTGGCACTCGTGTGATTGCATACAAAAAAGAAGTGAGCCCCAACCCTGTCCTGGCATTGCTGGTTACCCTTATACACTGGTGCCATCCATTCTTGACCGATATGCTCTACTGACATTACATAATCCAGCAAAGCAACTAGAAGCTTGCTGCTGTGGGTCTTGATTGACAGGACTGTTTCTATGACTTTTGACATTGGTGCTGAGAATAGCGCTGCTGTAACGTACATGCTCTTCACACTTGAGTGTGTTGGTGCTCAAAGCGTCCATGTAAATAGTGTGCACGTGCATGTGTGTACTAGATATTTATGTACAGTATGTGTGAGGGACTGGTGGAGGCGTGACTCCCTGTGTTCCACCTCAGCATCCAATGTGCTGCCTGGAAATGCGGGGAGGAGCCACCCGGCCACCTTGCAGACAAAGGCAGTTTGGAGCGTGTGCCACGCGCCTTCCTTTGTACCTTTTTCACCCCCGTGCACGCATGCTTTAGCAAATGTCATGAGACCCTCAGTATTCCTCTGCTAAGCTCACACACAGTGTTCACAAATAATGCTGACCTATGCATTTGAATCTGCACCAAAAACGCTTTTGCAACTAAAGTGCTGCCACTAAAAGAAATAGAAACACTAAAAATGTTAATACAATGATATCATAGAATAGACTTGGGATTACAGGAATCAAATGAATCATTTTACCAAAAAATGTCTTAGGGTAAAAAAAAAATCATAATTAGGTAATAAGTCAATGTAATACTATAGTGAGTAAATATTCAGAATTTGATGCAAGAAAAGCCCCATTTAAAAAAAATAGTCATCATTTAATGAGAATAAAGCTGGAAAATAATGAGATGGAAGTTGAAATCTTCCAAAAGTATGTCCGTATTTTCTCCATCGTCCTCCTACAAAATTTCCAAAACACGAAAGCCCCTTGGGAACGAATCAATTTTGTATCTTGAGGTTCCACTGTGCTCCGCTGACAATTCAACTCACAGTGAGAGAAGTACTCGATTTTTGTTCCCGCATGTGGCTCACCATTAACTCCAACAAAAATTATTACCCACTCGGGGTAAAGGAGATGTTTCCGGCGAGGAAAAAAACATGCCTATTTTCGGAGAAAGAAAGAAATCCATGCATCCATTTTCTTCCGCTGGTCTGAGGTCGGGTCGCGGGGCCAGCGGCCTAAGCAGGGAAGCCCAGACTTCCCTCTCCCCCTGCTGCTTCGTCCAGCTCCAGTTGAGAGACATAGTCTCTCAAACGTGTCTTGGGTCTTCCTGAGGCCTCCTACCGGTCAGAACACCTCCCTAGGGAGGGACCGTGTGGCATTTTGGCCACATAATCAGGAGATCAAGAAGACCAGGATCCAAATCTATGTTGGGCATGTCTGTGTGGAGTTTGCATGTTCTCCCCATGCATCTTCCCGGGTGCTCCGGTTTCCTCCCACATTCCACAAATATGCATGTTAGGTTAATTGGCGATTGGAAATTGTCCGCAGGTATGAATGGTGCGATTGACTGCCGACCAAAGTCAAGTTTGGCCTCTCACCCAAAGTCAGCTGGGATAGGCTCCAGCATACCCATGCCACCCAAGTTGAGGATAAGCAGCACAGAAAATGGATGGATGGATGGATTTTAAAAATATAAACATTTATCATATTGCAAGAAAGTCGTAAAACCTTTTCATTTTACGATAATTAAGTCGGAATATAATAAAAAGTCGCAATTTAAGATGATACAGTTGAACTTGTATTTTTGTGAGAATAAAGTCATATTGTGGAAAAACTGTCATAAGATGGAAAAAAAGGGTTCTGTGAGAATATATAAATACATAATATTGTAAAAAAAAAAAGCATTTTTAGAATCTTTCTTTTTTTTCATGTTGCCCTTCACCGCATGGATTGCCTCTATTTTTTGTGCTACACCCCGTCTTCTCTCCTTGCTTCTGTCCTATCAATTGACCTTGAAGGTTCCACCAGTGTGTCGCTCATGTGCGCCGTGACAACATGTCCCACCTGCACACACACACACACACACACACACACAGTGTACATAAAGTCTGTCTGGGCTATGCAGAATTGATACAGTCCCTAGCCCTAGGGTGGCTTTACTGGCAGAGATCTGCTGAATTGATTGCTGTTCAGACATTGCAGAGGTCAGACGTAATGAATCAATCACGCAGGCATCAGCATCCCCAGCGGCGCACGCCAAGGCCAGAGGCGATCGTGCTCTGATGCCGTGTCAAATCACACATCAACGTCCTGGGAAGGACTGAGAGATCCATTCAAATGCCAAGTCTCTCATTCGGAGCATAAAGTTCCACAACAACACGCAAAAAACCCACTTTAGGAGCTACAAACTACACAACAGCCAAACTTTGTAATAGATTTGACCAAATATTGTGCTCCTTTGTGCATGTGTGCAGCTCAAGGGTAAGATGACCATCAAACCGAGCACGTGTCCTCAATGTGCTCACCTAAAGTTGACCTGTTCTCTCCCCTTCCTCTCATCAAGGCCCAGCAAATAACCCAACACGTGCAAAGAACTACAAAAGTAACTAAAAGCTGCTCTGGCGAGCTTTTTATCTTGCAAGAGCAGGGACGCTTCACGCTTCTGACCAATAATGGATGTGGCTCAAAATAGAAAGACTTTCCTAAATGATTTATGCCTGACGCATTCTACACGATTATATTTGAGAACATTTTTTTGTACGTCCACAATAATGCCAGTGAGTCAGTGTGATCCCTCCGAGCGCAGTGGATCATCACAGGAGTTGGCCCACAAGCGCAGATAATCCTTAGCGACACCGCACAGACTTGACTCGCTGCCTCCATCACGGCGGCCCCCATCGCTTGCTGCCTGACCTCCGCTGTAAAGCTGCTCAAGTTGCTCACATCAACACAAATAAACACCCGGCCCCCTCCATAAGAACACATATAATCTTGCGTGAGAAAAGACTGCAGAACAGGCAGCTACACAGAAAAATAACGTGCACATCTTACAGCGGTAGTACAGCAAACATACGCTGGCTTACCATCACATGCAGGAACACGCGTGTGCCTTCCACTCCTCCTCTTTCTGGAGCAAATGCTGTGAAAAAAGAGGGAGAGATGCTGCGGACAGAAGGAGGAGGAGGAGGAGGAGCTGCTGGTGCTGATGCTGCAGACAACTTCTGGCAATGAGTTTCTCTAGAAACACCACAGCGCCCCCTGTTGGAGTTTGTGGTTTCTTGACCATACACCAGTATACTCTAGTTACCCCATTGCCATTGTTCGTACCTTATCCAGGGTCAAAAGGGGACTAAAAGAGGAGCAAAAAAAATGTAAAAATGCCATGAATACTGATATCATTCCCCTAAAGGATATTTATTTATAATTGTATTTTACATTACGACAGAACGACACAAAGCATCATTTTGGACCGTGCTATTTATGTGTGATTTCTGTCTATCATTATTATTGTTACTATTACTACTAAATGTGTATTAGAGAATTTTTTTTTTTAAACGAGGAAATAGTTGCAATGTGACTTAAGTAAATTCTGTCTGTTTGACTGTCAATGCTATGTCTAATTATTATTCTTTCCTAGTGAGTCTGTACTACAACTATGTTCTGTTCTATTTCTTTATATTCCACTCATTACTATTATTATGATTATCACTCGTCGGGACCGCTATATGATTTATTTACCATGATAAGGATATTTATTTACCACGATAAGGATATAACCCTACAGGGGAGCTTTTCTTCTTCCTACTCCTTTTGGACATGTGGAACTGTCAGTTGTATCAAGTGATGTATTCCAATGTCATTTATATGCATGTTCAAATAAAAATTAAGGCACCACCATTACCACGAATAAATTCATAATATTACCAGCATGATCCTATTAGGTTTTGAAATAAATATGAAATAGCTGGTTAATATGGTAGGACAGTGGCTGCTGCAGGAATACACTTATACTCACTTGTTAAAATGATGTATATATAATCTTTTTTTCAGTGTTACCCGAGTGCTGTGAAATTGCCATTTTCATAATAACATAATCTTTTGAAAACATGTTTTTCTTTCTTTCATAAAAAAAAATTCCAGTGAGTTACTAATAACTGTGACTGCTGACAATATAATTGTTACAAATCATTACTGTGCACATCGGAATGGATGCAAATAAAATCATCATAATAGGAAATGTGTTTTTATTTTTCCAGATGGAGAAGTGGAAGAACTTTAACCAAACCGGGATGGAAATACGTGTCGAGTTCATGGAATTTATACTGTACAAAGTTTATTTTATGACCCAAGCTGCACAACTGCAATCATTCGTAGTGAGTATATGATAAATCAACAATGTTGAACAATCCTGTATATATATATCCACACACAGTATATTCTGTGCAACACAATACAACTGATAAACTGTTGTTTATCGCGGTTAACTGGTTACCAACACTTAGAGTCCCTGTAACACCTCTACTATTCAATGTTTATGCCAAATTGCAACTCTTATGCTCAAAAGGACCGCTAGTTAGCAAGCTAACCATCCCTCTTCTATGCCGTTTATCCTCAATAGGATTGCAGGTATGCTGGAGCCTATCCCAGCTGACTTTGGGCGAGAGGCGGGGTACACCCTGGACGGGTCGCAGGGCAGACATACAAACATTCACACTCTAATGGACAATTTTGAGTCGCCAAATAACCTAATATGCATGTTTTTGGAATGTGGAAAACCCAAACACGCACGGGGAGAACATGCAAACTCCACACAGAGATGCCCAACGGAGAGTCAAACCCTGAACCTCCTGTGAGGCCAACATGCTACCCACTCATCCACCATGCAGCCCAGCAAGCTAACCAGTTAGCCTCAAATTTATATTTTCTAACCTTAAGCCAAAAACGTACCACTTCCACATGGGATGGGAGGAGATGCTGTATTTTTCCCACATCACATAGGCCAGGGCATACTTCATGACCTAATGCAGTGTTTAAAGGTAACGCAACGTTTCAATGTTTTTTGTTTTTACTGCTGCATAGTGACAAGAATACTACATACCACTTGCTTTACGATGTTTTGACTAATTATTGACATAGTCGACCATGAAACTGCGATAATTTATTAATTTCTGAAAAACCATGGTATAGGAAGGGGGCAATAATCAAACCGCGATATTGCAAGGGATGACAGTACTGTAACCAAATCACCTACAGACAAATTATGCACAAAACATAAAAAAAAAAAAGAAAACTTTCCCCACATTTACAAATAATTTACTTGACAGAATATAAACAAAATTGTATATACATACTTTTTATATTTGTATCAAATTCCCTTAAAATCCAAGAAGCCTTAAAACCAGGAAGTATATAATTAAAATGGGTGAGAAAAACAAAAATACTGGAAAACTTTATAAGCCATGGATGCTAAAAGACACAGCAGCCAGCACTGTGAAAATGTTCACGCATTGCTCAACACTCGTTTTACCAATAATATCCCCCCAAAATCACCACCGTACACGTAGATCCTTAACAGTAGAGATGGCGTTTTCCTCCTGCTCCTTCCACACAGACCCCAACAAAGTGGGATAGCGACCAGCAACACGAAGGATAGCACTTCCACACAGCAACACGCCATCCGGTAATCAGGTAAGTTTGCCGACTCTACGCCCCGTTATGTGCAGTTCACACAGAACGTCAACACCAAAGGTGGAAAGGCGTCTAAAGTCACTGCCGTCCTGACAGGTGCAGCCATTTGACCCCGTTTGTTCTGCCAAGAGAAGGACCGTAATAACATCATAGATGAGATATTTGAGTTGGAGTGTCCTGCCAGGAGTCAGAACATTTCCACATCACTTACATAAGAGCTGGCAATTATAGAATGTAATGCTGTTGCCGTTGGGTGTGTTGCTGCGTGTTTACAAGTATATCCACACAAAGTTGGGTTTCAGGGAAAGGTTAAAAAAAAGACATCTGATGTTGACGCAAATATGGTCAGCTAGTTTCCTGTCAGCAGGGAGAGACATACCAAGACAGCTGAACCCGCACGCAAGTCACTCAACAGGGCCGTGTGTAGCTTCAAAAGTGTCGGAGTGTCAGCACCGAGCGTCCACTCGTGACTGTTACTTGTGAGGGAATTATGGCAGAAAGTCCAAATGACACAGAGAGGCCGGCGCCAGGGCAGGTTGTCCCTTCCCTACAAGTCCCTGTCGTCGTCCCTGACCTCTATGCCATTGTGAAGGAAGGCCTCCTTTTCCGGTGTCATGGACTCCGAGCTGTGGTCGCTCTTGAAGCCGTCCATCTCAATGTCAGGGGTCGAGCGGGCCGTCATCGCCTCTGCGCTGTGATGGATGCCGTAGCAGAAATAGATCACAAAACCTGAAGAAAAGAAGTCACAGATCCGCATTATCGTCTATGTGCGTTCTCCATATTCATTCCGAATTACACCAACAGCAACCATTCAGTCCAACAATGACAACTTTACCTCTTCATTCACCTTGATATTCGATGCAACCGGGTTCTCCCAGGTAGTGGATGGCGCTACCCACTGCCATAATCACACACTTAATACTTCCGCAAAATACTGTTTTATCTGACCATTTTCTAATCACATTCGGATTCCAAATATCCCACTATTAGACGAAACAATACTTGTGAGATGCTTATCAGATAACAGTGAAATGAAATTAATTAAATTTAAGGATGCTGTCGCCCCCGTCCTCAACTCACAGCATAAACAACACTAATACCAGTCTAACTCAGATTATTGGGTTCATAGGCAGCAAAACCTCACTACTATGGAAACTCAACTCTGTTGCACCGTTAAAACAAAAAATGGTTCTACTCCCATACCCGTGAATACAAACATTTAACAAAAAAAAAAGAGAATTGGCGTTCCACCCACTCCCAAGAAAATCTTCCTGCTTGAAAAGAAGAACAGCCATATCCAATGCCAGAACCGCTTACACACACCTACAGTTTTTCCCCATTTCATTTATGACAACCGTCATCATAGACCAAGGGTGGGCAAACTGCGGCCATATCAGGCTCACCAAGCGTCTAAATCCGGTCGCCAAGCATTTTCAAATACATTTTTAAAAACCTTTAATGTCCAAACTGTAGCTGGCAACATGACTTGCAGTGCATGACTTATGGCACGCTTGAGTCGCCAAAATAATCAGATGCAATCTCTGTAGCTAGTACAAAAAAAGCCATCCAAACAATAATAATCACATCAAAATAACAACAATTACCTACTGCACCATTTAGACATACAAATAATATATTCGCACAATACCCATGCCAAAAAAAAACACACACGCATAATCCCACCGCAAGGCATACTGGATAGCTTGTGGTACTCTTTCAACATTTTGCCATTTTTGTCACATTTTTGTCACATTTTTGCATGAAAAGAAAAAGACAACGTCTTGAACCATTATAAAAAAGAACTCCAGCATGTGTGTATTAAGAAATATACAGTAAGCATGTCAACATGTACAAAGTTGTTACCAGGGACCGTCAATAAATTACTATTGCATTGGGAGAGTTTGTCAAAAGTCATGTTCTAAATCTTAAGTTCCCAAAGTGGGGTGCGCATATGTTAATAGGTGGTACGTGAATAAAAATGAAAAACAATTAGCGCCTAAAACTGTGCCTGAACGCCTCACGCACACGAATGGGACAGAAAGCACAAAGGAGACAGCACACGATGTTGTGCACTGATGTGTGTGCATCATATGAACAAATACGAAGGTTTGATAATTATTTTGTGCATTGAGTGTTTCATCTTGAAGATTTCATTAATATTGGTGTTCAAATCCCCACACGGTGCAGCCGTGAAAACCTGTCACTGTGAGTGTGGATTCCCCTGAAAATGTCTTGATTCTTTATTTCAAGCCATACAGTAGTGTTCAAAATAATAGCAGTGCAATGTGACTAACCAGATTAAGCTGTTATTAGTATATTTTTGTTGCTACATGGCAAACAAGTTACCAGTAGGTGCAGTAAATTCTCAGAAAACAAAAAGACCCAGCATTCATGATATGCACGCTCTTAAGGCTGTGCATTTGGGCAATTAGTTGAAAGGGGTGTGTTAAAAAAATAGCAGCCTGCCGTTGACCTTACAAACTCAAAACTAATTTGTACAAACTTTTTTGTTTTTAGGATTTAGCAATCCTGTGAATCACTAAACTAACATTTTGTTGTGTGAGCAGTTTTTTTTATAACTGCTTCACATCTCTGTTGCATGGAGGCAACCAACTTGTGGCACCTTTCAGCTTTCACTTCACAACATTATTTAACAACATTCCACAATTCATTAACATTTCTTGGTTTTGCTTGAGAAACAGCATTTTTGACGTCACCCCACAAGTTCCCCATTGGATTAAGGTCTGGGGATTGGGCTGGCCACTTTCATTTTGTTGGTTTGGAACCAAGATTTGTATTAGTGTGTTTGGGGTCATTGTCTTGTGGAAACACCCATTTGTAGATGATTTTAGCTGAACAGCCAAAACGTTTTTTGGCACCTCTTCCAAAGTTTTTCCCTCTCCGATCAATTTTTAAATCAAAGTACGCTGTTCTTCTGACCAATGTCTTGAACGGCCTATTTTCCTCAGGCTTTCAAACAGAAGCGCATGTTTAATAGGGGCCACCTGATTCACACCCGTTTCTTCACAAAATTGATCACTGATAGAATGTTACACTTTTTGAACACCCCCTTTTCAACTAATTGCCCAATTGCACAGCCTTAAAAGTGTGGATATCATGAATGCTGGGTCTTGTTTGTTTTCTGAGAATCTACTGCACCTACTGGTAACTTGTTTGCCATGTAGCAATAAAAATATACTAATAACAGCTTAATCTGGTTAGTCACATTGGACTGCTATTATTTTGAACACTACAGTACCTGGCCCATACCTGTCGTGCAACAACCTTTTAAATAATTTATTAAAATATTTGTCCACAATAATCCCGGACTATAGAGCGCATGGTAAGTAAGCCACACCACTAAATTTAAAGAGAAAAAAAAGCTATACATATATAGGCCACACCTGTCTATAAGATGCATTTTTCAAAAGTTGTAAAATGGGATATTTAGTACACAGAAAGAGGTTTTAAACTTTTAAACGTTTTTTGGGATAGGCTCCAGCATCCCTGCGACCCTAATGAGGATAAGCGGTATAGAAAATGAATGAATGAATGTTTTTTTTCCTGAACAATGACAAAGATTGACTGTAATTTGGCTATTTAAACAGTAGCCTACCAGAACAGTCATTAATCGCCGTCCTCCTGCAACCCCCTCTTCCTGGGAACTAAAACCACTCAAGTCGTCTTGGCAAGCATCAAAATTCAGCCTCATAAATCCTTCATCACACACGTTGTCAGTCTCTCTCTTGCTCGCTTTCATTGTCACTCTTCGCTGTTTAGCCATTTAGCTTAAGCTATCCTCCTTATTCAGTCCAGCCTTTAGAAAGACAGTTTTGAATACAGTACGAACTTTAGCAGTCTGGCAATCTTTTGTTTAAAAGAGTCGCCTCACCTAATTTTGTCTGACTTCTTTTCTTGCAATTCTTACTGCAGCCCGTTTAGGCACCAACCCACTGCAACACAAACTTGTAATGCCAAGCCCTTCTTGTCAACACTAACATTTACCTAAAGCCATCCAGATGGCAAACCGTATCCAAGTGCCTCGGTCCAGCTGCATCATCAGGTAGACGTTGATGAACATACTAATCACCGGTATGAAGGGCAGCAGTGGAACCTACAAAAGTAGAAGATAGGTAGAAATGAAGTGGAATTCATTTCAGTGGGTTTGTGTAACCCGCCAGGCGAGGATTCAAACCTTGAACGAAAGCTTTGTCTTGCTCTCTGGCTGCCTCCAGATGATAAAAGCGAGGAGAAGGCACGCAATAAAGATGATACTAAGGACTGCAATGTTCCACAGAGCGGCACCTCCCTGGACTGCCAGTGCACTGAACACCAATATCAGAAGGCCTAGATGGATGCGAAAAAAAACGTTAGAAATCTTTTCAAGTTTGCGTGATAGTAGATCAGGAGTGTTCACATACCCATAATAGAGGCACAGATGTTGACCGTGAAACCTGAAAGGGAGGTGGGCTCAAGACTGTCTGGGAAGAGCAATGTGTTTAAGCTGAACCACTCTTCCACACCGGGTAGGATGCCCATACTGCCATCGTTTAGCTCCACCTCGTCCTGGATATTGGCCATCTGATACACCGCACTGGGCTGCTCGGGCTGATACCTGAAAATCAAACGTGTGCACAAAGCAGGGTTAAAAATTGTTGCGAGGCGTCGCAGTGGTGCTGCCTTGCAACATCAGCATGCTTTTGAGTACTGTCAATCACAATGTCTGCAAAAGCACTTCAAGTCAGTCATATCCTGCACTGCAGTACGAAAGATGATGGGGTGTGAAATTGCATTCAATATGGATGCATGGCTCCATTTCATGACTTCCTATGAGGCGAGATGGCAGTGCGCGGGAGCAAACTATGCTGATGTAATGGCTTTTACGTGTTATTTTTACCCATCACTCAGGACAAGAGTGACTTGAGTAAAACTGTCCAGCTCATGTGACAATTGTAGTTGAATAGACGGACGTAAGGCGGATTGTTGCATGAGAGTGTAAGGTTCTTGCACTGACCTTAAAACCAGGACACAGGCAGCCACTAATGTATAGGCCAGCAGCGTCCCTATGGACATCAGGTCCACCAGGTCTTTCAGGTCAAACAGGAATGCCATGATAGCTTGAAGGGCACAACAGGAGGGGCAATAATAATGAATAATTGTTTGAAACATGATTATGGTTGTGGTTACACTTGTATTTTGGTTCTCTGATCCAGACTAAAAGGCACAAAATAAGACATTTTGGTCCTGATTCACATAACACTTAGCACACTGGGATCTTTAACATCAATACACGAGTTTCGTCAATAATAGGAAATAGGATAACATAACAGTGTAGAACAGCATGTAGATGTCATTTCCATGTGCTGATAAGGAATCAATTCCCACTCAATAAACAATATATCGCCCTGCAATTGACCGGAAACCAGTTTGAGCTGCATTCCCTCTTTCGCCCTAAGGGCATACTCCCGCTGGGCCAGTGTCAATTTATGTGTGCCATCGCTTTTGAATAGAGCAAATCAATTTCCAATTTTTGCAACTTTCTTGACTTTGTGGCTCATCAAGTGTATCAGTCCATTATGAGATGGGTGCTATCATTAAGTTTTGATTTGCATTGGCTGTACGGTGCATCTATGTTGCATAACCAAACATAAGATGAGTCAACAAAGCCCTAAAAAAGCATCAGGTTTTCATTCTCCATAAACCTTTTAAAATGTTTAATTTGTGTAGCATAGTCAAACGTTTTCATACAACCCAGTTGACAGCCCATTTGACCTGTACTGTATCGTTTTGCAAAGTCCGGTGCTCAAACAAAGAGCGACTGTTAAATAACAAGGCCAAAGAAAATTCCAGCAATTTGATAAAGACGGTGAAAATCACTGCACTTGCATTAAATCTCACCGGGATGTATAGAAAGGCATCAACAACAAGTTCCATCCATTCGTCATTTAAAATGGTTTTGCAGCATTTTTTTTCCCATGTAAAACCATAATTATTCTCTATAAAATGTATTTTTGGAGAATATTTTGGGTGTCTGGAATGGAATAATTAGATTTACCTTATTTCCTATGTAAAAAACAGCCTTTATACCACCCAATCACACTCATATTACACAATATAGTACACATATTAAAAGTAAATCTTATGACATAAATAAGATTTGTGCTCGTCTGTGATGCTATGAATGTGTTCCCCAGAGGGTCTGAGTGAGGAATTGACGTCAGGGGTTCAGAGTTGAGTTTTAGCTTGATGTGTTTTGGCGCTTACAATAGTAGGCGGTGTTTGGGTGAAATGCATTACTGTGTTGTGACAGTCCAGGGTGGATTTGTTGGCAGAAAGAAGTGAGAATGGCTGTATTGTCTGAAAATGGAGAAATGGTGAAATGCTGAGGCAGTATTTGGTGTAAAAAGTGCACAGGAACGGGATCAACACACATCCCTGTGGAACCCCGGTGTTGATGGTGAGCACAGGGGATGTGGTTGAGCCCACGCTTGCAGTCTGTCGGTGGGGAAGTTGTGGGTGAGGTGAATCGGATCGGGGGGATGTCCAGGTGGGTTAGTTTCTTGATGGTTCAGCAGGTTTTTTTTGAGGCAGTTGAAGGTGGAGCTAAAGTCTATGAAAAAGATCTTGGCAACATTGTCTGGGGAGTCCAGGCAACTTCCAGGAATATATTTTTTGAAAAACTGTGGCAGAGTGGAGACGCAAATTCAAAGAGTGGAGGGATGATTGTGATCATAAAATCCTAGCATAGAGACAAAATGCCTCTTCAGCAAAGCTTCCAGGGTGCCACAATTTGGATAACCATTTCTGCTACACACTTATACATGGAAGTAAACATTCATTCTTTTAGCTCCAAAACAACACACGCATCCCCTACTCATCTTACCAGACAGAACTCCGGCAGTCACTGTGGATGTTATGGGGGCTTTCCTCTCACTGACGCGGGCCAGGAAGGAGAAGAGCAGGCCATCCCGAGCCATGGCAAAGATGATGCGAGGCAGGGGGAACATGGAACCCAAGAGACTGGGGTGGCGTGGGTGGAGGTAAACAAGAAATTGGGGATTGGAACAAAGAAGTCAGGATAGATCAAAAGGAAATAAGTTGTCTAAACAAACGCAGTTGGTGAGTTTTGCTGCGCAGGAAAGAAGTAGGATGCAAGACTGCACAGGAGCAGCAGGGACAAGATGGTGGACTTTGCGACAATAAGAACTAATTCCATATGTGGTGACTAGATTGTAAAATAATATCTATACTACTGGACCGAGCATGTAGTTATCATCTTAACAAAAGAAAGTATTGTTACCACCGTTGACATTAACAGGATTAGTAACTGCCTTTTCATGTTTGATACTTATGATTTCTGTAAGAGCTATTAAATTTAGATAATATACAATCCTATGTCGCTCAGCCCACCAGCATTAAAAAGTTATTTTTTTCTTAAACATGCGTGTTAGTGTCTCACCTGCCCCCATGCCACAGGTGAGGATTGCAGTTAGTGGGGCTGATCTTGGCCAAGACCTTGAAAAGCAACCAGTCGGCAGCGATAGCCCAGATGACACGGGGTATAGGAAACTAAACAGGAGGAACGAGGACACCACGAAATATAGTATCCACACACACCCGGTGAGAAGGCAGTGCATAGACGAGAGGAATATGACATGGCATTTATTTACACAGCGTAATGCAGTTATGCATGGGGTGAGAATAACACAGTGGCATGCAATTTAAAACACTGTTCACACGCCTTGACCATTGCAGTAACTGAAATGACCTGTTTTAGCTGTATAAGGCTACAGCACTTGTCCAATCTGTAGAAAATTACAGCGAACCCACAGAAGGTGAATACGTTTTCCCCTTTAAAAAAATCATTTAAATACAGACACAAATGCACGGTTGCAGACGAACACAACGTATACCACCGGGCATTCTCCAGTTGTTTACGATACAGCACACTGTAAATTCACCAATTAATAGCCGGGTGAGTGGCCTACAAATAAATTATCAAAAAAATACAGCATACCCTTTTAGGCAAAATGAAATTTTTGGTTTTGCGTTCCGGGAGTCCACTGTAATTATCTAATAAGGTCTGTGCAGGAGCCCGTTCCAAGCTGCTGCCATACAACCACCCATGCTGGCTGATGGTGCTGCAGTCTACAAACATAAACAGACATGTGTTTCAGATTAAAAGAACATCAGCAGTGGCCTACCTTGTGGACAGTGCGCAAAGGGAGCCGACAGCCACAGCATATTTGGCTCCTTCCCATCCCACGTGCTTAAAGGCAACGGGAAGGGGGCTTTTGCTGTCCAGCAGGTAGTATGGCATCATGAGGGTGAGGGCTGCCGAAACGCAAAAGTAGGCTACAAAACAGATGAGCAGCGAGGACACGATGCCGATGGGTATGGCTCTCTGTGGGTTTTTCACCTCTTCACCTGAGGAGAGCACAAGGGATCATGTTTAGCACAACATTCGTATACAAATTCTAACTTGACAAATAGAATAATGCTGGCTTTTGATTGACATCATCCAAAATGTGTTCACTAGAAAATTGTACTGATTGCGTGAATCTTAAACATAAAATTCAAGCATATGCAGGATTGTACTGATCGCCATTATGTAGCATTGTTACTGAGCTGTGTTTAGTTTTGCTACATAACATGGGTGTGCGTGAATGTTACGCATGTAAAAAAAAAAAAATCTACTTTGCATGTAAAAGACATGGCAGCATCATGACAACACCTGGTAAATATTTTATGCTTATGATTAGGACTGATGTTAGTTACAAAATTATGCCTAATAAAAATTTGTAAATAATATATAAATAGAGTATTTGCACAAAAATGATAATCCAAAAAAAGCATTTAAATCATGGGTGCTCAAAGTGCGGTCCACAGCTGATTTTTTTTATTGGCCTCTGACAAGTCTAAAAATATAACTAGAATACTAAAAAGTAAAAAAACAAAACAGTAGCAACATTTTAGAAATAAGCAGATAAGAATAATGTCAAAACGATCAATAAAAAATCAAAATATAATCAAAAATATTAAGAGAATAAAGTTGTAATCTAACAACGTCATTTTAGTAGCATAAGGTTTAAATATTAAAGAAAGATGTTATTTTTTAAGTTGAAATATTATGAGATTTAAAAAATACAAATTTAATTAAAATTAATTTTTGGGAAAAATTATTTTGCCAAATCAAAACATGATTCTCTGTGGCGACCCCTGAAGGGATAAGATGATGCTGCAGAAAAAGTTATGTTATAAGAACATCAAAATATTATGGGAATAATGTCATAATTGTGAGAAGAAAATTCACAAAAAAAGTTGAAATAGTTTAAAACAGCAAAAATAAAATTAAAAACTGAATTAGAAATGTGTTTTCCAAAAAGAAAGAATAAATAAATGTAATTATAGATTTTTAAAAAGGTGTCATACACAAACCAAGTTTTACAATTCAAAAATTAAATTAAAATAAAAAATACTTCTTTGGAAAATTATGTTGCAGAAAAAGTAATGTTCCCAAAATAAAGTCTAAATATTATAAGAATAAAGTCATAAAAATGAAAAGAAAATCCACAACAAAGATTTAAAAAAAAAGAAGCAGAAATGGAAAAGGACAGCTGTAATTACACGAATAAAGGACAAAATATTGAGAAATTCTTTTTACTTTTTTACTATAAAAAGAGAATTTTTTACAACAATTTTACAATAATTGCAATTTAAAAAATATTATTAAACGAAATAAGTTAGTTTTTGAAAATTAGGTTCCAAAAAAATGTATAACTATATTGGGGGGGAGCAGCCTGTTTAGTCTAACTTCTAAGCATGTCTACATGTGCTGCTTTACAAAATATCAAAGTGGCCCCTGCATATTTTCTTTTTATAGTATGTGGCCCTCAGTGAAAAAAGTAGACAACGCTGATTGTGAGTGTGACTGGTTGTATGTCTTTGTTTGTCTATATGTGCCCTGCGATTGACTAGCGACCAGTGCAGGGTGTACCCCGCCTCTTGCCCAAAGTCGCCTGGGATAGGCTCCAGCATACCCGCGACCCTAATGAGGATAAGCGGTATAGAAAATGGATGAATGAATGAATGATTTAAATAGTTAACTGTCATAAGGGTCGGAGTGCTTGTTACATTTAGGTGCAACAAAAATATTTCCTGAAATGCTAGATGCCCAACTTAACTGGTAATTCACTCCAATTTGTAGCTCCTTGCAATGTATTTGCACATTTAAGTGCAGTGCATCCTGTGCGGATGTGTTGACAAAAACCAATAAAAGTGATGGGGAAGGGGAAGGGCTAAGTGATTGATTTAATAATCTTTTCTGCTGCATTTTGTAACAGAATTAACAAGGAGCTTATTTTGCACTCCTAAGACTCAAAACACTCAACTCTTTAACTGCAGGCCATTATGCAACAGCACTGCGGAGACAAACACTCAGGACTTGTTGCAGTTTTAAAAAAAAAAAGAAAGAAAAGAAATCACATTACGACGATGGACAGTGTAGTCGGGATCATTTGGCTGTTTGACAGGTCAAAGCCACCGAATGACCTAGATGATAAACACTAAAGCCTGGCTGGGCTCAAACGCAAATAATTTCTTCATATTACTTTGAGCCAATTAGAATTCAAAGAATAAAAGGGGTTTAGCCAAGCAGCAGGACATTTTTGTACTTTTACAGAGTTTACAGAATAGAAGCTACACTACTTAGAAAGAAGACCGTTTCACTTGCAATTGGGTCAAGCACTCTAAAACTTGATCTCTTCTTTTTGCGACGCCACTGCTTATGTAAGAGCACCAAATGTTTGGACAGGCTTTGGAGAGATGATCTCTGCTCCATATTCAGTTACACTCCCACGAAAAGTATGTCCATGGGGTGATATTAGGGATGTGGAAATTACAGCAAGACTAGCCGAGAGCCAGACAAAGTAACACTGACCTGTGGTTGCTATGCAGTCGAATCCCACAAAGGCATAGAAACAGGTAGCAGCTCCAGACAGGACGCCTGTGAACCCAAATGGCATGAAGCCGCCAACACCTAACTCCTCTCTGGTTGGTAGGATGTCAGTCAGACTAGACACAGCGGAAGAAGCACAGTTAAAACTTGGACAACATTTTTATTTTGTACTGACCTGCAGTTGTAGAATTTTCTAAAACATACTTTTTGGAAGAATCCTTAAAGCTAGAAAGGCGTTATCAAACGGGCATAGCCGTTCAGTTTATGAACAGGCATAAAAATCAATTACTTAATAGATTGCCATTGATTGGTTGTTGCTACAGCATTTCAGGTCCAGTAGCGTGCACTACTCAACTGATCAACATGACGAACTGGTGTGTTCCGGTTTATTTTTTTCATGTTTAATTATTAAAACAATGTTATAAAAATATACTGGAATAGACAGTTGAAATAAATGTCTGTTTGTATAGCACATTTTCTTTGGTATATGTTGTCACCACTGCGTAAATGACAACAACAAAAAATACTGGCAGTACTTCAGTATCTTCTCAAAGCTCGCTTTTCTCCGGCAAGTCTACGTAGCCTGTAATAAATTTACCAATCAAAATGCGCTTTTCTTTGTCCAGGTCTGCTCAACATTTATTCCCGCTTGTGGTTCCATTAGTCACAAACTACGGTGTGGGCCGAGGATCAATCAGGATGTGCGCACGTTGATCACGAAAATAGTACCGTTAAAAGGAAACTTCCTAATGCGTTACCTTTGACAGCCCTACATCAAATAATACAGAATCAATACATTTCTTTGGAAGACAGCTGAGCAAAATTTGTACATTTGAGCACCCCAAAAGGTGCATTTGATACAATACACTCCAATCCTGTTGGTGGCAATACAAATAAGTCTGCCATGCATGGCTTTCATGATTATTGCCATATGGATCTGCATTAAAATAGAATAGTTACTTGAGGCTGGAGTTGCTGCTGTTGCTGACATGTAGGATTTCATCAGGGTCCAAATACCAGTTCTTCAGAGTTCCCCTGACCAAGCCAGAGATCACCATGAACAATAAGACGAGGATGTTGATTCCTGTAAAAACTTTGTTGACCATCGCTGACTCCTTCACCCCAAACGTCAGCAGACCTTTGGCATTGACAAGACAGGGTAGAAATTATGAGGAAGGTTGCATTTCTTTGTCTTGATATTTGTTGGGATGATAAAATGCAACTCTTTAGGAAGATGCAAGTGAAATTACCTGTGAGGATGATGATAATGACAACAGCAAACAAGTCAGGATATTCCGCCAGTACTCCCGGTGCGTTCATGGACATGTAATCTCTGCAGAAGTGCTCTATTCGCTTTCCTATCAACTCATCAAAGGTGGCGCTCCATGCTCGAGCCACACTGGAGGTACCTGAATAGCAGGAAAATTAGTTATGGCTTCTTCAGATCTCATTATATATGCACCAATTAATGCTTGTATTTATTTATAGATAATGTATTTATATTAACCTCCTAAAGCAAATAACAACAGTTAACTCTAATTAGCCTTGGCCTTACATTGAACTCATCGGTGGTTTTAATGGCGGCTGAGCAGTTTTCTCCTCACCGTGATTATAACATTGAGAGCTATGGTTTCCTTTCTACATTCTCATGCACTCCAAATCATTATTCAACTAAATCATTTAAGTTATAAGATACGAGTTTTGACATTTCAGAAATAACAGCTTATTTCAAATTATTGAATTCCAATTATTTATGGAATTAATCATAATTAGAGCACTTATGGTATTGTGCTGGTGCAAATTTTTATCGGCTAGGCAGAAGTTACATTTAAACCGGACCCGGAATATCTTCGGGATCCACCACGGACAAAATGACATTTCTGGTGTGAATTTTTTAGGTGTCATTGAGTACGTCCTCTCTACGTGAGTGCTCTTGTTGGTATTTATTACAGCCTTACCGATTATATAAGCGAGGATGAGGTTCCACCCAGTGATGAAGGCCCAGAGTTCTCCAACAGTCACATATGAGTACAGATAAGCTGAGCCTGTCTTGGGAACACGAGCTCCAAATTCAGCATAGCACAAGCCAGCTAACACTGAGGCCAAAGCCGCTATCAGGAAAGACAGCACAATGGCAGGACCTAGAAGGACAAGGCAACGTCTCTGAATGAAGAGGCTTTAAACAGCATTGGACATAAAAGGCAGAAATCATGGATGGCGATTACCTGAATTCTCTCGTGCAACAGCACCCGCCAGCACATAGACGCCAGCACCCAGCGTGCTACCCACTCCCAGGGCCACCAGGTCTAAAGTGTTAAGGCATCGAGAGAGACGGGAATCCTCCGTGTTACAGTCCACCACTTTGACCCTCAGCAACCGCTTCCCAAAGCCTAGAAGCTTGTCCAGCCCCATAAGTCTGACCGCAGGGCAGGTTCACAGGGGAGATGCAGCTCACACCTTTGGGAGAACGTCAAGAAGAATTATTAATCAAAGATAATGCGAGGGTATGCGCCACTGGAGGTAATGAGGGCAAGTTGGAAGCGTACAGTTATATACAGCAGATAGCTGCAGAAGCTTGATCCAATGGCAGTGAGGCACATTGCTATGTGAAGGCTTTTAGTGGCCCATGCTTGCAATCAGATATACAGTATGGACATGGTGCAGCAGATGTAGCACTTGGCAAACTTATTTTAAGTAGAAGACAGTTTCCTGAGGTGTTGCGTAACACAGCCGAATTCTACATTTTCTGATAAGTGGCCAAAACAAGGAAAAAGTCAGGCCTATAGGAAAAATCCATCATATTGTTGAGTGTTCTGCTGACATACACTACGTTACCTTACATAACTTCCAAAAGGACTGGAAGCAGTGGGGTTTAACACAAAGGACAATCGTAAGTCATGACACACTAGCACCGCCAAGCAGTACATTTTGTTACTCCTGCATACGCAGTGGAACTTTAAGTGGTGAAAAGGAAAGCCTGTGCTTTGAAGGAAAAAAATGTAATGTTTATACACTAGGACCACAACAGTTCAGGAGAAACTAGAAATGCGGGATTGTTTGCAGACGACCACACTGTGTCCCACCAGGCATGCCACAATTGTTTATAATAGTGTACATGTAGAACTTATAAAAATATACTAATGCTCAGTTTTGATTGACACGGTAAAACAATTAATCAATGATTAATCGATCATTCAGTTAATCCATTTTGGTAT
Source organism: Oostethus manadensis (assembly GCA_024372805.1). Lineage (NCBI taxonomy): Eukaryota > Metazoa > Chordata > Actinopteri > Syngnathiformes > Syngnathidae > Oostethus > Oostethus manadensis. The sequence goes on from QODF01000042.1 coordinate 3,189,980, forward strand.
TCGAGTCATCGTGTTTTAGTAATGTCAGCTTCTCAAATGTGAATATTTTAACATTTTGGAGTCATCCATTAAAGCAGACCTACTATCGTTGTGTTTTAAACAGAACAAGACGTTGACACACATCAGCTTTGACTTCGGAAAACAGTGATCCAAATGTTTGCCTCTTTTCTGTTATGTTGCAAACCAAACCACTTACTGTTTGTGTTTGGGTCATACTGTCTAGGTAGGGCCTAACCGATTACTCCTAACCTAACCGACTGGCTTGAGGGAAATGTTCTTGTGATGTTGCATGTCACGGTTTGCATGTATAAATCTCTACATCCTTAAAACAAAAGGACTCGTCTTTTTCGGACTTTCTTAGGGGAGCATACAGACCTATATTTATTTATTTTAATACGGTATATGGTGACTAGGATAGTAAAAAGTGTAATCAAGTGTAAATGCGACAAACCCACACTACTTCCACATGATGTTCAAATGTTAAGTTGATATACACACCATCAGCTTGACCCTGATTCAATAGGTCATTATTTTGTAGCTTCAGATGTTTGTGTTCAACCAGCCACGTATGCACCTGTATTGGTTTGGGATGCTCCCAAGACAGAGCACAAGCAATGGTCCTACAATTCCCAGACATTGTGGCGCACAACACCACAGCTGTTGTAGAATATTCCCTGGATGATAAGAAGTGGTCCAACATCCACATTCCTTAGTGCTGAACTCACATAATGGGAGCACACTGTTGACTAGAAACGGGACTGGGAAATAAACAGTGATTCTGGAGTGACTGGGCAGAAATCCATGCAGATAATGCTGCCTTCCAGGACCTACTGACACAAGAACATCAAGTTTGAAAGGTCATGCGGACAGCGATACCGTCATGTCACACCATATGGAAACTGCCTACTGAGGGTAACTTAAGGTTATGCCCCTTTTGCTTGCCCCCCACACTGCCACCTCACCCGCCATTCACTTTCCAGAGAAAGGTGCACAAACGTCCCAGGTAATAAATTATGCATGGCAATCTGAAGAGACTTTAATGTGTCTCAGACTTGGAAGTCATTATTTAGTATTCCGGAGACCCCTAAGAGAGAATTACAATAGATCAAGTATCAAACAATAGCACTAGATAACATCACTGCAAGTGGATGAGGATTGATGGCATCAAAATAAAACCCTTAATCATGATATCTGGTAAATGAATGTAAGATACTGCATGACACAAGTAATGCATACCATCAGCGAATTGCTTTTTTTTTAAACAACCAAAATCATTTCATTGAAATGATTGGGCCTCAGCTAGTAACTAGATAAGTTTATTGAAAAAAATAGTACAACTGGTACACCCAGGCACACAAACAGTAAATCAAAGCCGCCTTAATGAACTGTATGACCCCATCAGACACCGAGTTTTAAGTTGCAAGTGCAGAGTCAAAAGCGGTCTGTTAGTATCATTACAGTAAGCAGCATGAATGATCCCGCTTTAAATGGAAGCAAGGGAAAAAAAAGCAACAACCACTGGTGTTGTATACAAGATCAGTCGCGACATCTGGCAATGAGATCTCGCAGCATTGAGTGGTAACTTACTTGAAAGCACCTTTTCTGCCAGCACCGTGCACTTTCTACAAAGCGTAGGACATACAATGGGATTAAACGCTGCGTTTGTTTGCTATTCTTCGAGCCCTCGCGAGGAGCATGCATAGACCTAACAGGTTCCGAAATAGAATCAGCGGGAATCACATGGCTCAGCTATTCCAAGCAGCCAGTGACGTGTGCTCGCATACATCCTGGAGCATGGTCTCGGCATGCAGAAGTGAAAACGTAGGAATGTGTACAGTTTATTTACCTTTTAAGCTATAGGGAGTCTTGGGAGGTCGAACTGGCTAAAGCTGTCAAATGAGTTTGTCATGTCATTGATGAGTTCAAGGAGGTAAACTTTGGTGCCTTTCAGTGGGGGAGGGGAGTGTCAGGTGAGAAACAAGGGTGTGTTCTTTGTGAGCCAATTAGAATTGAGCAATGACAAGACATGGCTTTGTATTTACTCTGGAGTCCTTTTCAGCCCTGTGACCAAAACACTGGACTGATGAAGCTAAGAACAGAACAAAGAGTAGGAAGGTCAGCAGGGACGGTTACTTTTAACAAATATAAAACTTCTGTAAAATAATACTATAGTTACTAGGGATGTCCCGATCCACATTTTTTTGCTTCCGATCTGTTGTGAGCTAAAAAACTATCTTAACTGCTTTCCATCATGCATTGCTTCCCAGCAAAGCCGTTCATTCAGTTGCAATGATGGCCTGTATGCTCTACGGCCTGTGTCCACCAGAGGAAGCCAATTCATTAATTTTTCTCAGAAAAATACGACTTTATAAGTGAACGATTCTGACTATTTTATTTAAAATATGCAACTTTATTCAAGTAAAACATTCACTGAAGTGTAACTTGACAACATCCTCAATAATGCTCATCCTAACCTGCATGTTTACAAGAGCATCATAGGAACTTTATTTACGTAAAATTCATAGTGTTTTCATTGGGGGGGGGGAAAGATTCTCGCTATTTTTTTTTTTTAAACCATAATCTAACTTAATACTAAAGAACTACAGTAAAGTGCAACATAACATCCTCAACAGGGCTCATCTAAAATGCAGGAAATAAAATACAACTTTATTCATAATTAGGAAGAAAGGGAATGTGGCTTATTGATAAGCCCTAAGAAGACAGTTATGGTACCAATTCAAAATGTAATTTTGGATTTGAATTTACCGCGTTTCCTGTAATCCTGTGTTTGACGTGTAAGAGTCTAAAATGCAATACAAAGTTGTCAGCCGTCTGCACAACAGATGGAAGACGAAGTAGTTGGCAGTAGTTGTGTGTGTGTGTTACATTCATTTTTCCTAGAATGACAAAAAACATTTGCACCCGCAAAGACGACTGCAGGCATATTTTCAGTAATTTTGAGCAAGATTGTGATAATGTTGTAATAAAAATAATAATTAAGCTCGTACTAACCCCCCTAACACTTGGTTTGTTATGTCCAGTATTTCAGTATATTTAGAACACAGAGTCCCGGCATGTGTTTGAGCAAGACAAGGCTGCTCCTACCTGTCAATAACAACAAGGATACAGTCGACACGTGCTGGCTATGTCCTTGTTTTGGCATATAAAGCGGCATGGAGATGGAAGGAGGTCAAACTCCTCATAAAGCAGATGAAGGGGACAATTGAGAATAAGTTGCGCCTCAGTTATCGCCTGCTTAAAATAGATGTACTGGAGCTGGGCTCACTGCCCTCTGATCACCATAATAGCCACCGTGACGTAATGTGTTCCAAGACGCTGGTCAAACTCAGACTTGTTATGGATTTTGACTACATGTTTCCTGCAAAAAATGACAGTAACTCTAAAAAAGCGAAAACAAAATCCTTCCATTTATTATTATTATCAAGATAATGATAAAATTTGACAAAAATATGCCTGCACTTTAGCCTTAGTTCTCTTTGTAGGTAGAAATTAATTTGCAGATTACTCTGTTTTAGAAAAAAAAAAAGCCGTGGTACCGTAACGCACATGCACTTCTGACCTTTTGTTGTGCAGTCTCAGACATACCTCGCTTATCGCGGTTAATTACTTAGACACAACTGCGATATGTGAATTTTCACAAAGTAGGATTCCTTATTTATAAAAGGGAATGTTAGAGCATAGAAAACCTGTTTACACCCTTCTAGATACCTTTTTCAACATTATTATTAGATACGTCTAGACAAAGAAAGTTGCAGGCACTATCATTTTGACAAAAGGTCAAAATGCCGGCACTTGCAACTTTCCTTGTCTCCACTTGGGGAGTTGAGGTGAGAAAAAGGGATTGGAAGTCGATCCCGCGCTGTATTTTGAAGATCAAATATGATCGGCTTCCGCCACGAGATAGGGCCGTTCCGGTGCCGTAACTCTGGGCCACACTCCAACATGATCGGTGCGGTAAATGCGTCTCAAAGCTGGCTGCCACCCGGATAACGGAGTAAACGCACCACCACCGTGCAGATGCTGAAGGTAGTTTCACGTTGGACGCCGGATATTTGTAGTCTTAGTCACACAGTAGACTCCTCTCACTGTGCCGGGATCTCACACAGGAAGTGCCGTTATAACCGCTGGTTGTTACTACTCAATAAATTACTATTGCGTTGAAGACAGTTTATCAAAAATAAGTCATGTTCTAAATCACACTACAAATTGATCTGTAGCCATGTCATTGATTAGTCTTACTCAAAGTATTGTAATGGCGGCAGAATAATTTCATGTCAGGATGGCTGTAATTTATGCCTTGTCCACACGTAGCAGGGTATTTTTTTCACACACTAAACAGCAGCCTTGATCAACACGATATACCAGTTGCTACAATATTTTTGGCAGGGCTATTAAAAAAACCGTATTGGAAGCCAAAAAATGTGGATCGGGACATCCCTAGTGAGAAACGATTGAATTCACGTCTTCAGTGAAGGTAAAAGTAACCTTAAAGGTTCATTTATCCCTTTCACATGCATTTAGAATTGTTTTGTGTGTAAATCTATAATTGTATTGATGAAAACATGTTCACATTTCTAAGTCAATCGCTGATGACGTCATAGACGAGCCAAGGAGCCGACCTGCCGTTTGTTGGCCAGCTAATAGGATGCAAACAAGAAAAGATGTTTTCAGATTGAAAAAATAATAACTGGAGAATGCACGCAAAACATGGCAGCATTTCTAATGCTAAGCGAGGTTCCAGTGTATAGGCACTGACTGTACACATTTCCAGCTTTAGTTTACGTTTGACATTCCCCCTACCTTGTCCATTTGACATCCGTTTATGGCACGTACCAACACACCTGCTACCCCCTCTTCTAAAACCTTGGCTTATATTGATATGTAAACAATTATCTTGGACATGTGGTCAGCGGCTAGTGAAAACCCCCCCACACACACGCATATACAGTATACATAGATATATATATCTGTACATCCAAGATATCTCCTATCCCTGCAGTCAGACCGCTGGTGACCCACTTCCACAGCAGCTAAAGTTAGACTCCCTGCAAATAATTCCGCCATGTTTATTACTTTTGCGATCTTCGTGTTACCACTTGGTGCTTTCACTCCAGACGCGCCCCATCTCACATCCCTTCAGCATCCTGCACAGTTGTAGGAAGCTTTCTCATCATTTTTACCACTTTCTCGCTTTGTTCCTTTATGCATTACAAAATAGACAAATAGACTTAGTTAGTCCCGCCCGCACCCCTGCAAGAACCTTTTGCTCGACGGCGGCCATGTTGTTCAACCGGTCGTGATCAAATTTTGCACACGCGTGTGCAGGGGACTCAAAACTTTTTCCACTTAGGGCCACATGCTAAAACATGAAGGGATGCAAGGTCCACTTTGATATTTTGTAAAGCATCATGAAGATATGCTAAAAGGTTTTATATATTTCAAGAAAACATGCATCTCAACGTTGTTATATACGTAGAGGAAAAGGACCATTAGCATGAAAGTTGCTATTTGTACTTTTCACCCCCATTTTGCTATTGTTTTCATTTTCAAAGTATTTAAAAGTTCTTCATCTTAGTTAATTTTCGTCTCATAATACGACTTTATATTGAATATTTTGACATTGTCTCCATAGTATAACTTTCACCCCACTGTAATTTTCCAATAACTGCAACTTTATTTTACCTCTGTGCTACTAAAATAACATTATTTTCCCTCATAAGATCACCCTCCCCTCAATTTCTGCTGGGATTCATTTACATTTCAAATTATTTCAACTTTCTTCATAATATTTGAACTTGATTTTATTATAACTTTTTCCAAAGCCTGATTTAAAAAAAAACGTTTACGTAATGTCTTTTTTCGTTAACATTGGAACTTTGTTACTAAATTGAGGTAATTTTTTCCTTATATTACATTATAAAACAGTGACTTAACAGCGCTTTTTTGACATTATTTCATTTCTGCAGATTTTTCACTGCTGTTTTTTTTTTAAATATAGTTTTCTTGTTGATGTCACAGGCCACCAAATATGTACCAAATATGACTATGGTAAAACACACACGCAATCACAGTGGGGGTCTTGTAGAGCGCATTAAGCTGTATGAGAAATTTCAAGTGAATCTGTCCAACTTGAATATGGATCGACAACAGCGCCACCAGGTGTTGTATTTGTTTGATTTCGATGTACTGTACTGTGGTTCTTTTATTTACACTTGCATGGTCTTATGAAGGTGATCGTTTGATCCTGGAAGATAACAGTTCACTTAATCATTGACATTATTTCCTATAGGTGAATGTTTGTGTTTGTTGAAACTTTTGACGTTAAAACAAGTCGGATGTCAACCAGCAAAGTGTACTTTCTAATGACTATATTAGCTCTGCCTAGGGGGCCAGTTGCGAAACAAACCTTCTGTTGTTTGTTTTATTTAATGTCCCTCTCCACAATGTAGGAATACAATATTTCAATTAAACAACAAAAACTGTAAAAATGAACCAAAAAGGGGAAAAGGCTGAAATGTTGCTACTAATAACTAATAACAACACAAAGCCCTGCCTTTAAGACATATAGAGTAATAATGATTTGTTTGTTAGTTGGTTCTCTTTTTCTCCCTCTTTTTAAAGTAATTGTTCAGTATGCGGACACAAGCAGTACCTGCACCCCGAATGTACTGCACCGATTATGTTGTTTTAAGCACACACACACAAAAGCTATGCTTTTCACTGAACAGATCTGTTGCACTTAATGTCTTGCATGTCTGGCATTTGGACTTTCACACGCAACTTGTGAAGGAAGTGCCTTCAAACACAACACCGTGCCGTTGTTGCAGGCATGCACGACCTTTCAAAGATCTGAGGGCTCCATAAAGAAGCTTGTGAAACGTCCACCTGAAGAGGTTAAAGACCGAGCGGCAAGCAGCCTTGTGTGCAAGCAAGAGAGAACTTTGTGGTGGCTCGGCTGGGCTCGCGGAGCCCGCGCTTATTAGTGCACTTGCAAGTAATTCACCTTCAGTGTTAGTGCGCTTGGTAGGTCCTTCGCTGCTACACTGGAAAAGAAAAGCAGAACGTCGACGTATCCAGCAGCGTGTCGGTGCTGGTTCTGGTGCGTGCACGTGGCTACTCCCAGTCGGGCTTACCTTCCAAGCAGCGCCGCAGCATCGGCGGCTAATTCAAACTAGCTTGCCCTGGCTTGCGCTCAGCAGCCACGGACGGGAAAAAGCCCCAACGGCCGCTGTTTGTTTGTTAGCGGGGTAAAAAAAACGAAGTGATGGAGAGCTCAGGGGGACTTGGTTTAAACGTGGCCGCACGTATTTATACGTCCGAAGCCACGCCTGCCGCTCTCTCTTGCAGTTTGCGTAATCGCCATTAGGGCTACACCAGCTCGCAACCCCACGCGCCAGCCGCTTGACTGCAACTTTATTGATACTTTTGTCTTTAACAAACGCGTTTACTGTGCTGTGCTCGTAGTTTATTTTCAATGCACTCAATTGCAGTGATGTGTTAACTGCGCTGTGCTCGTGCAGGGTGGTTCAAATTCTGGATGTGTAGTGTGTGGGGTTGAGTAGCTACCGTGAGGTTGCCCAGCATGCTTTGCGGAGTGTTATTGTGGGTATTGTTTTGTATGAATGATGGTGCACGTGTTACTTTGAAGCCAGTGGCAGTTGCTCCTCAAGGAGGGCAAGCTCATTTCCCCTCGGCCTAGATCAGAAATGTTTTATTTGTTTATATGTAAATTCTGCCCTCTATTCCTTTTCAATGATCTTTGACCTCAAGGCTAGTCGTTTTTAACAAAGACAAAGTTGTTGCACAAAAAATTAGTTTTAACAGAATAACAAACTTGGCTAATTCTCCAGTGGATGTTTATACTTCAAGACTGCTGATTTGCTCATTTCACTGTCAATCAAAAGGGGATTCCACCTGAGAGAGATCATCCAATCATTATGCAGTAGCTGAGCATCCGGGCCAGCCCACTGTCCCACAGAACCCCAGAGATGCTGAGATTCTGATGGGCGAGACAAAGCCCAGCATTTATCCAATGACCTTCCTGCACTGTGGACCAACCCGCTCTACGATTACCCATCGAAGTCATTAGCCCCAGCTTCCGACTGTAAAAAAAAGATGAAGGTGCAAAAATAAACTGCATTTTTAATCAATGAAATGTACACATAGAAGTACATATGCTACAGATCGTAGCTCATAGAGAGTGTGCAGCCTCAGTATTCATGGATTTAACGACAGCTTTTGATACAATCAATCACGACATCCTAACTGCAAACAGGAAACAATCTGTGAAGCTAGGAGAATATGCATCTACAAATTTAGAGATATTAAGTGGCGTACAACAAGGGTCAATACTGGGACCAAAATTATTTAACCTATACATTAACGGCGTCTGCAAAGTGACAAAACACCGAAAGCTAGTACTATTTGCAGATGATACCACCGCTTTTTGCTCTGGAGAAAACATACAAGAGCTAATAAGAAAGGTTTCAGATGAAATGATTACTCTAAAAAGATGGTTTGACAAAAACAGATTATCCTTGAATCTAAGTAAAATGAAAATGATGCTATTTGGTAATAGCAGAATAGGTACTTCTGAGAAAATACAAATTGACAGGGTGGAAATTGAAATGGTGAATGATCATACATTTTTGGGCATCATAATTGATGACAGAATGAGTTGAAAACCCCACATCAAAAACATAAAACATAAAGTAGCAAGAAATAGTTCAATACTGAATAAAATAAAATTTGTCCTGGATCAAAAATTACTCCAAACTCTATTGTTCTCTGGTGTTACCATATCTAACTTATTGTGTGGAGATGTGGGAAATAACTACAAAAGTACACTTCACTCGCTTGATGTACTGCAAAAAAGATCAATCAGGATAATCCATAACGCGGCGTATAGAGAGCATACAAATCCTCTGTTTCAAAAATTACAATTATTAAAATTTGCTGACCTGGTAAACTTTCAAACCGCTAAAATGATGCATAAAGCAAACAACAACCAGTTACCAAAGAATGTCATACAATTTTTCTCAACAAAAGAGGAGAAATATGATTTTAGGAATAAACTAAACTTAAAACACAAATATGCAAGAACAACACAAAAAACTTTTAGTACTTTGGTATGTGGAATCAAACTGTGGAAGGGATTAAGTAAAGAAATAAAACAATGCTCTACAATGAGCGACTTTAAGAAACATTACAAACAGTTGATGTCTACAAAATACAAATAAGACTTGTGGAATATTGTGTACATCCAAGGCCATATTACTTAATTCCTTGCAGAGTACATTATCAGTTTCATTCATTTTCATTTTCTGTCAAAGCTATGTTTTTTTTACTACCACCTTATATTTGTACTAGGAACTTCTCATCCTAGTGAGAACATTGTCTGTACTACAACAATGTTTTATTACAATTGTTATACACTACTCATCACTATTATCACTGTCATTATTTATTATGACTATCATTCATCAGGACGCAAATATAATTTATTCACCATGACAAGGACTACTATTTAACACACTGTCACATGACCTTGCTTATGCATTCAAACTTAGTGATTGCAGGAAGTCCACAAATGTATTGAGATAGGGGAGACCCTACGGGGGTAGGATTTAATAAGCTTTGCTTCTTCCTACTCGGTTTGCACATGTGATACCGTCAAGTGTATAAAGTGATGTATTCCAATGTCATTAATATGCATGTTCAAATCAAATTTAACCATTACCATATTTCACCACTTGTTTTGGGCTGGAGGCATTTTTAGGAGAAGCTGCGCTGGTATTACAGTAGTGTCAGTATCAATCAAAACTAAGCATTATGTTTGAAGTCAGTTTAGATCTAAAACACAGTGTAGCACACCATATAACCAAAAACAAGTGAATTTGTTCCTGAGGCGAAAACACTTTCAACTGTATATTTTATTCACAAGCAAACAACAAAAGGTTAAACATAAAACGCTGAATTAGTGCTGATGGCGAGACGTGATTCTATGCCCTGTGTGCTATTTCTAACTGGTGGGCAGCACCAAGTCACTTAGAATGGAGAGGAAAAAGGGAGTGTACACGAGAATAGTAGATGCAGAGAGTTGGGCAGTTTTAACATTAGCAGTGTGTATAATCTTGTCTATTATGGTTCTGTATTTTGAAAAATGTCAAGTCTAAATGGATGAAGAAGGCAAGTGGACTGTGTGGACAAGAAGAGTGTTAGACAAGTGCATGAAGGAGGAATGGAACATTTCTATACATTATTCACAGTATTTACACTTCACTTCAGTGGGAAACCGGCTGGAGAGATTGGAGAGTCCACTTGTGGGGAGTTGAACACAACAACAAATGAATGAAAGACTGCTGCTGGATGATGGTGGTCTATGACTTGGCTTCCAAAAGAGGCTTGATGTCCTTGATGCCTTGCTCTGCCGCCACCGCTATTATGTGATCCACCGCCTTCATGTAGGCTAGCAACTTTACAATCTCTTTCACTTGCTCCCTGTTGGCACAAATGAGTATGTTAAAAAAAATGGCATAGTTGCATGAGAATACCAGTTAATGATTGCAGCTGCTAAATCGATGTGGTAAAGTGCAGTATGGCACAGGTAGAGGCCCTCATTCGCGGGCTTCAGTTTGCCTAGAAAGCCTTTGATGTACTGGCTGTAATGGCTCCTCACAGTGCAGTACGGTGAGGAAAATCATGACTTGCTTTATTCCCCCCAAAAATAAATGTGAAAAAGTCTTATATTCAGGGTTCAGGGAATTATACATGCAATCTACCGGTTCTTAAAACAGAGGTTGTCTTATATGTTGGTCAATGCAGTAACCAATAAGCAAAACTGCAATCAGTTCTGGATTATCTTCGTTTTAATCCACATAATATTTTAAATGGCAATTTTTCTTCTTCTTCAGTTCATGTAGAGAAGTGTTTGTAACGCCACTCCACACTAGCATCCAATAACAGCATTATGTTAAAATGGGAACCCAAACGACAATGGCAAATTGGAAAAAAGCATCCATCCATCCATTTTCTGTACCGCTTATCCTCATTAGGGTCGCGGGTTTGCTGGAGCCAATACTGACCAAACCACACAACTTAAAAACAGGGTTTAAGTGAAAGCATTAAGTGTTCTTTACACCTGCACGCATTTTGCCATGACAAAGCGTGTCATTTATTTTTTGCGCACCTGAAGAGCGTGTAGTTTCCCCCCAGAAAGTGTGTTCTGTTTACGCATAAATTACTTACTTGGCTCCCAATTTGTGACCAAAAATGGTGCTGTTTATGTCTAGTGTATGACAACTGTACGCGCGCTGTGCATTGTTCCCGCATGGGGATGCATTGTCACCACCACTTCCCGCATCCATAAAGCACTCGTGGAATTATTTGGGACTGCTGTGCTCTGCGTAACGGCACGCAACAGCAGGCATCGCCCCTATCATGGCAGGAAAGGTAAGGTATCTTCTCACAAAAGCAGAAAGAGAATGCTCCAACAACGGGAAGAAGGCATAAAAAATAGAAAAAAAGAGGGAATTTCTAACTAAGATGACGTTGCTTTGGACATTATGATCACGTATTAACAGAAATTTCACAAGGAAGATCCAAGAGGCTACAGAAATTACTTGACAATTCCGCCCGACTTGCTCCAAAGAGGTGGGAGAAAGTTAACCCCTTCATGTGAATGAGACACACTCAGACACGCTTTGCGGATCGCCACGTGTTCACAAATTTTTCTTTGTGCACTGGCACACAACCTCGCACAGTTTGCATTATTACTTACACATACTTCACACTAGTTAACAACCAGTTTACTCACTGGCACGCAAAACTGCAAACCACTGTAGTGACACAATGTGTGCAAGTGTAATCAAGGCTTTAAGATTGGAGTTTAATGTTTTACCTTGTTACACGTCGGTCGGTATCAGACGCCCCCAAGCTGCTGCGGTACAAAGAGTTGGCCAAATGCACAAGGTATCGACAAAGAGGCTCAAGCTGAGGCAACGTCTGCTGGTCCTTTAGCCCGGAGAACCAATGCGCCGGCAAACATTCGACCACCTGAAAAAGGCACAGGAGAGTAAAACACACATACAAATGAGCTACTTTATTAAAAAAAACAAACAACAACCTTACCTTCTGGGACTTATAAACATTGTCCTCGCTGATGTCGGTGGTCTGCAGAGCGGAGAGGATGTACCTATTCAGAGTACTGTCTAAAGCCAGGTCCTTCAGGCAGGAAGGGGAGAGAATCCCTTCCCATTGCAGGATGTTTCCCAACAGCTACACACAAAGAGAAGACAAGAGTTAGACTCACACGGCGTCATAGCACATTTCAAGTTGATCTACAAACCTTCACACAAGTCCAGAACTGCCTCTGGTAGAATAAATATGGGCCACCATTCTTGTTTTCCAGCAAACTAAACAAAAGTAAATAGTATTACGTCAGACGATACAGTAGATGAAGCTGACTTGCAATGTTAGCATGAGTGCAGTACTTTTTGGGGTAGAGAGGTTGGAAAACATCTTCATCCAGTATCCGCCGCACCCGCAGGACGACAGTTTTTAACAGCTCCTAATGGGCAAAGAAATTGGGACTGCGATCAAGACAAAGATACTGTATAGCAGAACGTTATCCACATAAAGGTGATGAGAAAGGAGGCAGCACCCGTGTGTATTGGTTGTCCCCGTGCAGCACAGTTGGGTAACTTTTCATCAGTCTGCGAATGAAGGCCACCAGCCTGACGGTCTGACTGTTAGACAGTGGGTCCCACACTTGTTCTGACAACACTGTTGGCACATAAATGCACTTTAATTCCATCAATACACAAAGTGTACAGCACTGTAATGCTAAATAAAGGCACTGGAATTTTATCTAATCCCATTAGGAAATTATCCATTCAGGAGTCAATAGGTACACAATATGTCTTAAGTATGGGTGTCCCGATACAAATCTTTCACTTGTGATATGACAGCAATATTGCATTCTTGAGAATATTGGCTGACACGGATATCACTACGAATCACGCATACGTTTGACTTATTTTGTAGTGTGAAACGTTATAGGTCTGATCAAGTGATATTAGTCAAAACAGAGAACAATAGTCAGCAACAGTAATGTTATGTTTGACCCCTATTTTTGTTGCTTGATCTTTGTAAGAAGCAGCTGATCAGCACAGCCCTTTTTAGAATCCTACAAATGAGTGCCGGTGTGCTCTGCTCGTCCTTTCTCCACTCCCCACCTTCCTCACTGCACTCTGCCGTTGTCTGCAGCAGGTTCGTTCCCACCTCGGCATCCTTCAGGGCCACTCAGCCGCTTCGTGCTGGTTGCTTGTGCAATGCTGAGCAGCAGGTTGGCTTTTGTGTTTTCTTTTAATTTTTTTTAGTTTTTTTTGTTGGTGTGTACTGGTGTGACTGTCCTGTTTTCAGTTTTGTTTAGGGATTTAGTTGCGTCTTTGTTTAGGGTAGCGGTGAGGTGACAGGACAACAGCACTGCATAGGGTTAACCTCAACGTCGGGATGGCGCATTAGGAGGGGGTTTTCATTTCTTGTTTTATGTTATGCATAAAAAACCTTTGGTGACTTTCTTTTCCCGCCTCCTGTGTCCTCCTTAAATAAATTATGTTCTCCTGGGTTCTAACAAGTATGTATGAGATAGACTGACCCATTTACTTCTGCGCCTGGGGTATAGTTTTATTCACAATGTAATGGTGGCTAGGCGTAATATAGCGACGTTTGAAGTGTTCCATCAAGATTTTCGACCTAGTTTTACTCACCACCAACAGGTGCTGGTCATCTTTTCTGTTCTAGGTTATGAGTTTTTGTTGTCCTGTGTGATGCTCAAATGCGCGATGAGGTTGGTTGTCTTCCTAGGTTTTGTGCCACCATGGGACAATTGTACATGACAAGTTTTGCACTGAGCTGTATTAGTTAAAAGAACACAGAAATGTTGGCTTGCTTTAAGTGATTATTCTCTATTGCGCGAGTGTAAATATTAAGTGTAAATAATAAGTTAAACATACAGCAACCATATGACAAGGTACAAACATGGCATGTATGCCCGAGGTCTCTTTAAGACTCAACACTTTGGATTTTGCAATGTAAATCCTCTTCTGTTATTGATGGTGACTGATCGTTGCCATATTGTACTGAGTAGCCAGGACAGAGACGCATGTACCACCTCCATGTAAAGTTGGCTTAAAAGTCCTATTATCAATTCTGTAGTCATCATTACACTATTCACACAACGCTAAACACACTAGGAGTTAATGCTAATAAGCTTAACTCTGGAGTTTAAAGGCAAACTATTCTCCAAGCGTAACACCTTTTAGAGTCAGATTTTGGAGGTTACACTGTATTTAAGCCCAGGAGTTTCCGTACCTGTTAGTTTGGAGAGAATAACCTTCTCCACGATAGCAGGCAGCAGGCCGATGTCACTATCTCCTTTCTGCAGTGTGCTGTTCTCCTCAAAGCCGTAAAACAACAGTGACTCAAACCAGAGCATGTACTCAAAGTTTGCACACTGCACCTGAAGAGGAGCGTAAAGAAATTCTGGTTTCGAAATTTGCTTATCATGTTAAAAATGAAGCATTGCCAAAGCTGACTTTTATGATAACACAGGAGTGCCAAAATTACAAGGAAATACCCAAGAAAATATAAAGAGAATCAATATTACAAATATAGTCAGATTATTTTTCCATTTTGGTTCTTTTGTCAGGGTGACTAGTCCCGTCCAGGCTGTTAGTCGCTTCTCTCAGCAGCTTCCATTGGGACTCCATCGTGTGGGACGTTTGCGATGTTACTACCTGCCCATGACCCGCTTCCGGTCACCTGCGCTAAGAGCTATATTTAAGCATAAATACTACATAGCCTCTGCAAGCATGAATTGTGTAATCAGATATTGATCACCCTGGCAGAAGGACCGTCCTTCCATTGCCTTAACTTTTTGTCGTCAGTTTGAGCCACCCGGTAAATGCAATGAGGAAAAAGAAAAATGGAAAAGACAAAACAGAAAAATCAACGACAAAATGGGAAAAAAAGACAAAATGCTTCTTTTAATTTTGGCACTCTTGTGATTCCATAGAGTTTACCTCAAGAGGGTTCCATGTGATGAGCTGCAGTCGAACTAAAGGGCTGAAGAGTTTGGGCAGGCAAAGGCCTATGTAAGCATCTCTGTAGCTATCGGCATAGTCCCTCCTCCAAACTTCAAACTGGGATTTGATGTAGTCCAAAGAATGAAAGTCTTCCACCACATCCTCAAAGACTTTCTTACATTCCCTCGTGATACGATCTGGAAGAGAGAAAGTGGTGGATACCTGTCAACGGACGTTTGATCATTGCTTGCAAATTTCCTAATTGATCTATTACCGTGCTCCATGTCGAAGCTGGTGATGTCCGTAGACGTCTCCTCATCGTCAGACGACAAGCCTTCCTTGTGCTCAGCCCACTTTCCATTCTGCTCTCGAGCTTGACGCCGGCGAGCTCTGTGAGGCAGACGATTAACAACATGGTTGAGAATATAGTGGCAAATAGAAGGCATGTTCAGGTTAAACGTTTATCCCCCTAGCATACCGTCGTGCCTCTCTTTCTGCTATCCGCCTCTGGCGACTGTTCTCTTGGTACAATGCACGGTCGCGACCAAACAAGTCCAGGTTGGGAGCCATGACGGCTTTATCTACAAGAGACAGGAGAGATGTGAGGACCAGTAGTTATTAGAAGCTCACCCTCACACTAACATTACTAAAAACTAACATGCCATAGTGTCTCAGCCATATTACTCCATGAAAGCCTTTTCTATTTATCCACCCAACGAGATACTAATTCAAATTTTTGTATTCCAGCATTTGACAAAGTCCTTAATTTACTACAAGTAAAAAAAAGAATCAATTAGTTCCACATAATCAACACAAAGCTTCATTAATTGACTGCTTGTTATGCACAAGCATTGTCTGTATCAAATGACTTGATTCCTATTCACTTACCGTCTGCAACATGATACTTCTTACACAGAGATAACTTTTGTCACCTTTTAAGTGACTTTGGCATCCCACTGAATGTGAGACTCGACCATACAAAAGTAGATGACATTTGCTCACGTATACATGGGCGCTCACACACGCAATCAAACATCACTCAAATCCCAACCAAACCCACACACACGGAACTAACAAGGCCGTTCGAATGAATCATAAAAACCTTCAAGATGGACTGACTTGAAAGGCTTGCAAACTCCGCCGATTCATCTTTTATATCATCCTGTCTTCTCTGGACAAGTCGCGAGGCCCGTTGCCTTAGTAACTGGTGCATGGCAGCCTCCAGCTCCAGGACAGCAGGCACCTGAAAGATATGATGCCTTCTGTGACCTCTGACCCAAACAAAAGCAGGGCTCCCAAGTCACAGGAAGTGCCATGATGCTGTGAAAGATGAAGATCGTGAAATACAATAAGAGTGGAGCAGGAATATTACCAGTTTGGGGTAAAAACATAACCTTCCAATGTTTGAAGCAAAAATGACAGCTAATTCGTATATCTTTTTTTACCGACCACAAACAAACAATAGCTCAGGTACTAATTTTAAGGGATTCATTCAAATGCATCATTTAATGAAACAAGTGCCAGGAAGATGCAGGTTGTTTCTTCATGTAGTTGCTGCTGTGGGACCAAAATTGTTACTACCTCAGTCGAGAGTGACAAAGCAAAAGCTAGAGCTTTCTGTCATAAACAGAAAGAACACCAACACTGTAACGTAGCCGAGTCGTTGCTCCTCACCAGCTGTCTATACACATATACATACATATATACACACACACAGTATGTATGTGTGCGTGTGTGTGTGTACATATATATATATAAATTAATAAATTGAAAGACTCATGGCAAATGAAAACGTGTAGAGGAGAACTGTAAAAGCACAATAAGGCTATTCAGGTTGGATAACAAAAAGTTTGCTATGAAATATACGCTTACAGTAGATGACTTCTGTTGTGCTCTGCCGCTGATATACTGTATAACCTCAGATATGCGGTATAATGTAATACAATACTATGGTCAGGGAAACGCTGCCATTTAATTAAAACTGGCAAGTACAATACTGTATAATATAAAACTGGTGGTGATGGTACATATAAACAGAACTTGTAAACATACCAATGTGAATTACAAAGCTAACTATTTTTAAAGCATTATTTTTAAAGCTTGTTAATCGGGCACCTCCCCATGGCTTTAATAGTGTCTGTGCAGACGTTAGAGTATGTACAATATTTATTCACTTTAATATCTATCATATTAATTTTTATTCTAATCTGATCTTGGTGCAAAACCTCTTCTCTAATAAGTAGGGTAGAGAAATGACTGAGGTATCAAATTAAAGTTTGTCATGTTTTATCAGATAGAACTAATCATTCAACCAGTTAATTCACCCTGAAGTGTTGGTTGGACTTTATTAAAAATAAAATATGGACCCATTTGCTATGAATTGCTGTTTTACTTGTTTGTTTATATCCATCATTAATTTATACCTGATTCGCTTACAAAAAGCAATGGAAATCTAGGAAACTTCACCTGCACGGTAGTCACACTGCTTGAATTTTTGGCTAAAAAGTTACTGAATCGTTTCGGATTGTACTGTTCTAAATGAACCAATATTGTCCTTGAATCAAATCGGCAACCACGAATCGCAACACAAATTGAATCGCTAAAACGTACCGTTACACCCGTTTTACACAGCACCTTATTGGATTCATATTTGTTGGCATTCGTTACACATGCATCAAATTATACAACTGTATGAATCGCACTTAAAACGCACACAAACACAAAACAACAGCTAATCAAAGAGCAGGTACATTCTCCCTTACCTTTTCACCGAAACACTCAAGCAAGTCTCCAACATACCCTCGCATCTCTTGCAAGAATTTATATTGATCTGCATGGTCATTGGACGAGCCGTCCAGCTGCTGAATGGTGTTCTCTGAGGCAGTTAGCTCTTCTTGGATCTGTCTGTAGCGCTGGATGTTGTCGTTGTGGCCTGCATGCATGTGGCTAAGCCTGCGGACACGTGGAGTGAAGGAGGGAAAGCAAAAACAGGAAATAGGTTAAGTGAAGAAAGTGGATAATTGCTTTACAATGTATAAGTACACACCAATTCGGTTTTAGGAATTATAAAACAACACCTAATCCATCCCTCCCCCAGGTGGTTAGCTCTGTATGTAGCTTTACGGGGTCTCCGTGACCACAGCACACAGCAGCCGACATGACAAAGTGGCCGTTCTACTTCACCTACCTATCCTGCAGGCGTTTCTTTACCAGATCAATGGACACTGGGGCTAAGTCACTATAAGAGGCGCCGAACTGAACAGAACCGTTGTCTGCCAGGCCGGGCGGCTTGCCGGCCTGTGGTGGCGCGGTGCTGTATGTGAAAGGCATGCTGTAGGAAGCTCCATAAGGCTGAACATCATAGCTGTTCTGATAGTAAGCTGTGCTGTCCTCTGGTTGGCTGCTTTGGACCTGTCAGAAAAGACAAAAAAAACAAGCTCACCAGTCTATTTACTCATGATTTATTCACTATTGAATAACAGATCCCTGCTGGTCTTATTGTAAATTACATTACAAGGTAGACAATATACCATGGGACCTCTGGAAATTTTTTTTCATAGAAATTAAGAATTTGACCCACATTTTAGGGACCTCCAGTAACACATGTCATCACTTGGTATCAAGGCTACGGTGGAAATGGTTTTCCTATTAATAATGGTTATTTTTTTTTACACACGGTAAATGCTACTTAAATTGCAGGTTTTATGATGGTGACAGTTTGACACCAGAACAGATCATTTCTATTACTATTACTTCATATGACTTCACATGGGGGCAAACTTTCCAAACTATGAAACTTATATTGATTTTTGGAAAACATTATCTTGGCTATTTAATATACCAAATCATTTTAAAATACCTATTATGAATACACATTTTTTCATGGTTGGAACATGAGGGGAATAGTAAAAACATATACATCCAGTACCATTTAAAAGTTTGAACACAACTTCTCATACACTAGCAGGTAAAAACGTCTCCATACTTTTTTGGACGGTAAATTTGACATCAATTACATCATCTGTACGTTTTCACTTTCAGAAGGAAGCTGGCTGCTCACCTGTGGTATGCTGATTCCTTTTCTAATCTGCTCCTGCTCCCACCGGCTCACTTCCTCATCAGCACCAGTATCCAGCGCCTCGTCATCACTCCCCTCGATACCTGCCCACATGCGGTAGATGTTCGTCATACCACGACTGTAGCACACGGTCCCCGCCGAGTCTCGTAGGGTGAGGTACCTATCTCCTCTGCAATCTTCTGCCTCTGCGTTTTGCTCCGCACCCCACTGAAGCGAATCCTTTTCTCGTCCTCGTCATCATCACTGCCATCTTGGTCTTCTTGCGCCAGGCGTTTCTTTGGAGCTTCCGTCTCCACCAGGGGGGCGTCACCGCCCAGTTCTCTAGCTAGCTGTCGCCTCTTTCTGGCAGCATGAATGAAGGCTGCATCAGGGATCTCCCCTAGAGTGACACAAAGGTTGCACTGATTATGAACCTTATGACAGCACCACAAAGTGAGTAAACAAAGCATATAAGTGCAGTCTATGAAATCTGTTTTCTCCCCCACGACCACCAGTTTAGCTTGTCTTAGTCGTGAAGAGACATTCTCTCACATAGAATATACTTCCAGCCTTCAAAATAAGAACGCCGTTTGCCGCATGTTGCCTAAATGTGAACGAAATAAGCGTGTCATAAAAAATATCTTGCATACGCAGTTGGAATTGCATCAGTGACTATATCGCACTTACACACAAGCATTACGATTGCTGAAGATTTTGTAACAATGTGTGCATCTCATTATATAAGTTAGGCAAGCTACATCCATTTCTCAATTACCGGGCTAAATTGTCATTTGATGTATTGCATCAGCAAATGTAAGGATTTTTGCATATAATTAAGAATTTTTTATTCACTAACCCAAACATCACACACACTATTAATGTAAAAACAAGTATAAAATGTAAAAAACTGAATTCTGAAAAAATTTAAAACAGAAAAAACAGAATTTGGGAAAAAATAAAAAAGGATTTCATGGGGTCCTAAATATACTCATTCAGCCCGAGTCGCACACACAACCGCACCGGCATGCTAAAGTAAGCTAAACCGAACTAGTGGAAGCAAAGCTAAGAGGAGGTCCCACCAACTTTCGCCGGTGTTATTGCCATTTCAACAAGTTTGGTTCGAGAGAGGGCGGTTTGTAATGACATTCCGCCACAATTGAGCAGCCGCCGGGGAAATACTTATGCAGACGGACGTTCCTTCTCCTCACCATGACAGCATTTCATTCAAGTCAATTTCTATGAGATTCCGCGTTTAACAGTAAATTCTGTTTTTATTAGCTACTTCCGCGCTTAACATACAAAAAAAGGGGCCCTGTCAGTGTTTCCCATAGATTAATTTTTTGTGACGGCCCGCTTTTAAATCTCAGCCGCCACGAATGGTTTTGGTATGCATGGTAACACCCAACAAATTCCCACCAGGTACGGATTAAAAGTAAAAGACATGCATTTAAATGTTAAACGAAAGGAAAAGTACTTGTGTGTGTATCAGCACACATTAGCGTGCAGTCCAGCCAATGACTAGCGGGAGTCATGACCAGCGACAAAAACACACCATTTGTCTTTAAATATATACTTATCGTGTTTTTTGACATTTTATTTAAATGCACAAGCACCTTGGCCAATGATGCAAATTAAAGAATGAAATTTGTCCCCACACCCAGCAACCATAAATAGACTGCAGTTTGGCACCAACTGTTGGCTTGTGTATAACATTCGCTAGATCCTAAATATTAATACGTCTTTTTTGTGATTTTTTTTCCCCCTCAAAGAAATGACATGAATCAATGTGGTACCAGGTCTGAGAGTGCTGAGGGAGGAGAGTGTGTTGAATGTGGCTCCAGTGTTGCTGCTGCTGCTCTTGGACACCTGATTCGTTCCTTGACCTTTCACCTCTTCCCCCTGCTCATCAGCACTGTCCACCTCCATTTCTTCTTCACCGTGGCTGCCGCCCACATTGCTGGTGGTGACTTCCTCTTTGACAGAGACAATGGGTAGAAATGGTGCATCTATGGAATAAAAAAATGTTATCGTTGACATGCGGCGCTTTTACGATGCCTATACAGTTTCCCATCTCTTTCCCCCAAGAGGACAAAGTCTAGACTAGGCATTCCAGGATTTTCCCAATTTGGGAGTAGTATCAGACGGGATGGGGTAGATGAACAAATGCAGTATTGTGCGGCTCTGATGCAGCAATTTTGTTTGATTTCTGTGTGAGTCTAACAATAATAATAAATGTTTCCCACCTGATTTGGCGACGCCACCTTTCTCCAAATCCTCCTTATATTCCTTTTTCAGCTGCTTGACAATTTTCTTGCTGTGATTGGACTTCTTCACTCTGAATACATCTGATCCTCCTTCTTCTACGGGTCACGACACAAAGAGAGACAGGGCTCAGAAATAGACAAGTAGAAGTATAAACTGATTTACATCCTAATGTTTTGGTCCTCTCGTCAAAGCAGTCGAAAATGTCTGAAAGGACATTTGGTAACAACAAAAACATCGTGGCATGTGGTTTTCCTCCTCAGTTATCGAATGCAACTTTTATTTCTGTGGGTCTTGTGAAGATTGTAAGCACCACGCACCCACAGTCACGTGGTCAATGGTTGCACCCAAAAAAATGACTGCGTTACACAACAGCAAAAAGTGAACTATGAAATCACAAAATACAACAAGTTAGCATTAAATGCGTGTAAAAATGGCGCACTAGCACGCTTCTTTAGCTAGCCCAAGTGACGCCAGGCCGGTCTGTTACCTTCTTCATCGTCGAAACTCAGCAAGCTAGCTTTCGTGGGTCCGATGACCAAGGTGGCGCTTTCTTTCACCCTTTTGTCCTTCTTGGAGGCTCTGCCGCTGTTAAAGCTGCCCGCAAAGCCGTTACTGTTGGGAGCTAAGCTAACGTTGTGGTTGTTGTTGTTGTTGGACGTCTCCAGGAACGGGACTTCCTCCAAAACAGGCCCGAACAACGTCGGCGCCAGCATCGGCTGCGCATTTTCCTCCCGCTCGTCCTCGTCGGACTCATTTCTTCGTCGGAAGTTTGCTCTTTTGGCCTTTTTAAACATTTCTTTACTAGCAATAACCGCACATGCCGAGAAACTGGACTCAAATATGAGTGAGATGACACCCATTATCCAGGAGAGCCATTTTCTACCGGAGGAGGTTCTTTCTACTTCGTTTGTTAAATGTGAGTGTATCTTTCCTATAATGCTCGTTACTGCCCCCTACTGCTCAGAATGAGCATGCGCATCAGTCAGATAAAGAAGGCACCTATCCAGCCATTCAATTATACAATATGTTGTACATTATTAAAGAAAAGAAAAGAAAGAAAACATTTTTAAACAAAATAGAAGAATGATGCCCTTATTGATTTAAAAAATGGAATCAGTATGTTAAATAATATTCACGGAAGGCTTAAGCAAGGAACAGCACAATCATATGGTATTTACAAATGTATATTTTATGGAAGAAGAAAAATGGTGAGAACCACTGTAGCTGATGTAATTTATCTGGAGCTAATTTATTAATGTGCACATCAGCCTCACAGTCCTTCTATGAAACAATCCTGTGTGCGTGTTCTCCCGTGAGTGGCCAACAAGCATGTTAGGTTAACCGGAGAGTCTCAATTGTCCATTCAGTAGGTGTGAATGACTGTGTGAATGATTGTTTGTCTGTGTGTGCCCTGTGCCTGCAGATCAGTGCGGGGCGCACCCCACCTCTCGTTCAAATGTTAGCCCACACAACACTAAGAACCATATCAATATGTGCAGTCAAACTATGCAACCAACTGAATTTACTGAATAAGGTTTCTATTCATCAAACATCATCAGAATGTCAACAAGTAATGTCAACAACTAATTGCTGATGCATGGAGAAGGGGTAGATTTAATGAAAACCTCCTTTTTCCTTCTCCTTTTTGGGTATGCAGACTTGTGCATATGCAAGAACAGGTGTCCTTTAATGTAATTTGGATAAACATGTTAAAATGTACCATGGGCATTAGGTTGACACACTACAAGTGAGTTATTCTGCATATTTTATAACAGCAGACGATGAAAGATGATTGGTACATGCATGCATGTTACCATGTTCAACACGTTATTGCCAGTCAAAGGGTTGTCCCTCCTGATCAGATAATCATGCATTCTGCTCTTCTGACATTGTTCCCTTGCTTTATTAAATGTCAGACATGCAGAGATGCAGTTAGCGAGGTCATTACGAAGCCATTACTCAACACACTGGCGGGGCATAATAACTAGCGAAATGAAAAGTGTCACCGCTGAGGAAGCTGGAGTGATTTGTTGTGATTAATTAACATCAGGATGACCCCCTTGCCATTCATTCATTCATTTTCTATACCGCTTGTCCTCATTAGGGTCGCGGGTATGCTGGAGCCTATCCCAGCTGACTTTGGGTGGGTGGCGGGGTACACTCGGGACTGGTTGCCAGTCAATCGCAGTGCAGAAAACCAAGCATTCCCAATTTAGAGTCGCCAATTCAACTAACATGCATGTTTTTGGAATGTGGGAGGAAACCAAAGTACCCGGAAAAAACCCATGCACGCACGGGGAGAACATGCAAACTCCACACAGAGATGCCCAACAGAGACTCGAACCCTGAACCTCCTGACTGTGAGGCCAACATGCCACCCAGTCATCCACCCAGTCAGTTTGTTAGGTCCCTCACTTCCCTTTTCTTCATAATATGTTCACTATGAGTATTAAATATTCTAACTTGGAGATTTCACAATAAAAAAACAACATATATTATGATTACACATTATGTCATTATTTTGTTTTAGATACAATAGATTATGAGGTGAATTGTTAGTATTTTTGGAATCATCATATATATTGAATGAAAGACATATACATGAAATATGAAACATTAACGCCTGGGGATAGTCATTTGGGGGAAAAAAATATGACCACACAGTAGGTCTTTTATTGCTAACAACGTTAATAAATCTGATTTGTAATTGAGCACAATCTCAGGTCAATCTGCGCCTACCCGTCCTGACATTACCCTCTACAGCCACGTGGGGGCACTGTTGCTCCTTGTAAGTGAAAAGCCGTTGCGTTTAAAGGCAGCGCTCACTTTTCATTCAGTCCGGTATGAATGCTAATGCAATTCAATGACATTTCCTGATCCAGCCTGGATGTGCAGTCGGCCAGCGTGACTGTAGATTGCATCAAGAAGTTCAATTCGAAAGTTTATGAGGGTCACCCAGTCATATCTGTCAACCCTCCCGTTTCCCGTTCAAACAACTCGGGTTGCAGCACCTTGCAACACATCTCCCCTGCATCGCGGGGGCGCGGCTAAAACAAACAAAATTCCCCTTATTTTCTGGAAAATGTCCTTTATTTTCAAATGCAAATCTTGACAGGTGAGCATCAAGTTGTTTTTTTTTCATCAGCTTCACTTGTGTAGGGGATTGTCCGCCCCACATGATACAGAACCTGCGAAAGAAAAGCACTGATGGAACAAAGAAGGCTGGCTACCCCGGCTTATTAAATACACATGTGAGTGCATGTCAGCAGTTCATGAAGATGGAATTATTAATTTTTGGATAACAGAAGGGCACCAAGATCTGCACCCCTCACCCTTAACTAAAGACTTTCATGAATGCAAGGGTCTGTTAGCTTGCTTGGAGAAGATTACAATGTCAAAATCAATTAATTAGTCTTTTTGTTGGTCATTTTTTCCCCAGCTGAGAGCTGCTTGTAGACGACTGATATGTGATATTGGACTGCACTGCACTGCTCTCAAGTAATAGGGTCTTTTGAAGGCAGGAGATCGCTGCACAAACGCCCATGTAAAAGGACATACGGCAACTGTGGATTAATTACTATTCTTATCTCTAACAGGGGATCAGAAATTGCTTAGGTGAGAGAACATTTTATTCCTCCGTCAGAGGAGGAATTACAAGCTCACACGACAAGCTGCACAAATCACCCTTCAAGTAACTCTTTTACCAAGGAGTTTCAGGCTGAATACTCTTAAACGCACCCAAAGACTGACTGTGATTTGCTATAGCCTGCTCTGGTTTCTCCTCAACATTTTACCACTGCTGTTGTCTATAATGGTGGTGCTTTTTTTTAAGTTTGTGTCGCATCATGACCGATGAGTGGCAGTCAGTGTAAAGTATATGATTGACACATAGATCGATGAACACTTACGGAAAAACCAATGATGGTGGAAAGTCTGTCTTCTACAATGACTGGACACCTAAAAGCAGACCATTGGAAAAATAGTCATTGTAATCAGACGGTGCAGGAATGCGGGACTTACACACGCAAGTAAGGTAAGAATACACAAAAACGGAGGGTAGAACTTTCTAGTAGACTTAACAATGACTATATGAACACTGACTGAAAAGCCGACCAATAAGGACTGAGAATCTCTAGTGTCTGACCATGCAGGATGATGGTCTAAAACCGAAACACAATTTAATTTGAGATTAATGTAAACTGGCCTATGACTGTATGAACAGTGACTGAAAAGCCAGCCAATGAGGGTAAAATGTCCCTACAGTTTGACCACATAGGACCACAATGTAAGAACTTACTGACTAAGAGAGCCCTCACTTGTAGACTGACCAATGACTGCATGAACAGTGACAGGAAAGCCGACCAGTGGCTGTAGAAAGTCTCTGCCGTCAGACTGTAGAGGAAGTTGGAACCAAAACAGAAGGACAAGCTATAGCTCAATGTAAGACTAAGCTCAGATGGAGGTAGACCTTCCGTGTGGACCGGCCAATAGTTGTATGAACTGTGACTGAAAAGACCATCAATGATGGTAGCGAGTCTCTATAGTCAGAACATGCAGAAAGGTGGACTTGAACAGAAACACAAAACGGGCAAATACCAACAGAATGAGGTTGACCTTCCATGCAGGTGGGCCTATGACTGAATGAACAGTGACTGAAGAAGAGTACGACAGACGGTGCAAGAAGGCGGAACTCAAAGAGAAATGCTCGTCACAGTGCAGTGTAAGAATATACAGGTGGTTCCGTTCCCAGTTCCGTTCCTACATCGCATTTTAAGTCAAATACACTGTGTTTTGTAATCAAGACACTAAACCAGACGAAAGCGGGAACCTTATTTTGCTTTAAATTACATCGAACATTCTAGCTCATATGATTACTAATGAAATGAAACATTACCTTATTTCCTTAGATTGTATCAATACAACACAACTATCTCGGCATCTTGCTCCAAATCCCGTATAATGACCATGCAATAAACTGTGCAATAGTCATGTAATAACCATGCAATAACTGTGCAATAGTCATGTAATAACCATGCAATAACTGTTCAACATGTACACAGATGTAAATACTGTATATAACTTGTATATAATTAATATAACCTTGTTCTACACTTAAACGACTCTTGTGTACTTTTGTATTCTGCCCTTGTACTTTTGTTGCTGTAAACCTGGAATCTCCCCTTGCGGGACTAATAAAGGCATGTCTTATCTAAATGACATTTAAAAGAAAAGGGGACAATTTCAGATACATAGTAGTTTGAGTGTACAAACAATGAAATAATAACAATATACTCATACATTTTTCATACTGGGCTCAAAGCGCCGTTTTTTTCCGCACTCTCACATTAGACTTGGGTGGGTACTTCCACCTGAATGATCTGTTTGGTCAGCTGATGTCGAGTCACATTTGTGCTTTGGACCAGCGCAGCAGTTTCAGAGCATATGAGACACAGCAGTTTAGCACTGGATACCTGGAAGAATAAACATATACAATATTGGTTCATCCATTCACTTGGAAATGTTAACTATTCTCTATCAACTTTTCTTACCTTTGAGCAACCAAGTTAATTGGTTCCAGAACCGACTGCAATATGCAATATTGACTGGAATATTTCCGCAGTTATGGCCTAGAAAACCTGTTTATGTATTTTTTAACATTATTAGCGCCCTCTGGGCATGAAACAAAAGCCTTCACACTCCGTTACCCAATACCAAAGAGATTATCAAGGAAAATAAGACATTAAACATAAATAAGATAACATAGACTCACATGTTAGAAGTTCCTTGTTTTTACCTGGACAGTTTACTTCCTGCCGTGGCTATTGTTTCATCAATGTAATCAAATAGCTTTACACTCGTATTACCCAATAAAGAGTTGTGTCATATCCACTTTATGAGAGGCCACCAACATGACATGAGTTGTAATTGTTTATGCGTGGATGCAGGCTGGGGAGGACGACTGCATGCAGGGAGGACAGTTGGCTTTGCTGATGTTGTTTTGGCATTACTGCATTCAACTGTAACTTGTTTTGATTTTGCAAAGATTTTAGCAATTACAACCACCTCCTCATCTTCCTAATGTCTGCGTAGACATTTGAATAGAATCTTTATCATTTGAGTAGACCAACTGTGCGGCCAGTATTGGTGGCTGTTTCTCCTCTGAGCTTTTTATGATGTTGATTTTCACGTCCATGGTAATGTTTTTTTTCTTGCCGCACCGCCACCAGCAAGGTGTTCTTCCGCCCACTTTAACTAGTTCTCCAGTGAGTCTCGTGTTGATGGACCAAAATAAAGTTCTAATCACATGACCAAGGACCACCTGTATGTGGGGTGTGGTACAGACTCCTGCTAAAACCAAACTATCCATTGTCTAGATGACAATGAAATGTTGGCCAATGAAGTTAGAGAGACTTTACTCTCTGATCGTGTTGGCAGCCCGGAAAACACAAACAAGCCACAGGGAAGTGTAAGAATGTACGTACACTGAGGTAGACCTTCCTTGTAGATATGAACTAAATCGGGCCGTACATCCTGACTGCTAGCTACATGCAAAAATTGGTAACATCGCACAAGACCCCGCACGTGGTCCGCACAGATTTTGAAACTTGCAGACAGCCCGTAGCAAAAAAACTGGGATGCAAATTATGCATCCCACGGCAGCAGCTCCTTCCGCGGCGGGGGAGGCCTCCAGCTGTTCACTCTGGTTCTCTGTGGACCTTGGTGGATGCATGGCGGCTGCTCATCCTGCTGTTCTCCTGGTCACGATAGCCGTAGGAAATCGGTACGCCCATCTTGCAAATGAAATGAGTACGTACGTCTCCCAACAGCCTTTACCTGGAGCGCACCTAGCACGCACGAGTCGCGCGCCACACTCATAATCTATAAACTCCCAGCGGAGGGTGAGCGGCAAGCACGTGGGTGTCACGAATCACTTGCTCCCTAAGTACGATGCACTGGGAACCATTAAGATACCCTACTTCTTTCACATGCTGACCATGGCCAACGCATTTCCCAAAAATTGCAGGCCCGTGGTAACACGTACTTCGGGATGTAAGAGCCACTTAGTACAGGCTTTGTTGCTAGGCAGAACTCCTGCATCACAGCCTCAATCCAAATAATTAAAACCCACTTAATGTTTTCGGTGGAGTGAGCAAAGAAAGTGTAAGAAAGTTGTTTGGGTAAAGTACTGTGTCAGCAACAGCGCCTCTGCTGTCCATTAGCTCCCCGTCTTCCTCCCTCAACTATCAGTCAAAGGTAGTATCAAAGTCTAATCACCAGGAGCCACACTTCTTGAACATCTTGCCCACTGAAGGAGTCCCGCGGCAAGGGAATTATGGATCCCGCAAGGACGCTGATAGCTCACACTACACAGGAGAAGAGAAAACATCGGGGGAGAAAAAAAGGCTTGCACAGCAGCCTTCTTCACTATTTCTGTGTGAACTCTCTCAATGGGAAATGACCTCTAACAAAGGTAGGATGTTGTGTCAGACCTCTCTTGAACAATGGAAAAGGACACAAAGGAGAGTGAGTCACCCAGATGGAAAACCTGTTTCAACCTGCTTGTCAAAATGTGTGCTTTAGACTCTACACGTAGTTTTGCAACGCTATTGTGCAGTCCTTCCAATTTTCATCCATCCATCCATTTTCTATGCCGCTTATCCTCATTAGGGTTGCGGGTATGCTGGAGCCTATCCCAGCTGACGGCGGCTGAGTGGGTGGCATGTTGGCCTCACAGTCAGGAGGTTCAGAGTTCGAATCTCTGTTGGGCATCTCTGTGTGGAGTTTGCATGTTCTCCCCGTGCGTGTGTGGGTTTTTTACGGGTACTCCGGTTTCCTCCCACATTCCCAAAACATGCATGTTAGATTAATTGGTGACTCTAAATTGTCCATTAGAATGTGAATGTGAGTGTGAATGTTTGTTTGTCTGCCCCGCGATTGACTGGCGACCAGTCCAGGGTGTACCCCGCCTCTCACCCAAAGTCAGCTGGGATAGGCTCCAGCATACCCGCGACCCTAATGAGGATAACCGACATAGGAAAGGGATGGACATTACAGAAAATGTGCCGGGCCAGTGTGTTGACTGATGATTCAGATGACGTTGGGAAGTAGGTGTCTGGAATTGATTCAATGGATTTGCGTGTTAAAAATGGATTTGGTTTTCGTACATTTTGTTTTTCACTTGACCTTTTGTAACAGATGAATGACAAAAACTGAGGTTCCACTGTATAATCTGTATATTTTGAAAAATCCACTCAACCACAGTCAATATGGTCACTTATACAGTGTCTATTATGGCTGTCCTGGGATTCACCCAAAATCGTCTGGGATAGGCTCCAGCGCACCCGTGGACCCAAATGAGGATATGTGGGCTAAAAAATGCATTGATGCATGGGTAAATGGGTCTTGACGCTCACGTGGTTGTTGTCCGGGTATAAACACAATGATTTGGGCTATGGGTCACTTGAAAATCCGTGACAAATCAGGCTTGTTTCAAGTCTAGTAAATGACTGCATCTGAGCCGTTAGCTTCTCTGCTTTCAGAGCGCCACACTCACAGCGGCACCTGCGACTAAAGCAGATGGAGTGCAGGAAATGATGGGCCTGTTTAAAGAAGAACTTAGCGGAGGGAGAGGTGGGGGACGATGACGTTTAAACCCACTTTGAAGTCTCTTGAACTGGTAAATAAATGATGTGCTCAAGAAGAAGCCTGGCGAAATGGCTGCAGCTTTCTCCACCTGCGGCTCCGCGCTTAAATATTCATTTCCTGTCATATTCAAACGTCTGTAGGAGCGCCTGATTGTGTGTAAGAGAGATTGGAGCGAATGGCAGGGAGCAAACTGTTGTCGCATCGGAGAGCAAAGATAAGAGGGGACTTTATTTTATCCTTAATGATCACCACAAACACCCTCGAAACTCCTTCATCAGCGGACGGCACAGCAAAAAGGGGAAAAGGAGAGGAAGCAAAATCCCTAGCCTGCTTTTCATCCGCTCCCTTACTGTTCTTTCATCCTGGCAATGCTCATAATGGCCTTGAGATTAGCGCTGGATGAGTTAGTTCTCATTTGGCAGTACGGGGTAGCAGGGGCTGCTTCACCGCGGAGACACTTGTTGGGGAGAATTACTCCGGGAGAAAATGGAAAAAGAGAATTTTTAACGTGGAACACGGAGGAACTCTAGCAGAGTTCCAGCGCCAGCCAAACTAATTAGC
Organism: Oostethus manadensis; assembly: GCA_024372805.1. Lineage (NCBI taxonomy): Eukaryota > Metazoa > Chordata > Actinopteri > Syngnathiformes > Syngnathidae > Oostethus > Oostethus manadensis. The sequence continues at coordinate 3,220,616 of QODF01000042.1, forward strand.
GTATCATTGTAGACTTTTTTTCCTCCCAGCACACCAAGAAAAATAGCTCAGTGGCTTAAATGCAAAGATTACCAGCCAATGAATTCAAACGTAGCTTCATTGTCCATCTTATTCAATTACATGCATTGTAATACTATTGATTTATTCGACTTCATTCACAGAACAGCCTGTTATTGACGCGGTCTAGTGGTATCGCATTGGCCTAAATATAAGACAAGTCTTCTTTCAAAAAATATTCTTCAAGGCAAATTCATCTTTTCTTTCATATCATGTTTTTAATGTTAGTCGAATAATAACGGGTAAACCGCAGTTAAAAAGTCTATGACATCTCTGGGCTTCATTGATCATCATTACCTTAAATTCATCCATCCATCTGTTTTCTATGCTGCTTATCCTCACTTGGGTTGCGGGGTACGCTGGAGCCTAACCCAGCTGACTTCGGGCAAGAGGTCGGGTACACCCTGAACGGGTCGCCAGCCATTACCCTAAATTTAGCATCATAACGCCTCCTATTTGTTTACTCCCCCTGCTTCATGACCCTTTTTCCTAGTGAGTCATCATCTCTTTAAGTCACTTGGTGTGTGTGAGTGACAGGAAGAAAAGCTCCGACTTGCGCTTGGAAAAGTCATCTGGTGCAATCTTGTTGCTTTGCATGTAAATATCTAGACTCAGAATATGAGATGACCCATTTTTTTCTAACTATATTTTGATATTTGAAAGTATTTTCATAAAGTGCACTATAATTTGTTGGAAAGTGATTTTTTTAAAGTGAGAGATGATATTTTTTATAATATCCAAATGTTTTATTTGGATTACTTTAAAAAGATTTTTAAATAAACCAAAAAACAAATAACTATAGTAAAACAATCCATTGTATAAAAAAGCTAAATAAAATAAAAATTATGAATAAATAAAACAATACAAAATCATTGCAAATTATTGGTTTATTTCAATTTTAATATTCGAGAACACATTGAGGAAGCAAAATTCTAAGATTCTTGTACCTACTAGCATCGTATCTCTCAACACAACGTCTTCATCGACATCCGGGTCATGTCCACCCACAAATATGCCACATACACCAAATAAAAATTCACTTTAACTCAAAACTTTTCCAGGTCATGCATTCATGCATTAATTGTACAAACACAGCATCATTAGAAGGTGGGAGGAGGTCCAGTGGGATACATTCTGGTCATGTACAAACGTGCACTAGTAGCTATTATTGATTTTTTAGGGCTTTAAAATGATATTGTTTTAAAGGAAATATAATGTTGTATGATGTGCGTAGGAGAAAATGTCCACACTATGAAGTTAATATAGTGAAAAACTTACTGAAATACTTCCTATGAATTATAATACGATTTTACATGCCTTCACCAGTTTCTTCCTTGCTGTCTTAAAAAAAGTCTTGACCTTGTATTGACCTTTTCCTCCCTCTGATCGCCCCCTTTGCCTCGTCATCTCCACTCTTCCCAGTGTGGCTCCCTGTTGTTCCTTCAGGAGTTTTTTTTTCACCCCAGTCAGTCTAAGTTTAAATGCTTCACATGCTTGATTGCATCCAAAGAGAAACGGCAACTTGTCCTGAATGCGTTTGCGCCATCATTTAGTAAGGACCTGTGGCCCGGCAATCACTCACAGGAAGAAGTTGTCGGCTCCCAAAACTCGGCAAAAACCTTATTCCCTCCTTGATTTAGGAGCAATTACACAAGAATACCTCCTTGAATATGTCACCCCCTTTATGTCAAGTCCACTCCAAAGACACCTCCGGCCCTGCAATCACTTACTGGTGCTCTGCAGGAGTCAAACTCCACTGAAAATGTGCACATTCTTTTTACCCCCTGATATTTTACTTGTTATGTTTTACTTAATCCTTTTACGTTTTTGCAAGGCCCTCGTGCCAGCTTCTAGCACCATACTGTGGTACAATCGGCCGGATGTAAAGAGCACAAGCGGGGAGTTGCCATGGGCAACCTAACGCAAGCTCCGACGAAACAACTGGGGATTTCTCAAAAGGCTCTTCACGAAAAGGTAGAAGTTCTACACAAATTCTCTGTGAAAGCAATTTTGACACACTTGAAGAATTCTTCAGCCCCTGAGAAATAATAAAATACATTCTCTGCATGTCTAATGAAATGAGAGAATAAGATTCATATGCTGTGAAAACTCTTCTTCTGCACCATGCGCAGGCAAGTTGTATTTTTAGGATGAAATTTTTCCCAAGGGAGGGGATCATGCTCTGCTTCAGAATGTCACAGTAAATGAACCGCAGCTCTCATGCAGTCCCAAGCATGCTAACACCACCGTTCCGTAACTGTAGGGAAGACAAATAAACATAAAAAAATGTGGTCTTCTCGAAAGCCTTAAAATCGCCAGAACAACGATGTGATGGGATGGACTTTTTCCCCATTTCTCAAAATGAACTGGAAGAAACATGGAAAGGGGTTGTATTTAATTTTGGTCCAGATGAGACAGAAAAGATGCACAAAGCACACACCCTGTCTGAGTATCACTCCGCCCTCCCGAAGACCAGACCAAATTAGACGCATGCAGACTCAGCCACCAGCAACAAGTGCTTGAAAATGATATTGTGCGAGTAACAGCATGTAATACACGTCCTACATGTATCAACTTTTATTAAGATTAATTTAGCTTACATTGTTTCATTGTTATTACTAGGGATGCACTAGGGATACACCTTCAGGATGCAGCAATACTGCAAGTACCTCTCTTATGACATTTCCATTATTTCATTGTTTTCATTTATTCATTTTTATTTATGTTCTTTGATTTTATTGTCTGATTAGCAGGCACAATGACATCACAGTTACAATAAAGACATTATGGTGCGTAATAAATGTTTCTGCAGCATTATATCGATGACGGCAGGCTGACAAACAGAAACTGGCAGGTGCCGAGAGCTCTGGAGAACCACAGTGTACAGCTGGAGCCGTCGCATGCCACGGGAGAAGCCGCCGCCGTGGCCGGGCAATGTACACAAGGTATTTATAAACTTGAGACACACGCAAGGGTCACGCACTCCTCCCGTGCCATGCCCATGCAAACTGACTGCATGCAACGTTTTCCAGCGTGCATTCCCCATTTTTGCACATAGCCAGCAACTAGGAGTACGCACGTCGTACATACATGTACAAGAAAATGTTAAAAAGGATTGTAATCATACAACAAATACATTTATAATAATACAGTTCAATTGGCAAATATTAATATGTGTTCTTTGTATTTTTCATCCTGTTCATTTTTCTCATGTTTAAGTATTGTACAAGTGTAAACAATTACCTCCACAAGTTAACATTGGCTGATGCTTGTCACATCCAGCGTGTTTCTTGTGCATGAACGCTGAAGGCTCTTTGGAAGTACACCTGTGAAGAGCATCCCAATCCCTGCTGATGTTGTACTTGATATGCAGCACGCCTAACAATGACTGCTTAGGATTCAGGACAGGTATGAGATTTCTTTGAGTGATTTATTTGTCCTGCATAAGGAGAAACTGAACTGTGCCTTGCACGTTTGGGGTGGGAGGGGACTAGAATTAAAATAGATGACATTTTCTAGTCTCTCAAGAACACCTCGTGACCAACTGGGGGTCCACACAGAGCATAGGATGAGCAGAAGGCCTCACACCAGGCCCTTGATTTAATCATTTCCCCGCGAGAGGAGCGAGCAAGCAGGCAACAAAGCTTTCCTGAAGCCTTACACCCCCTGTCTTCAATGCTCCCTGTAGGTGGACCCAGGAGAGGCGATCCGTCACCCTCCACCCAGCTCGTTTGAAGATGAGAGGAAGCGAGCTCGAGCGGAGGGAAGGCCGAGAGGAGGAGAGGTAGATGAAACCCCCGCTTGTTCTCTTTGAACTGCTAATCGCCGTGTTTAAAGCTGACCTCGCTTCCTGTCTCCGTCTGTGCACGCCTCATTAAAATATGTACCCTGATAAAACATCCAGTGGGGAGTTCGACGTGAGCAGCTATTCTCGCCTCAGCTGTAGTCAAACACGGAATTTCCACCAGGGTGAAACTAACCCGTGAAAGGCACTGATACTAGGCAAGATAAAGATGATAGATATTTCATACGTTGTTGCCTTGTCTTTGTCTAAAAAGCATCAGATACATGCTATTCACCGGGTAGAATTGCTTTCTTATCATTGTCATCAGGATTGCGCAGCACAAAATGCTCTCTGTTGTGCAAGGGCCGTTTCGTGGATTCAGACCAACAATTGATGAATGCCTTGAAAGCTCATTTATTCACAGTAGCGCTTTTATAGGAAAAACCTAGTCTAGGCTGTATGGAACACCACAATACTTGGGTCTTCCAACTGAACAACCAAAACAATGAATTAGAAAACTTCACAACTGAAATACAGTGGACGATAACTAAAGTATATACAAACTCAAGTATATCATGAAATAAATCTTGTGAGACTCAGTGAGCCTTTTAAGAAGTGTGTATTTTGTGACGCCACCACAGAAGGGTACTAGTGTGGTGCTAACCACAAAACCAGCATATGAGCCTATCGGAGTTGTGCTGAGTAGCAGTTGGCATTGTATGCATTCTCCCATCAAACTATCTAAATCCTGTCCAACTACGGGGCACATTGTAAAATCCTTAACGATCGGCGTAAGGGCTGTTTTTAGTTACTTTGTTATCTTGCTATATTTTAGCAGGTTCTTCTTGCAGCAGACCTCCAAAATCTTGTCTCTTTCAATGCACAGCGTAGGACACATACAATAAAATAACCGGATCAGGGCAGACAAGTGGAGGTTTGGCTGCAGGAGATCGCAGTGGGCCTCCAAAATCTTGTCTCTTTTAATGCGCAATATAGGACAATGGTGGAAGTGTTGCTAAAGCGTAGTTCCTCTATTTATTAATCAAAATGTTCATGTATGCATACAGATTATATATTATACTGTACAGAAAATGAATGAATGACCTATAAAACATGACTGATATGTTGCTATATGATTATGGTATAATAATGGGTAATGTCACATAATAATTGTACATGTGAGTAGGTGTAATATCTGGTTTATGTATTCTGATAGATAACATGCTGCATACTGTGTTAATACGTATTAATTACGTAACTGGCTTTAGTGTTAGAAATAGGGGGTGGGTGTAAATAAGCTCATCTTCTTCGCACTCCTTTTCGAGCCAAATTGTTTTCTGTCTATATGTAGGTTTTGATTATACTCTTTTTTGGTTATTTCGTGCGGCTCGCAATAAATAAACAATCAATGTTAGTATTTTATCCAGGCTTTTGAAATAGTACTTGCAGGATGTCATACAGTGTACAACGACTTGAATCACTTCCCTGTCTGCAAATTGAAATACACAATTGGAAAGATGAATAAAAGTGTCATGCATGAGGTTCATTGCATTTTGAGCGTTTACTGGTTTAGCGTGGCATGGATACTAGGAAAAAAAAACCCCAACAAAAACTCCAGGGGATGGTAGTCTATGTTGACTGCATCTAAATCCAATTTGGGAACATTCTCACTGCAGATACAGGAGCCCACGGTGTGTGAGAGGTGGGCCAAGGCAACCAGGCTAGCGTAGGATCAATCAATCAAGGCTCCTGTTGGCTCATATTGACTCGGTGGTCCCACTGGGGTAAACGCTCGACGCGCTTTAAGGCATTTGGCGCGGGTCGATGAAGAAGCGTGCCCGGCCCAACTCTTACCATTTATTGGGATGCGTTCGGGTAACAAGGTGTCTCTCAAGCATGGTCCCCGGGACCCCGGTGCTGTGCTGGCCGCCTTGCGTGTCGGCCTGATCCAATACACCCACTCAATGGATCAGGCTGAGATACTGCTGTACTCACAGTCATTTCATGCAGTGTGTTGGCGGCTAGAAAGAATTATCCTTATAGGAAAGTCTGGCCGTCAAGTTTGGCTTTTGGCTGACCAAGGCTTGCTCTCGAATGCTTGGATCTTGTTTTGCAAGGAGATATTGAATGGTTATTGTTTTCACCTTGCCTGTGTGTCATCATGGATAAGCTCTGGCCCCTACACCTGCCAGCTCTGAAACAACTTCACAACCTCCCTGCTCAAATACGGACCCCCCCCTCTTCTCCATGGCTAAAAGCATTTCTACCAGATTGAAGCCACTAGGGCAATTTAGGAGAAAAGCTCATTTTGTTGAGGCAATGGCATTTCTTTTCTGTAACTTGAAACACTCTCTGTTTTTGACTGATGTTACATGCTATATAATCTGTCACTTCCCTTTTCCCAAGCTGCCCAAGTGTTTTCTTTGAATAAGCCTGAACGGGAAGATGAGACAACACTTTAAAAAGCCTTACAGGACAAACATTCAGGGTAGAAAAATGGGAGGAAAAAGGAAAGTGGAAGAAAAGATGATGTAGAGATGTGTAGAGATAGCGATGCCTTTTGATGCAGAAATGCTCTGATCAAGAAAAGGACTGTGTAGAAAACAGGCCCAGAGAACTTGAACATGCCTTTAGGTAAATGACAGTATTGTCGTCAAGATTAATTATAGACTACTTATATCACACATATTGCGTTAAATAGCATTAAAGCAATTAGACAATTCAGGTGCTGTTCCATGAGCCACCACCGTATTGTGGCACAGGCTACTGCTACGGCCATGATCTACTCCAAGCCAAAACTCAACACTGAATGCCTGTCGTCACTTCCTGTCCTCCACACATCCGGAGCACATTTATGGCAATACACATGAGCATGGGTCTTATTTATGTCTTCAATGGCTTATTTTCTCTGATTATATTTACTATATTGTGTAATGTGAATGTAAACATGATAATGGGAGTTATTGGATGTTATTTAATGTCTAGGGGGCTCTGATAATGTTAAAAAGACATTATTAAGGTAGTAAACAGGCTTTCGATGCTCTACAAAATATTTGATTCATAAAAGGAATCCTACCTCCATTCATTTCAGTCATTACGGAACCAGTCTGGAACCAATCAATTGCAATAAACGAGGGCTTAGTGTATAAAAAGTATTTACTTTTAGTGCTGTTTCTATGGGTACCATCACACTTTTTATTTTTTCCATCACTACTACCTACCTCTCTATGGTTGCATCACAAACGACAGTATGACTTTCACTGTAGATTTTACATCTGATTTATTTTCCTCTTCATACCAAGATGGTCATCAATCATCTAGAAAATATGCACTGACAAGCTGAGTGAAGGGTGATTGACAGCTGATGATTACTTGAGTTGAAGGTGTCCCTGGTCTCAAGAGCAAACCTCTTTGGGGCTTTCAGCCTTTTAACTTCTTCTTGAAAGACAACTTTATTAAGACTAATAGGAAAATACATGTTTTGTCAAAATGCATCAAAACAATTTGCCCAAAAGGAAGGATGATGTTTATTATGATGCTTCACTGACAGTGTGCAGGCACATACCATGTTGAAGAATTCATCAGTAAAATCATCAGTTTTAGCATGCAATGGTGGGCCAAACTAATAGCTATAATACAATGTACACATTCACAATATGCATTTAAATTGCCGTAATATCATGCTTTTTAATCTGCTACTGAAACTAATGCTACAAGTAACATTTTCGCATTAACTGCCATACTGCCAGTGTAATAACACTAATAAGTTGTAATGCACATATACAGTGCAGGGAGGCAGGGTGACTGAAAACAAGTTTAGCTTCATGTGCTTTTTGACATTATTTCACCTATTATAGTGTCAACATGATTTGTGGTGTATAATAAAAGCCACTTATATTGCATGTAGGGAAGTGAAGCGGTAGGATGACTGAAGACAAGTTGCCTGGCATTTAGATTTCAGGTGTTGCTGTGCAAAAATAGGATAAGTTCAATTTCTTGTTATACACTAGTAATACATTACCATCTCTCTCTCTCTCTCTCTCGCTTTGTTTTATTCTCCAAATATTCAAAATGTACCTCTATGACTATATTTTAACAAGTCGGCTTTCGGCTGCTTTATTTTGCGCATGCGCTCACTTCAGCGCAATATGGCAGAACACAACACGGATAAGCCGGAAAGAAGACACAGAAAGATTTTGTGAATGTTTGTTTATATACCTCGTTTCCAAACAGTGCCCGTAACACGGCAGTAAAACGGCTCAAACATAACAGAATAGTTGTTGTTTTTATCCAGTTGAAGAGGCCTCAGTTACCGCTGAAGTTGTGTTGTTCTCCTCACGTAGCAGTCCAGCCTTTTCCAATCAGTTGGGGGAAAAAAGTTATAATTTAACCTTCGATCCAATTCAAGGGTCACACAAGTCCCCTGTGTTTATAGCTGTCTCGGGCAATGACTGTTAAATGAAGCATTACAATCATCAAGATTTGGAGAACTAAGTCGTAAATTGATGACAATAATGTATATTTACGAGAAAAGATTTGTCATATTACAAGAGTAAAAACGTAGATTTACGGGAATAAAAGTTGTAACTTCACTTTATAGGCATTGCCTGAGACTGCTATGAACCGGGGAGTCGTATTAGAGTGTAACGGTGAGATGATGCCAGCTCATGTTAACCTGGTTGTACCCAACTGCTCTGTTGGCTTTCTCGTTATAAATAAAAACTTTTCTGAAGCCCGAAGAAAGTTTCCTTCCTTGTCTGAGACAGCTATGAAAAGTTAGCTTTATGTGGAGGAGTGGGATACTTGAGGGTAACGGTGAGATGATGCTAATCATGATGCTAACCAAATGCTCTATTTTGCTGCCTGTTATAAATAAAAGCTTGTCTGAAGCCAGAGGAAAGTTCCCTTCCCCACTTAACAAAAATGCTCTAGTTTCCCTCTGACACATATGACACAATGACACGTAAAATTACCACTTTAAATATCTTAATATTACAACTTTTAATCTCTTATTCGGACAAATCATTTTATTTATTAAAATTGAATTTATTTCATTTACTGTATTTATTGTTTTTTTTGTAACTCAGCTCTGTTTGGCCCTACAAGTTGTTTGTATTTGTTGTACAGACTTTGATTCAGTAATACTGGGCTAATTAATACGTGTATGACTTGACAAAACTTGCAGACGAAAAGCAATGACTCGACTTGACTTGCTTGGTTCTGATGAAGATTGACTCGGACTTGCTTCTAACTTGAAGGTAAGGATTTGGTGCTTACTTGTGACTTGCACATAAGTGACTTACTCCCACCTCTGATAATTACTAAAAAAGTTAGTAATTAATTACTAAAGGGGCAACATCATTTTTGTCATGCACCCCTGTTATTGGCTATATGATATATGAAAAAAGAAACCATTAAATCACCTTACTTCAGACAAAAACATATTTGACTTACGTTTTGTAGAGAACAGGCCTTCTGAGACTTTTTGATGTGAGAGTACATTGGTGGAACTTCCAGGTACGTGAAAAAGCATTGTACAACTCGCCAGTGAACGGCTTTTGTGAATGGCATTTTAGGGCTTTTGCTGATTGGCCGATGCCGACCAGTGGCCGACTGACGCGTAGTTATGTAAATATACACATTAATGCATTCATGTTTCACTTAAGGATGGTGGATGATGGGCAAAATTCCAAAAAAAGTGCAGTTTTCCTTTAAAGGCAGATGCCTTACTCCCCCCCTCACGTAACTTTCATTTTAAATTCCATATTACAATCCACAGGCCAAACTGAGCTAGCAAGCCTGTTGCTGTAGGGAGCATGATACATGACGTAATACAAAAACTGATACCGATATGAACCAATATCTCAACCAATGTTGTGCCAATTGGCTAACAGACGTTCCTACCAAAATGCCAAACCCACTTATGCCTTTCGATCAAGGGTTATTTTCTGTTATGCCCCCACTGGAAGACAGAAATGTTTTTGCGCCCTCTGGTTTGAAATATTATTAAAAACTGATAATATATATTTATTTATATGTACTGTAGAGACTAAACTTGAAACTGAACCCAGTGAAATGCAACAAAATGGAGAGCAGTGTAGCACACAAGCGTATCCAAGGGTCAAATTGCATTCATCCAGTCCTCCCTGGACCTGCCCTATTATTGGAGAAGCACTGCTTTAGAACAAGGGCCTGCGATTGGCTGGGGACCAGTCCAGGGTGTACCCTGCCTCTCACCCAAAGTCAGCTGGGATAGGCTCCAGCATACTCACGCAACTTTAGTTAGGACAAGCGGCACAGAAAAGAGATGCATAATTGTATGCAGGCGCTGTTCAGGGCCGACTTCATGTTTTTTTAATGCCAGGCACCTTGCAGGGCAGCTAAGGGTCCTTCTTAGGACACATTTGTGCCATCTTGGCAGCTGCTGTTGACATGTGTCAGTATGTTTATGTCTGTCTGTGATGGTGATAAAAGATACCAGACAAAACATCAGACACTATATCAATGTCAAATCAGCCAGCTGGATCAAAATCTATATTAATAACATTTGTAAAGCCCAGATTAATAAGTATCTATCTAGCTATCTGTCAACAGTCCCATTGCTTTTGACTCTCTGAGAAGAGCGGCTGTGTGGATGAGGTGTTCCAGCAAATTTGCTTACATGACATGCTGTCCGACATTTTTGCTACAGTGTCAGAAATACTAGTTAAAATTATCACATCAGTTCAGATCTTGTTTGGGTTCACACAGAGACCAGGGCCCAAAAAGGTTGGTGACCACTGACTTAGATGCTCACAGAGGTGAAGTCTTATAAAATAAAATATGTACTGAACAGCCAGTACAGAAACGTGTGTG
>QODF01000042.1:3231363-3458383 GCA_024372805.1 Oostethus manadensis
AAAAAAAAAATGCATCTACGTTTTGTAATATTATTATTATTATTATATTATTAATAGTAGTAGTATGAACTTCAGTCTTTGCTCTTGTATTCTTCAGAATTGTTGCTGTTTTTTAAATTAAAAAAATATATATTTCAGCTTTCTTCTTAAATCATTTTTTTTACGAATAATATGACTTTATCCCCATAATATTTTGACTTACCTTTCATTATATTGGAACTATTTAAATACTATTTTGTAGTAATTAACATTTTTTGTAATCATGTTACAACTATTACAAAATAGTTTATTCTCATAAAATTGGGACTCTTTTCTAGTTAGAATATGACTATTTCTCATATAATGTTGACTATATTCTCGTGTTACCCTGTTTTATTTGTTTTTTGCCTTTGTGCTTCTCTTTTTATTCAAATTTCAATTTATTTCAAATTTTTTTAGCTTGAGGGGTGGAGGTTTGCCCTGGAAAGGAGAGGAATGAAGGTTAGCCACAGCAAGACGAAGTACATGTGTGTGAATGCGTGGTACACAGTGGAAGAGTGAGGTTACAGGGAGAAGAGATAAAGAAGGTAGAGAATTTTAAGTACTTAGGGTCAACAGTCCAGAGCAATGGAGATTGTGGAAAACAGGTGAAAAAGCGTGTGCAGGCAGGCTGGAATGGGTGGAGAAAAGTGTCATGTGTGATGTGTGGTAAAAAAGTCTCAGCTAAAATGAAAGGTGTACAAAACTGTGCTGAGACCAGCGATGTTGTTTGGTGTAGAGACAGTGTCACTGAGGAATACAAGAAGAAGAGCTGGATGTAGCACAAATGAAGATGCTGAGGTTCTCTTTGGGTATGACCAGGATGGACAGGATCAGGAATGAGCACATCAGAGGGACAGCACATGTTTTGGAGATAAAGTCAGAGAGGCCAGACTGAGATGGTTTGGACATGACCAGAGGAGAGATAGTGAATATATTGGTAGAGGGAAGCTAAGCTTTGAACTGCCAGGCAGGAGGCCTAGAGGAAGACCAAAGTTAGGGTTTATGGATGTAGTGAAAGAGGACATAAAGGTAGTTGGCCCAAGAAAAGAGGATACAGAAGACAGAGTTAGATGGAGGCAATTGATTCGCTGTGGCGACCCCTGAAGGGATAAGCCGAAAGGAAACAAAGAAAAACAATTTAAAATGTCTTTTTGTAAAGTTTCTCCTTGTAATTATGACTTTATTCCCATAATATTTTAGTTGGTGACCTCAGTGGAATTGAAATTCCGGTGTACAAAATGACATAACTAGAGCGTACTTCACTGCAGCATGAAGAAGCAAAGTCATTTTGTGTGCTTCAGTGGAAATAAACACCTGCTATCATACAGTATATTGCCTCAGTCTTTATGGTCATCATTTACAGTAAACACTGTCTACCCACAGTCCACAAACGCTAAATGTCAGCGGGAAAAGGCACTTGACTGAGGCAGAGTGGTGGTTTGGTTTTACAGGATTAACTTCACCCACTATAACGTGTGTGTTTTTTCCCCACTAGCCAATTTGCTGAGTATGTCTGACACCATGACCCTTCTTTTATAAGGAGCCTGGGCAGTGTAAGGTGGTGGTGATGGTGAGGAGGGTGTGTGTGCAATGTATCATTGGCAGGCAGGCCCACTCAATAGAGTCAAGGTAATAAAACACGTTTGAGAAGGAGCCTGAAAACAAGGAAAAAAGGGGGATTGAGTTGAGCGGGTGAAAACACTTTCGATCTGACGGGCTACTGATTGACTCAGACTTTGACAGAAGACTTTTTCAGGGAGAAAACAAAAAGCAACAATGTGGTCTCCATTGTTGGGTAGCAGAACTTTATGTTTAGGTTTTTTTTGGGGGGGGGATAAACTTTCGTTGAAAGACTTCCGTTCCACGTCTTTTGTAGATTTCTTAGACAGTATACTGTACTGCCTTATCTATACCTACTGTATGGATGGATAGATAGATTGATACTTTCTTAATCTCCAAGAAAAATTCATATACACTGCTCAAAAAAATTAGAGGAACACTTTTTAATCAGAGTATAGTAACCTATCAGTCAAACTTCTGGGCTATTGATATGGTCAGTTAAGTAGCAGAGGGGGTTGTTAATCAGTATCAGCTGCTTTGTTGTTAATGAAATCAACAACAGGTCATCAGAGGGGCAACAATGAGACAGACCCCAAAACAGGAATGGTTTTCCAGGTTGAGGCCACTGACTTCTCATCTTTTTTGATTTTTTACTGACTGACCTAGTACCTGGTTGGTACCTGGACGCTACAGAGGTTGCAGAAGTAGTCCTGCAGAAGAAGAACTCCTCCTGCATGGCACATCAATACGTATTGTTGCAAGAAGGTTTGCTGTGTCCCTCAGCACAGTCTCAAGAGCATGGAAGGGATTCCAGGAGACAGGTAGTTACTCCAGGAGAGATGGACAGTGCCGTAGAAGGTCCTTAAACCCTCAGCAGGGTTGGTATCTGCTCCTTTGTAGGAGGAACAGGATGAGCACTGCCAGAGTCCTACAAAATGACCTCCAGCAGGCCACTGGTGTGAATGTTTCTGACCAAACAATCAGAAACAGGCTCCATGAGGGTGGCCTGAGGGCTCGACGTCCTGTAGTGGGCCCTGTGCTCACTGCCCAGCACCATAGAGCTCGACTGGCATTTGCCATAGACCACCAGAATTGGCAACCACGCCACTGGTGCCCTGAGCTCTTCGATGAGAGCAGATTCAACCTGAGCACATGCGACAGACGTGAAAGGGTCTGGAGATGCCGTGGAGAACGTTTTGCTGCCTACAACATCATTCAGCATGACCGGTTCAATGGTGGGTCAGTGATGGTCGTTAAATTTTTATTTTGATTTGTCCTGTAGGACCTCAAGAGTGTTTGACTTTAGAGTTAAACTGTACTTTTTAAACACCATCTCTGTTTCTGCAACTTTGTTCAGCAAAATAATAATATAATAATGGACATAATTAAATCAAATTCATTAACTCGCTGTCAGTTCAAAACATTCTACTATTAAGAGGTTTTCAACTGACTGAGCTCATTTCCCAGCATGCCGGTATTAGAGTGAGCTGTTCTTTCCTAATTAAATGCATTTGTATACACAGGTAAACTGACACACAAATATATCATTCTCTTTGTGCAGGGTTCATTAAAACCATTACTTCCCATCCCATTTCAGAAATGCATTTTCCTAATGACATTTTTCATTTAATATGACTACATTATGACTACATTACAGGATTGCACACTTTTTGTAGGTTGTAAAAAGATCAACACAGTCAGAACATAAAACTGATACGATATGTCTACTTTTATCCTGAAATGTCAAACTGATACTAGTCTATCGCGTATCAAAGTGTATGCTGAGGCTTGAATATACAGTGGAATGTCAGCGGTTTCTGTTACAATCAATCTAAACTTAGAGTTTAAACAAAAAACACGCGTTAGATCAAATATTGTGATACATTGAAAGGATTAACTCAACAGGTTAGCTTTATTGTGTTTTTTGTGATGCCACTACAGAAGGGCACTGGTGATTGAAATGTGTGATGACAACCATAGAGTCATGAATATAACACTGCATAGGAAAAGAAGGGCAGGACAATATGAGAAATGCAAGTGACTGAATATAAACTATGAATTTTACCAAGCAGATGCTAATATAAATAGCATGGAGCAAATAGAATATATAGCAGAACTGTAATTTTTGTCAATCGTCTGTTCCAAAAGATCAGGAAAACACCAAAACCCCATAGGAAACAATGTAAATCCAATTAATCAGTTCCAGACACCCAAAAATATTAACAAAATATACATTTTATAGAGAAAAATTTTAGTCTTACGTGTCATGTTTCACATGGCAAATAGGACTTTAGGTTTGGTGTTTCCTTAATTTACACACAGTTTCTGGTTTTGTGCTCTTATTTTGGTTTCACATTTCCTGTTTTGCACCATGCACAGCGCTGTATAGCTGCACCTGTTTCTCATTTTCTGTAATTAGTCCTACTGCTGGAGGTGTTGTTGCCGGTTCATCGTCTCCTGTTGGTTGCTCTTCATGCCCTCCTTTCCATGCGAGTTATTTTGGTTTCAAAAACTGAACTTTTGCTTGTGCGCTGGCTATTTTTGTGAGTTCAAGCGAGGCCTTGAACATTTCCTTGTTGTTTTGCTTATATAAAGAGCCTCTTTGACTACACCTCGCCGTCATGTCATTGCCTTCTGGCGTAGCGCACTCACAGAGAAAGCCTTAACAGAATGAACCAGACCAAATAGTTACCCACAATGACTGATTGGACTATGCTGGTTCTGGACAAATTGTTGGCTTGGTGCCAGCAGTATGAACCCAAGGGATGGCGTTGCAAAAGAGGAGTACGACACCGCACCTCAGGTTGGACTTAAGTTGGTGACAAGGGCAACTGGAGTTTGACCTGGCGCTGAGCAGGTGCCGAAGACGGATGGAAGGTTGCACTGTATCCAGTGGAACGTGATTGTTACTGGGTGCAACATCGATGTCTCCACACTGGTTAGAGGTCACTCCGCCTCTTGCTGCTGCCCCACATCAGAGATCAAAGCAGCTCCTACTCCTGTTCCCCTCCAGGCCGATGTCAAGCCACCACCCGCTCCAGCTCCGTTCCAGACGGGGGTCAAGCCACTACCATCCACTGTTGCCAACTTTTCAGTAAGAAAAGTAGCTAATGGCTATCCTAGAAGTCATTAGATTATTTCATCATCTAATTTGCATATGATGCTGTAAAATGCTGTAAGAAAAAAAGCATAATTTTGTAAGAGAGACAAAAAAAGGGAAAAAAACTTAATTACCTCTAGAACTACAAATAAACTTCATTCTTGTTTGTTAATTTAATAGGTCAACGCCCATCCATCCATCCATTGTCTTCCGCTTTGCCTTTTGGCTCAGCTCTCTCTTCACCACGACAGACCGGTGCAGAGTCCGCATCACTGCAGACGCTGCACCAATCGGCTTGTCCATCTCACGTCCTTCCCTCACTCGTGAACCAGACCCCGAAGTATTTCAACACTCCACTCTTTTCCGGGCGAGAACCATGGACTCAGATTTGGAGGTGCTGATTCTCATCCCAGCCACTTCACACTCAGCTGCGAACCGATCCAGTGAGAGTTTAAGGTCACTGCTCAATGAAGCTAGCAGGACCACGTCATCTGCCAAAAGCAGAGACCGAATCCTGTGGCCACCAAACTGAAACCCCTCAACGCCCTGGCTGCGACTAGAAATTCTGTCCATGAAAGTAATGAACAGAATCCGTGACAAAGGGCAGCACTGGCGGAGTCCAACTCTCACTGGAAACTGGTTCAACTTATTGCCGGCAATGCCAACCAAATTCTGACATCGGTCATACAGGATACGAACCGCCTGGATTAGTCGGTCCGATACCCCATATTCCTGGAGCACTCCCCACAGTATTCCCAGAGGAACACGGTCGAATGCCTTCTCCAAGTCCACAAAACACATGTAGACTGGGTGGGCAAACTCCCATGCACCCTCAAGGACCCTGCCAAGAGTATAGAGCTGGTCCACAGTTCTCGACCAGGACACACGACCAGGACGAAAACCACACTGCTCCTCCTGAATCCGAGATTCGACTATTCGGCGGATCCTTCTCTCCAGAACTCCTGAATAGACCTTAGCGGGAAGGCTGAGGAGTGTGATCCCACGATAGTTACAACACACCCTCCGGTCCCCCTTCTTGAAAAGCGGAACCACCACCCCGATCTGCCAGTCCAGGGACATTTACCCCGATGTCCACGCGATGCTGCAGAGTCGTGTCAACCAAGACACGCCCACAGCATCCATGGCCTTAAGGAACTCCGGGCGGATCTCATCCGCCCCCGGGGCCTTGCCACCAAGGAGCTTTTTGACCACCTCGGTAACCTCAGCCCCAGAGATAGGAGGGGAACCCGCTTCAGAGTCCATGGGCACTGCTTCCATTTTGGACGACGTGTCGGTGGGATTGAGGGCGTCTTCAAAGTATTCCCTCCACCGGTCCACAACATCTCGATTCGAGGTCAGCAGCACACCGTCCCCACCATACACGGTGTTGACTGTGCACTGCTTCCCCCTCCTGAGACGGCGGATGGTGGACCAGAATCTCTTTGAAGCCATCCGGAAGTCGTTTTCAATGGCCTCTCCGAACTCCTCCCATGTCCGAGTTTTTGCCTCAGCGACTGCCAGAGCCGCAGACCACTTGGCCTGCCGGTACGTGTCAGCTGCCTCCAGAGTCCCTTGGGCCAAAACGGCCTGGTAGGACTCTTATTTCAGCTTGACGGCATCCCTCACCGCTGGTGTCCACCATCGGGTTCTGGGATTACCGCCACGACAGGCACCGACCACCTTACGGCCACAGCTCCAATCAGCCGCATCGACAATGGAGGCACGAAACATTGCCCACTCGAATTCAATGTCCGCTGCCTCCTTCGGAACATGGTAAAAGCTCTCCCGCAAGTGGGAGTTTAAACTCCTTCTGACAGAGGACTCTGCCAGACGTTCCCAGCAGACCCTCACAATGCGTTTGGGTCTGCCAGGTCTGACCAGTGTTCTCCCCCACCATAGGAACCAACTCACCACCAGGTGGTGATCGGTTGACAGCTCCGCCCCTCTCTTCACCCGAGTGTCCAAAACATGTGGTCGCAAGTCCGACGACACAACCACAAAGTCTATCATCGAACTGCGCCCCAGGGTGTCCTGGTGCCAAGTGCATATGTGGACACCCTTATGCTTGAACATGGTGTTCGTTATAGACAATTCGTGTTGAGCACAGAAGTCCAATAACAAAACACCGCTCGGGCTAAGATCAGGTGGGCTGTTCCTCGTAATCACACCTCTCCAGGTCTCACTGTCGCAGCCAACATAAGCGTTGAAGTCACCCAGTAGAACAAGGAAATGCCCCGAGGGAGCACTCTCTAGTACTTTGTCTAAGCACTCCAAAAAGGCTGGCTATTCAGAACTGCTGTTTGGTGCATAAGCTCTAAGGCCTCTGCCTCTGGGTGGCGGCCAGAGGCGGAGGCCTTCGCGGTCCGATCCTCGGCTACAGAAGCTAGTTGTCGGTATGTGGAATGTCACCTCCTTGGCGGGAAAGGAGCCTGAGCTGGTGCGTGAGGTGGAGAAATTCCGGTTAAATATAGTCGGACTCACCTCAACGCACAGCAAGGGCTCTGGAACCAGTCCTATCGAGAGGGGCTGGACTTCATTCCACTCTGCTGTTGCCGACGATGAGAGGCGACGGGCAGGGGTGGCAAATCATGCTGGGACCAAATTTTTTTAACCTATACATTAACGATATCTGCAAAGTGACAAAACACCTAAAGCTAGTACTATTTGCAGATGATACCACCGCTTTTTGCTCTGGAGAACATACAAGAGCTAATAAGAAAAGTTTCAGAGGAAATGATTAATCTAAAAAGATGGTTTGACAAAAACAGATTATCCTTGAATCTAAGTAAAATGAAAATGATGCTATTTGGTAATAGCAGAGGAGGTACTGGTGAGGAAATACAAATTGACGGGGAGGAAATTGAAATGGTGAATGATCATACATTTTTGGGCATCATAATTGATGACAGAATGAGTTGAAAACCCAACATCAAAAACATAAAACATAAAGTAGCAAGAAATAGTTCAATACTGAATAAAATAAAATTTGTCCTGGATCAAAAATCACTCTAAACTCTCTGTTGTTCTCTGGTGTTACCATATCTAACTTATTGTGTGGAGATATTGGAAATAACTACAAACCTACACTTCACTCGCTTGATGTACTGCAAACAAGATCAATCAGGATAATCCATAACGCGGCGTATAGAGAGCATACAAATCCACTGTTTCAAAAATTACAATTATTAAAATTTGCTGACCTGGTAAACCTTCAAACAGCTAAAATGATGCTTAAAGCAAACAAGAATGTCATATAATTTTTCTCAACAAGAGAGGAGAAATATGATTTTAGGAATAAACTAAACTTAAAACACAAATATGCAAGAACAACACTAAAAACTTTTAGTACTTCGGTATGTGGAATCAAACTGTGGAAGGGATTAAGTAAAGAAATAAAACAATGCTCTACAATGAGCGACTTTAAGAAACATTACAAACACTTGATGTTTACAAAATACAAGGAAGAAGACCCGTGAAATATTGTGTACATTCAAGGCCATATTACTGCATTCCTTGCAGAGTACATGTTCTGTGTTTTGACTGTCAATGCTATGTTTGTTACTACCACCTTATACTTGTACTAGGAACTTTTCATCATAGCGAGAACATTGTCTGTACTACAACAATGTTTTGTTATAATTGTTTATATATCACTCAGCACCAATATTATTTATTATGATTATCATTCATCAGGAGTGCAATATAAGTTATTTGCTGTGGTAAGGGCATTGACTACTATTCAACATATTGTCACATTACCTTACTTATGCATTCAAACTTAGTAACTGCAGGAAGTGTACAAATGTATTGAAATAGAGGAGACCCTACGGGGGTAGGATTAAATAAGCTTTGCTTCTTCCTACTCGACTACTTTTTGGACATGTGGAACTGTCAGGTGTATTAAGTGATGTATTCCAATGTCATTTACATGCATGCTAAAATAAAATTAAACCATTACCAAAATCGGTCATTTCATCAAAGTTCTCCCATCACACATTGGCTATTGAGAACTTTTACATTACCACAACTGAACAGCAAATAACGGATGGCTCACATTAACATGGCTCTTCTGGTGAATACACAGAATGCAACAACAACTGACATTCATGTACCCGAAGAATTGTCAGATAATTCACTTCCTTTTACAAATAAAGAGTAGTAACAATACTGACAAAAAATATAAACAAAATGAACACATCCTCCTCTTTGATCCAGGCTTACTGATAATTAAGACACATTATGTTTTAGATCTCGCTGTGTAAAACAGGGCAAGCTCCACCCACCACCCTTCAACCTCGCACATGCGTGATTAATTTGCACTTTGGATGCGTACAGCTTCCACATCACGCTCTCAGTCTGTACACTGCTGGCTTGGGATTGTGTTTGAGCTGGGCGGATGTGTCAACAGCACCCGCTGTTGCTCAGTGAAAACACAAAATGCAGAACAATATGCATTTTTGCAATACCAGAAAACTCAATGATGCCAGAAAAAGTCGCTCGGTTTGTCGCTATTTGCTGTAGAAGAAGGGTGTTGGAAGGACGTCAGATCTAGCGACATAATCGCCAATTTGGCAACACCTTCTGCTCTTGCTCTTCACCATGCTAAGGGCAAGTCGCCTTCTGCTCCTGCTCTACGTCAGGCCAAGGATAAGACACCACCAGCTCCTGTCCCGGCTCTGCAGACGTATCCACGGTGGTGGCCTCCGGGTCCCGTACTGCCTCCACGGACATGACCTCACCACGCTCCATGGCAACTCAGTGTTCGGTCTCTGCCGGTTCGAGCTGGGAGCTGGGTCAGAATGGGAGGGACTCTTGATCCTCATCTAAGCCTCCCTCCACTCATGTGTGGATCCTATTATGGCGGATGAGACTGAGCACAGTGTTTCTGGTTCCGACCAGATCTTCCTCCCTCAGCCAGTCAAAGAGAAAAAAACGTATGGAAGCCGGATGTTGCCTTTGTATTCTGGGCTAGCACACAATGATTATGGAGCAAACTGTAACATCACATACGTGAAACATCCATTTATTTTCTGTACCGCTTGTCCTCACTAGGGTAGCAGGTATGATGGAGCCTATCCCAGCTTTCTTTCTGGGCAAATGGCGGGGTACACCTTGGAATGGTTGCAAGCCAGAGTCTCCAGATAACCTAGAATTTGGAATGTAAGAGGAAGCTGGAGTACCCCAAGAAAACTCTAAGAGAACATGCAAACTTTTCCTCTTCATCATTGCATGGAAGTCAGAAACAGTACCTCTGGACTGGCAGACCGGGGTGGTTGTCCCCATTTTTAAAAGGGGTGACCGGAGGGTGTGTTCCAACTATAGGGGGATCACACTCCTCAGCCTCCCTGGGATAGTTTACTCCAGGGTGCTGGAGCGAAGGGTATAACCGTTAGTCGAACCTCGGTTACAGGGGTTGCAATGTTGTTTTCGTCACGGTTGTGAAACACTGGACCAGCTCTAAACCCTTGCAAGGGTACTGGAGGGTATGTGGGAGTTTGCCCAACCGGTCTACACATGCTTTGTAGACCTGGAAAAGGCATTCGACCGTGTCCCTCGTGGTGTCCTGTGGGGGGTGCTCCGGGAGTATGGGATTGGTTGTGTGCTACTACGTGCCATTCGGTCCTTGTACAATCGAAGCAGGAGCCTGGTTCGCATTGCCAGCAGTAAGTCGAGCTTATTTCCGGTGAACGTTGGCCTCCGCCAAGGCTGCCCTTTGTCACCGAATCTGTTCATAATCTTCATGGACAGAATTTCTAGGTGCAGTCAAGGTGTTGAGGGAGTCCAGCTTAGTGACCATAGGATCTCATCTCTGCTATTTGACGATGTGGTCCTTATGGCCTCATCACGCTGTGACCTTCAGCGTTTACTCGAGCAGTTTGCAGCTGAGTGTAAAACTGATGAGACTCAGCACCTCCAAATCCGAGGCCATGGTTCTCAGTCGGAAACAGGTGGACTGTACCCTTCGGGTTGGGAGTGAGATCTTGCCTTTGGTGAAGGAAATCAAGTATCTCGGGGTCTTGTTCACGAGTGAGAGAGACGGTTGGAGCGCGAGGTCAACAGACGGATAGGTGCAGCGTCAGCAGTAATGCAGTCACTGTACCGGACCGTCGTGGTGAAGAGAGCTCTCTGTTTACAGATCGATCTACGTTCCCACCCTCACCTATGGTCATGAGTTGTGACCATGCTCCTTCACATCCAGAGGAGCCAGTTGAGGTGACTCGGGCATCTAGTCCGAATGCCTCCCGGGCGCCTCCCTGGTGAGGTGTTTCCGGCATGCCCAGCTGGGAGAAAGCCCCGGGGAAGACCTAGGACACGCTGGTGGGACTATGTCTCACAGCTGGGCTGGGCACGCCTTGGTGTTCTCCCGGTGGAGCTGGAAGAGGTTGCCGGAGACCGGGAAGTCTGGACTTCCCTACTGAGACTGCTGCCCCCGCGGAAGAAAATGGAATGGAATGGAACATGCAAACTTCACACAGAAATGTTCGAACGGAGGTTGTGAACCCACAATTTCCTGACTGTGAAGCCATGATCATGTTTAATCGTGTTTCCTTCTTTATCAAATTGCTAGCGCTCATAACTTTTTTTGCCCCATAGCGGGTGATTCAGCATTCGCATTTAAATGAGTCAGCAACACGTAGGCTCTATTTTGCAGAATGATCTTGTGCATGCCAAATAGCCTATCTTGCAATGTGTAATACTTTACAAAGACCGAGGTAAAATATTTAATTTTAGACCATTATTTAACCAAATCATATAAAAACTGGAAATTTTAACTGCAAAACGCCTTTAGTTGATAGTACCTTCCAGTTTTTTACACAGCAATTAAGATTCAATGATTTACTGTCATTGTCACAGAGACCAATGAAATTTAGTTTAGAGCATTAACACTGCCAAGTTGATGTTAAGTGCCGTAGGTGGTTAACCCCCCAAATCCCACAAAAAACCCAGAAATAACCCAGTGTAAACATTTAGCCAGTCTGGCACCGTGCAACATCATATTATTATAGAGATACATGGAGATGATGACATAGCGCAACAATGCAAAGTCCAGTTCATAACTATTGTTAGTAAGTGTCCATGGGAGGGGGGCCAAGAGGGGAGGGGGGCAATGTTCAGTAGTCTAATAGACTGAGAATACAGGCTATTAGACAGTTATGTTGTTGGGGCCTGTTTGGACCTGTGCCTTTTACCTGAGGGCAGCAGATGCAATAAATGATGGGTAGGATGATGGAGGTCATGCAGGATGTTCTGTACTCTCCTTAGACACAGAGTGGTGTAGATTGAACTTAACTCCAGAACAGGGGTCCCAGTAATTTTCCCTGCTGTTTTCACCACGCGCTCAAGTGCCTTTTGGTCTACCTTAGTGGAGCATGAAAACCACACCAAAAATTCATAAGCCAGAACACCACTGATTGCACAGATGTTCACCATCAGAGGTCTGGGGATGTGGGAGCTCTTGAGCTTTTTCAGGTAATAGAGGCGCTGCCACGGTCACCTGCTGATCCCTTAAAACTGCTGATCCCTATCCACCACCTCCGAGCCGATGTAGAGGAATCTGTGTTTTTTAAGTCCGTTCCTGCGGAAGTCCACAATGATTTCCTTGGTCTTTTTAATGTTCAGGGCCATATTGTTGTTGACACACCATGAGGCCAGATGTTCGTCCTTATAATCTGTTTCGTTGTCATTGGTATTGAGTCTGAGAACTTTGTCTTAGCTCCTCTTTAAGCTTGTATGAGGTGGGAAAGGTGGGAATATTCAAACATTCCTTGTCAAGGTGACACAAAAAATAATTATTTTTGTATTCTATGAAATGAAAAAAATACTCTAAAATGAGAAGATCTTGGAATTCCACCACCTTTGGAGGTATAGTTTAACAGTGTATTTCAGTTGCATGGTTTTCTCATTAAAGTCCATAAGTTATGGATGTATTGTGAGTTCATTACCATGCTTTTTGCAGGTTATCAAGCTCTTATTTAAAAAATGGACATTTAACAATGTGCATAGAAGATGGCTGGGTTGTAAACGCAGCGGTGGTTTTATTAGCATTAGTTTGAGGTCTACCTTTGATTGCGCCTTCAGAAAAAACGGTGCTAAAGCATGGCCCATCTCCTCTGATTAGAGCTTTGTATGGCAGACATGCATGAGACAACCCACGCACACATGCAAACCCACACAAGTCTTTCCACCTCACAAAAACATGTCCCAACTAAACTTATCTCACACATCCATAATCAAAACTGACAGTCCATCCTCCCCCCACACCATAATACACACACACTCCCCACCATCTTTTCCCACTTTCCGTCTCTTCTCCCAAAAATATCAAGCTGACTCCCCCAGTAAGCCCCAGGCCAATTAGTGTGCTGTTGCCGCATTGTTATCTGCCTGTCATTGTAGCTTTCCGGTGCACAAAATGCACTATAGCAAACCCACAAGAGGAGATAGCTGCGTGGGAGAAGTGATGACTTGGGGTGGGGGTCATTTTAATAAAAAACTAAGGTTGACTTGACCTGACAATTACTCAAATATTGATCATTATGAATCAAAATAACGTGTGCTCCTCTCGCTGAGAGCACAATTACTAGGAAAACACGCGCAGAGAAATGCTGACAAACAACACTGTCCTCACGTTACGCAGGCAGGGTCACAATAGGGCAGTTTATGAACGGGTAAGACAGGAAAATGATCTAGTAAAAATGGGACTTTATGTTTTAGTTGTGGTTACATAATGATCCCCGTTTACATGCACTGCAAAAACTGAAATATTAATAAAATGACTAATGTTATTATATTCAGTAGGAGTGTCAGTTTTGGTATATTTAGGTATATTTAATGCATTTTTTAATTCATTGTGGAGCTGCAAAAATGCCTGTAAAACAGTTATTTCATCCTTCTGCAAATTATCTGTCTAAGTAAACCTAGTATGCAATTGTTTTTAAAAGCTTCCAGTATGAGTTTTCAAAAATGTGCGTTATCTTTCTCCAAACCAATGTTGACGTACAAACGAGCGACCAAATCAATAAAAAATAATGTGTTTACAGTCAAGAACAGCCCCTTATGCAATGTAAGATAACAAACTCACCTGGCTTCTGTTACAAACAAGACAAATGACTCCACAGCGTCAGTCTTTGACAGTGTTTTTGTCATGAAGTTATGACATTTTTTGATAGACTACATATACAGTCGTCTTTCGCCACATGGCGGCTCAAATTTCGCGCTTTACTGTATCATGTTTTTTCAAGGATATAATAAACATAAAATAAATCATGCTGTTTTGTGGTTGAATATGGCTAGTAGAAAAAAGAAGGCATATTTAAACACATTTTACATAATGATTTAAACCTAAATTAAAAATGCAATCAAGCATAAAAATAGCAAAATCAATCCAAAATACCAAGATGCTTTTTCTTGCAAATTGTGAATGTAGTATTCCATTTGTCACTAGGTCACTAATTATTTGGTGAGACAAGCACCCGATTTGATCATGAAATAATAATAATTATTAATCACTATTATTATTCCAATAATAATAGTAATAACAATAATTGTTGATAATTGTTTAATGATATAGTAGTACTAATAGTAACAACAACAATAATAATAATATAATAATAATAATAATAATAACATTGGCTACTGTTGTGGTTGTGATCCATCTAAAAAACAACTCTCAACCTCCACTTCCTGTTCAAACGTCTGGAACACATATACTGTGGCACAGTTTTTGACTTACTGTATGTCTTAAACAGCTTATTTTCTACTGATCATCTACTCTACTGGCTAATACAAATGAAAAGATGACTCTATGGTTGTTATTCCATGTCTAGAGGGCTCTTTTAATGGTAAAATTGTATTTAAAAGATTGTAAACAGGCTTTCTATGTCATAATTACAAAAATATAAATATACAATATATTACAACTATATAAATATAATACTAAAAAAAAGGAATTCTATTGTGTGGGCCAATTAACCATAATACACATTTCTTTATTTAATCCTGTGAGGGAAACTTGCAATTTTTTTTAAATCCCGGATTAATATTATCAATTTAATTTTAATACCACATACCATATACCTTAGCTGCTAGACACTTGTTTGATGACGTTTCTCTGCGTCGCGACTCCTTAGGTCACTGGTGTGAGTAAGTGAAAGGAAAAAAAGCTCTGGGGAGAAGTCGTTAGCATGTAATAATCTCTAGCCCTGGCTAAAAAATGTCTGGATGGAATCATGTTACTGCACCTCCATCTTTACTTAGTAATTTGGTATTCCACATGAAGCGTGTAAGCTCCAAGTGGATTTCGCTACTGGGTTGACAGGAGCAAAAAGCAAATTTCTGGGACATACTTCTGGCAATAAAAGAAAGAGCTTTGAGAGAACTTTCAGTCTCACTGCTCTCTCCTGAACTTTACTTTGTCAAGAGGCGTTCATGCTGCTTAAAGTTCACACCCAGACATTTTTGCAACACGCACAGAGGTGGAGAAGAATGCAGATGATGGTTTTCCCAATGCGCGGAATATGGGGTGACACTCATTATCACAGGATGGTAAGAGATATGCTCATTTTCCTCCATATTTATCTTTCTTTAATAATAGAAAGACTTCTCACACAGAACTTGCTGTAAGTTTTACTGGTAATTGCATGGTTGCGTACCAGACTTCGCTGGCTACCAATCTCACAGCAGGGAGGATCGCTTAAGTAAACAGACAACGTGATGATGATAATTCTGATTTAGAACTTAGACTGCTGCTGACTGCCTGCTTGGATTCTCAGTCTCAACACACACCTACTCAAGAATAAAATCATCTTCCTGACTTCAGCACAACTCCTACCACGTGTTCCTTCGTTATTACTGTAGGGTCATTAGCTCATTTTGCTGATGTGTATTGGTCCCCTGGACATGGACTGCAAGATGTGTGTGTTCAGCACGTTTGTTGTGAGCAAATTAAAGAAGAGCTGCAGGCTTTGTTTTTTTGGTCGGACTATCAGTGAGTGTGTTCACAGTTGTCATGTTCAGATTGGTAAGATGTAAGACTTGTGGTCTACTCCCAATCAGTGCTCTTTAAAAGTCTGCCTGTGAGTATTGTTGTATTTGTATATATTGTTGTATTTGTTGTAGACTTAGGGCATTGAATTGGAGCTGAACTGTTCAGGTTGTCTCAATGGTTCCCAAACTTTTTTTGCAGCGCCCTCCTTTTGGAGATAAAAGGATTTTCTGGGCCCCCCCCTGAAAAATACGGTAATGATTAGTGTTTGTGGTAGCCCCACCCCATTGTCATAATTCCGGGCGCCCTCCAGTTTTAAAATTGTCCCTGTCTTGGAAAACATTTTGCCTCTAATCCAAGCAGGCTTCCTCAATTCATGCTCAATGGCTAGGCGGGACAGCCCTAGTCTAGGATCCCAACCATTGATCCTCCGAAGGAGGGGTCGTGAACCTTTTGGGCTAAGAGAGCCATAAACGACACATATTTTCAAAGGTATTTTAGAGAGCCATATCCTAGTTTTAAAAAAGTGAACACAACTAAAAGCGTGCCAACAATTTTAGATAATAAGTCTCTGAATTGAATGGGTGAAGTGCTGAGCTTCTATACCGCTTGTCCTCATTAGGGTCGTGGGTATGCTGGAGCCTATCCCAGCTGACTTTGGGCGGGAAGCGGGGTACACCCTGGACTGGTCACCAGTCAATCGTAGGGCACATATAGACAAACAAACATTCATACCTATGGACAATTTAGAGTCGCCAATTAAGCTAATTTGCATGTTTTTGGAATGTGGGAGGAAACCGGAATACCCGGAGAAAACCCATGCAAGCCCGGGTAGAACATGCAAACTCCACACAGAGATGCCCAACGGATATTCAAACCTGGACCTCCTGACTGTGAGGCCAACACGCTACCCAATCAGCCACCATGCGGCCATAATAAAGACCTTCCAGTAAGCGGAATCGAACACCACTCTTCCGCGTGACAGGTGAAGAATCTGTCCACTATACTAACGAGGACATGGTTAGTACACAATTATTAAGTTTATTTTTAATTGTAATATTACGACTATATTCCCACAGTATTTTTACTTTATTCCAATATTTTTTCCCCAACCTGATATTCCAAAAATTACAACTTTATATTGTTTTGTTTTGTTTTGCTACTAAAATGACAATGTTTTTACTCATTTTACAAATTTATTCATGGCAAATTGTGACTTTCCATCCATCCATATTTTGAGTTTCTACTCATAAAAATACAGCAATTTTCTGACTTCGTTCTCCTAATATTGTAACCTTTTCCACAACCCAATTTTCCAAAACTTACAACTTTTTTTGGTTAGAGTAAGACTTTCTCCTAATACTTTGACTTTTTACTGCTCATTTTTAAATTTTTGCCACAGGTCAATAAATCACTCACACTACCCTTTGGACACCCCCATTGTAAAGCAAGATATGCTACACATATTTCAAGAGAAAACTGAATGAAAATAAATAACTGTTATGGTGTTTAGAAACTTCTGAGAGCCATACGTAGTCATCAAAAGAGCCACATCAGGCTCCGGAGCCATTGGTTCCCTACCCCAGCTCTAAAGGTAGGTAAGAATGCTTTCACTGTTTTGTAGTGTCGAATGACATTAAGATCCAGTCATTATTCCCTCTAAGCTGCGCGGGTGCACAGTCATGCACTGATCTGCACACTGCAAATGTGTGTTCACTGCAGAAAAAACGAATCCAACCTGAAATGTAAATAAAAATAAACGCATAGCAATTTATTCTGTACCTTTTTGCAAAGACATTTTGTGAGTGACAGGAGACAAGAAGCAGCAACATGAGTATAACACAATGATACTTACGCAACCAATTAATTCCTACACAGCGCGTTTGTTACGTGCACTTGCTTTGCCTCTTGTATTTTCCCTGCCTTCTTTTGGGCGTGTGCTTTTTGGTTGCAGGAGCTGCCACGGCAACTGGAGGCGGGGCCTCAGGACGCACCTGCACGTAATGAGCAGACACCCTTTTTACTCACTTCCAATTGCCTGTTTGTTCCTGCAGTGGATTCCTGCTATTCTCCTGCGTCTCCCAGACGGTACGTCCTGCGACCCGGCCAACCAGGTTGGCAACCCCGGGGCTCTTGTGTTGCCCACAGTCCATGGTGCATGCTACCCATTCTTGTACAGTCGCACCAACGCTTTCTGTTTGTCCCTGTTGTCTATATTGAAGACAGTGTATTCTGCCTCCAACCTGCCTCCTCTGTCCACACCCGAGGGTTCGCTTCTGCAACACGTAACAGAATGATCCAGCCAAAAGTATGGACCCTGCGGAGGTGGACACCAGCAGGCTCGCGCTCCGCCATTTGGCGCAACGCCTCAATAAGCAGCAGGAACAGTTTGGCGCTTTGGGTCATGGCATAAAGGACATGGCTGAATGCCAGGACTCCCGCTTGGAGGCTCTCGAGGGACAGATCCAAGCCTTGCTATCGGCGTTGCAGCTGGGCATTCCTCCGGCTACACCCTCCGTCACGGAAGCCGCTCCTCCGGACCGTGTCGTCCCACCTCTCCCCACGGACAGTTCCGCCGCTGCCGCCGCCAGCTTACAGCTATCCCAGCCAGAGAGGTTCTTGGGTGACGGCAATGTACGCGCTTTGCCGTCTATCCGGCCATCACACGGAATCTGTTAGGTTTTTCGTTATTCCCTCGCGTTCTGCGCTGGTGCTTTTAGGCCTCACGTGGCTCCACAAGCACAATCCCCAATATAGACTGGTCCAAAGCTACTATTTCTAGTTGGAGTGTTTTCTGTCATACCCATTGCTTCGGATCGGCATGCCTCCACACCTCGTCCGGTCAGGTTAAGGCTCCGGAGGAGATAGATCTGACCCAGGTTCCCGCCGTTTACCACGACCTCCGTGAGGTGTTCAGTAAGGAGCAAGCCCAGTCATTTCCACCACATCGCCCTACGATTGCGGCATTGACCTCGTTGCCGACGCAGCACTACCCACTTCACGTCTATATAATATCTCACGGCCTGAGAGAGAGGCCCTTGAATAATACATCTCCTCCTCCCTCGCCTCCGGTCTCATCCGCCCATCCTCGTCACCCCTGGCTGCAGGGTTTTTCTTAGTTAAGAAGAAGGATAACTCACTGCGTCCCTGCATAGATTACTGTGCACTAAACGAGATAACCATCAAGAACAGGTACCCACTACCCTTACTAGATTCTGCGTTTACGCCGCTTCACTCGGCTCACTGGTTTTCTAAACTCGACCTCCGCAATGCTTAACACCTGGTGCGGATTCGCGACGCCGACGAGTGGAAAACGGCATTTAATACTCCCCTCGGGCACTTCGAATATCTCGTTATGCCATTCGGACTTACGAACGCACCGGCGGTATTCCAGAGTTTGCTAAACGACATTTTACGGGACATGATCGGTCGTTTTGCGTTCGTTTACCTAGATGAGATTTTAATTTTTTCTCGGACACTTGAGGAGCACACTCATCATGTTCGATTAGTTCTCCGTAGGCTCCTTGAGAATCGGTTGTTCGTTAAGGCAGAGAAATGCGCTTTTCACTCTACCTCAGTTCCCTTCTTGGGCTTAATCGTTGAAAAAGGGCAACTTACGACCGACCCAGCCAAGGTTCAGGCTGTGGCCGAGTGGCCTATTCCTACATCAAGGAAGCTTCTCCAACGGTTCCTAGGGTTCGCCAACTTCTACCGACGGTTTATTCGAGACTTCAGCAGGGTTCACATCCTGCAAAGTACGTTTCACGTGGACTCCGGAAGCTAATACCGCATTCACCAAACTCAAGACGTTATTCACCAGTGCA
This sequence comes from Oostethus manadensis, assembly GCA_024372805.1. Taxonomy (NCBI): domain Eukaryota; kingdom Metazoa; phylum Chordata; class Actinopteri; order Syngnathiformes; family Syngnathidae; genus Oostethus; species Oostethus manadensis. The sequence continues at coordinate 3,250,853 of QODF01000042.1, forward strand.
CCTGTTCTTCTTCATCCTGATCCGTCTGCTCAGTTTATTGTAGAGGTGGACGCCTCCGACAACGGGGTGCTGCACCCCTGTGCCTTCTTCTCACGTCGCCTCGGCTGAACGCAATTACGACATCGGCAATAGAGAACTTCTGGCGGTCGTGCTAGCACTGCAGGAGTGGAGGCACTGGGTGGAGGGCACTGAACGTTCTTTTGTCGTGTACACAGACCACAAGAACCTGGCATATCTTCGCACGGCCCAGAGACTCAACCCTCATCAGGCACGGTGGGCATTATTCTTTACATGCTTCAACTTTACCATTACATACCGGCCTGGCTCCCGGAATGGCAAGCCAGACTCCCTCTCCCGGCTGTTTTCACCACCGGTGGAGGACACCCACTTGGAGACTATTGTTCCTCAATCCCGGATCCTGGGAGCCCGGCAAAGGGACGTGGAGAAGCAGGTGATGGAGGCACAGAGGGATGTCCAACGGGTCGGTTTGTGGTCCCCAGGCTTCGCCCAGAGGCCCTCCTCTGGGCACATGGGTCCAAGACACGGGAATGTGCGTAGCCCGCATAATCTATCTTCTTTCTCAACGGTTCTGGTGGCCATCATTTGAAACGGATGTGAGGAAGTTCGTGACCGCCTGTATGGTCTGCGCCCAGAATAAGTCCTCCCACAAGGCGCCCGTGGGACTTCTGCGTCCGCTTCCTATCCCTTCCCGTCCATGGTCCGATGTGGCACTGGATTTCGTCTCGGGACTTCCCCCTTCCAATGGGAACAAGGTGTGGTGCTCATGATTGTCGACAGATTCTCCAAGATGGTCCACTTCGTCGCTCTTCCCAAGCTGCCCTCGGCCCTCGAGACGGCGGAGCTACTGGTGACACATGTGTTCCGGCTACATGGCATTTCCTTGGACGTGGTTTCGGACAGGGGTCCGCAGTTCACCTCCGCGGTATGGAAGGCCTTTTGCGGGGCATTGGCGCTTCTCCTAGTCTGTCCTCTGGATACCATCCGCAAACCAACGGCCAGACGGAGCGTGCAAATCAGGACCTGGAAGCCACTGCGTGTGCCATCAGCAGCCGGCATCGTGGTCCGTGAATCTCCCGTGGATCGAATATTCCCACAACACTCACCAGCTCCGCAACGGGCATCTCTCCATTCCACGCTGCCTATGGATACCAGCCTCCAGCCTTTCCGTCTCTCGAGTCAGTCAGCCATGCCTTCAGTATCCGCCCACCTCCGACGTGCCCGCTTAGCCTGGCGCAACACACGGGCAGCGCTTTCCCGCACGTCGGAATGAAACCAGCAACTGGCTAATCGTCACCGCACGGCGTCGCCCAAGCCAGACAGAGGGTCTGGCTATCGACCCGGGACCTTCCTCTCCACTGCTGCTCGAGGAAACTCCAACCTCGTTTTATCGGTCCATATTCCATCGAGAGGGTCTTCAGTCCATCAGCGAGGAAGGCCATCAAGGCCATCTTAGACGTGAGAAGAAGGGGCAGGGGTTACCAGTACCTGGCCCCGAGGACCGTTCATGGGTATCTCGTGCTCTTATTCTTAATCCGTCCCTCCTCTCGGATTTCTACACCCGCTTTCCGGAGAAGCCAGGTAGGCCGCCAGGGGGCGTCTGTCAAGAGGGGGGTACTGTTACGTGCACTTGCTTTGCCTCTTGTTTTTTCCCTGCCTTCTTTTGGGTGTGTGCTTTTTGGTTGCAGGAGCTGACACGGCAACTGGAGGCGGGTCCTCAGGACGCACCTGCACGTAATGAGCAGACACCCTTTTTAAGCAGAGGGTTTGCATCTGGGAGACGCTGGATTATTCTCTTCGCTTCTCGTCTGGAAGGATCCCATACGAACAATCTTGCACGTCTTCTCACTTCCAATTGCCTGTTTGTTCCTGCATTGGATTCCAATCCAGCTACTCTCCAGGGTCTCCCAGACGGTACGTCCTGGTTGGCAACCCCAAGGCTCTTGTGTTGCCCACAGTCCATGGTGCATGCTACCCATTCTTGTACAGTCGCACCAACGCTTTCTGTTTGTCCCTGTTGTCTATATTAAAGACAGTGTATTCTGCCTCCAACCTGCCTCCTCTGTCCACACCCGAGGGTTCGCTTCTGCAACACATAACAGCTTTACGTACTAAATGCCGCTGTTTTGCCCTGTGCACCATTACTAATGAGTCAGGGGAACCTAAATACTGGTTAGTAAACCAGTATTATGGAGAAACTAACGGGCAGCGCAACATCCACTCACCTAGTAAAAGTAAAAGAAGCGATTGTTTTAATGTGGACTGGCTGACAGTTTGTGCACACAGAAGAGCAAGAGGTGAAACTGGGTGAGATTTTTTTAAATTTTCGAATGAGAAAGGGCTGCTGTATAAAACATGGTGCAAAGCCAAAGTAGCAAGCCAGTTTTTGGAGTGAAAAGTGTGAAGTGAATGCATTGTGTGGTGTTTCTTTTATTATTTATTAATGGACAATGCATATTAATGAACATCTGCAACCAGTACAGATGTAAATATGACAGATTATGGCACAGAGTCTGCGTTTTTTATTACAATGCTTCTATTTTCATGGCCGGACTTACCGGATGCGGGGATTGTTGCTGAAGTTGTTTTTGTGTATGCTCAGATACTTGGAAAATTAGCAGGAACATTGGATACAATGGAGTGGGACCTGGGAAGCCAACAATAGTCATTTGGGTGGTATCACCCTTTTTTTGCATATTCCATTCAGATGCAACAATGGTCATGGATATGCCTGAAACATGAAAAAAATACCTGAAAAAAACACAACAAAGGTGTGTTGTGTATTTGTTGGAAGCTAAATGATTGCATCTTTTAAGAAACGATTAAATGACATCATTGTATGTGTCTTTAAAAGTCTGTTTTAGAAGCTTTTTGTGAAATCAAAACAGGCATGTTGTGCCATGCAAACGAAGCCACCTCCACCTACAGCAGTGGTTTTCAAACTGGGGAAGAGGGAGGGAGGGGGGGGGGGGGGGGGTTATGACGGGGGTAGCGCGGGGCTACCACGAACATTATTCATTATTACCGTATATTACCGGTGGGGCTGAAAATCGTTTTATCTCCAAAAGGCGGGCACTGAAAAAAAGTTTGGAACCACTGACTTACAGAATGTCAAGCATCCATTATCAGTTCCACAGGAGGGATCTTGTGGTCATTGCATGGCCTAACAGGCAAATAATGTCCTTCCCATTTGTTTGCTGTCATCCTGGCAGGAAATGTAGAAAAGAGTTTTAGGATCAAGGTAAACCATAACGAACCTTAACCCACAATGGCCTCTTCCTCCGTCTCTTCTTGTCACAGCTAATCTTTGTCGAGTTTGCGCTTTCGCTGCTCATATATCTGAGGTACCACATTTGCTCTGCATGCCGATTTTACCTCACACAGTTGAGTGCAGACCCAAATACGATGTTCTTTTAAGATGCTTCTACCTTTTTTTTTAAGAGAGCTAAATTGCTGTTCAGACCACTTTAATTCACCCATATTGGAATTGGTTGTCCAAAGCTTGAGACAAATCCAACCCGGCACTTTCCAGCACGGTGTGGGACAGAAAATGTTGGAGCATTCAGCTTTTTTCAAAGTAAAAGCAAAAGAGGCCATGAATAGTAGTAAGCCTTATTACTTTGGTAAATGGGTGAATGCTACATGGCCTGTATCTCCTACCGTTTTCCTGCAAGAGCAAATTGCTCTCAGGGGAGCCACAGTAGCAGTGTGTGTGTGTGTGTGTGTGTGTGTTTGTGTGTGTGTGTTCAATGTGAGCTGAGGCAGAAGAAGCAATGACAAAATACTGTATCCATCTGAACACATGTATTGGTGTTGTTAGGTGTGCAAAGTATTTTTGAGGGACATCATGTTTCATCTTAAAAACTATTTTCTACACAGCATATGCTTTTTGAAAGCCATCTTTTTTCTTTGCCTAATGTGTTTCCAAGTTCCCTAACTTCGTGGGAACTGTCATAAAAGTTTTACAGAGTTTGAGTTGTGCCCAGTCGAAACTCTAACCCTAATCTCTAATCCTAAACCTAATCAAACTTTACCCCTAATTGAAACTCCGACCCAAATCATAATGCTAACTCTAGCACTTACTCTAATCAAAACCACTGTAGCCCTAATCGTAACCCTAACATCAACAAACACTCTAACCCAAATCTTAATCCTAACCAAAACACAATAAAACCCTAAACCTAATTAAAGCGTAACCTTAATCACAAGTCTAACTCTGAACCCATCTTAAACATTAACCCTAACCTTTACTAAAACACAAACCCTAATCAAAGGTAGACACACATCATGCAAAACTAATCCTGGTCTGAATTCTAATCCAAATCCAAATCCAAACCCTGACTAAAACAAACCGTCAATCGCATTAAACTCTAACTTGAATTGAAACTCTAATCCTAACCTTAATCAAACCCTACCCTTATTGTCAGTCTAACCTTAATTAGAACATTCCATTAAATTATCCTCCGCTTATCCATGTCCGGGTCGCGGGGACAGCAGTTTCAGTAGGAAAGGACTTCCCGGTCTCCGGCGACATCTTCCAGCTCCACCGGGGGGGACACCAAAGCGTTCCCAGGCCAGCTGTGAGACATAGTCCCTCAAGCGTGTCATAGGTCTTCTCCCGGGGCCTTCTCCTGGCTGGGCATGCCCGGAACACCTCACCAGGGAGGCGCCCGGGAGGCATCCGGATTAGATGACCGAGCCACCTCAACTGACTCCTCTTGATGTGAAGGAGCAGCACCTCTACTCTGAGCTCCTCCCGCATGGCTGAGCTCCTCACCCTATCACTTAGGGTAAGTCCAGCCACCCTACGGAGGAAACTCATTTACATGTAGACCGGTTGGTCAACATGTAAAAAAACTCCCACATACCCTCCAATACCCTTGCAAGGGTGTAGAGCTGGTCCATTGTTCAGCGACCGGGACGAAAACCACTTTGCACCTCCTGTAACAGAGTTTCGACTAATCGTCGTACCCTTCTCTTCAGCACCCTGGAATAGACTTTCCTGGAGAGGCTGAGGAGTGTGATCCCCTATAGTTGGAACACACCCTCTGGTTACCCTTTTTAAAAATGGGGACCACCACCCTGGTCTGCCAGTCTAGAGGTACAGTTACTGACTTCCATACGATGCTGAAGAGGCATGTCAACCAAGACAGTCCCTCAACATCCAGAGCCTTGAGGAATTCAGGGTGAAACTCGTCCACCCCCGTAGCCTTGCCACTGGAGAGTGTTTTAACTACCCCAGATACCTCAGCCACGGTGATAGAACTGTCAACTTACGTATCCTTAGACTCTGCTTCCTCTACGGAAGGTATTTCAGTGGGATTGAGAAGGACCTCAAATTATTCCTTCCACCGACCGACTATATCCACAGTCGAGGTCAGCAAGCCCCCATCCGCACTGTAAATAGTGTGAACTGGGGATCTCTTCCCCTTTCTGAGGTGTCGGACGGTTTCCCAGAACCTCTTTGGGGCCGACCGAAAGTCGTGCCCCATGGCCTCACTGAATTCCTCCCACACCCAGGTTTTTTGCCTCAACCACAGCTGAAGTCGCACGACGCTTGGCCTGCCGGTACCTGTCAGCTGCTTTGGTAGTCCCATCAGGTTTGAGTCTTGCCGCCACGACTGGCACCGACCACCTTGCGGACGCAACTATGACTGGCTGCCTCAGCAGTGGAGGCACGAAATACGGCCCTTTTTCACTCAATATCCCGGTCCTCACCCGGGATGCAGGCGGAACTCTGCCGGAGATGAAAGTTGAAGACTCAAGGAACGGGAGACTGCCAGACATTCCCAGAACACCCTCACTACACGTTTACCTACACGTTTACGTCTACCAGGTCTGTCCGGCATCCTCCCCCGCCATCTAATCCAACTCATCACCAGGTGGTGATCAGTTGACAGCTCAGCCCCTCTCTTCACCTGCGTGTACAGAACATGCGGACGCAGGTCTGATAATACAACTTCAAAGTCGATCATAGACCTGCGAGGGTGTCTTGGTGCCAAGTGCACTTATGGACATCCTTATGTTCAAACATGGTGTTTGTTATGGACAAACTGTAATTTCTACAGAAGTCAAGCAACAACACACTACATGGGTTCAGATCTGGGAGGCCGTTCCTCCCAACCACGCCCCTTCAAATCACACTTTAATTGCCCACATGGGCAGTACGCTACAGCATGCTCTGTAAACTTCTTATACGTATACAGTTGTCCCTAGCATTTTTTCAGACAATGAACAAAGGCAATTGACGTGATGCCATGTACGCCCTACTCCTGCACACTTAAAAACATACAGCTTTTTATCTTAATTAACTTAAAATATTGCACACAATTAATTGGTTAATTAATTGTATTGTAATTCCGGGTCAAAAATGTATATTTTTCATGGTCACATTTTGATGAAGTTTCACATGAGCACTGCTAAATAAACAAGTAATCAACCTACTACTTTTGTTTGAATGGCTTGCATCACTTTTTATGTCCACTCACAATGGCTGGTTTACGTCTGCATATTATTTTAATACCAAAATTAAAGGGAAATGTTACTGATCACGATTGTACTGGAACACAAATATAAATTAAATCTTCAAAATTAAACAATCAATGCACAAAATAAACTTTTTTAGTTGTCCATATGTTCAGATGATCATATCATGCTCCTTCTCACTCACAGGCATTCAGGCACACTCGTAATTGTAAGCGTTAGGCGCTTACATAATTGTAAGCGTTAGGCGCTAATTGTGCTCAAGTACCCCCTTTTACAATTGGTGTACCCCTGGAGGTACGCTTACCCCACTTTGAGAACCTAGATCCTACATGATAGAGTGAAAAGTTATCCTCCCATTCTGTGTTGAAGTGGTAAGTTTTTAAAATTAATTTTAGAGTTTATTTGGTTACCACTAACTTGTTACCACCTCGGGGAAGACCCGGGACACGTTGGAGAGACTGTCTCTCAACTGGCCTGGGAACGCCTCGGGATCCACTGGCAGGAGCTTGACGAAGTGGATGAGGAGAGGGAAGTCTGCGCGTCCCTGCTTAGGCCCCCACCACTCAACCTCAAATAGGCGGAAGAAAATGGATGAATGGATGGATGTACTGTGTCTGTAGATCAAAGTCCTTCAATGTATTTGAAGGACTGCTTTTCAGTTAATACAGTAGCAGAACAAATTAATTTCATTGTGAAATGGATAATTTTTGATTACCTTTTCTTTACCTTTAATTCACAGTCAGTGTTGAAAAGTACATCTATAGGACAGGAAGCTTGTCAGTTGTCTTTTTTTTTTTTACTAGTGATGTGCAAGATAAAATAGGTAACGCTGCATTTACATTATGAATAAATAAAATTCATACTATTAAGGAGTATATTTGGGAGACCTACAACTCAAGAAAATAATTGGCTATTCAGTAGAGCGCAATGAATCACACATTAACAGACAGGTGGTAGAACACAAAGGAGCTGATTGGCAAAAGAGCAGAACTTACGGGGGTTGATGAAACTAATGTGATACAGGTGAAAACCATTACATGCACGTCTGTTAGGACTTAGCTTGGTGACGCTGTCCAAGAAACTGGGAAGTGTAGCTGCAAAACACTAAAACAAAGCTTATGTGAGGCTATGTTGTATAAAAATTCTTAAGATCTGACTGACTTTTTGATTGTTGCTTAAAATGTGGGACATGTCCTCCGCACTCTCGGGAACATCTTGTCACTTGTGCTCACAGGAAGGGGAGTGTGTCAAATCCACTTGATCAGATGAAAATACATCCTTAGTTTGCGGACTGAGACAGTTTGGGTCACAAAACTCTTCCGTCACACGCCTGGATCTGTAACGTGTACCAAGTCCAGTTCTGATAGATTTATTTAGTAAAGAGTCAAAAATTGAAGTAATAGTTTTTTTTAATTGTTTAATTGCTTTACCTACCTCAAAAATCATAAACGTAATAATAAAGGCAAGCTCACAGACAATGGCTACTAGGAAGCATATTTGCACAGTATGTGGGGATGATATGCTGTACTGTGAAATCTCAAGGTCCACAATCTGTAGATTCTGGCCAACACAATGGAACAACATTTTTTAGCAACATGAACGTCAATAATATTATGTTTGGATTAACTGCCTTACAAGCATAAAGAGACGTTAACCCAGGAGTGGGCAGACATTGACTTAACAAAATTGGCCCCGGGGCCAGACTATATATTTGATACATGCACACAATTTAATCTTATTATTCCAACAGTCCTCCTGGAATGATTTGTCCTTTTTTCTTTATATAAGTATCATACAATCAGCAATATGTTCTTGTGTCCCTTTTTTCAGGAGCACTTTAAACATTAGACCTTTAAGTACTTGGGGTCAACAGTCCAGAGCAATGGAGAGTGTGGAAAAGAGGTGAAGAAGTGTGTGCAGGCAGGCTGGAATGGGTGGCGAAAAGTGTCATGTGTGATGTGTGATGTGTGATAGAAGAGATTCAGCTAACATGAAAGGAAAGGTGTACAAAACTGTGGTGAGACCAGTGGTGTTGTTTGGTCTAGAGACAGTGCCGCTAATGAAATGAAAAGAATACAGGAGGAAGAGCTGGAGATAGCGGAGATGAAGATGCTGAGGTTATCTTTGGTGTGACCAGGATGGACAGGATCAGGAATGAGCACATCAGAGGGACAGCACATGTTAGAGGTTTTGGAGATAAAGTCAGAGAGGCCAGACTGAGATGGTTTGGACATGTCCAAAGGGGAGATAGTGAATATATTGGTAGAAGGATTGGTAGAAGGTAGAAGGACATTTCTAAACATTGAGAACGTTTAGAAATGTAGGGATGTCCTGATCTGATCTTTATTATCGGGATTGGCTGCTGATCCGGTGTATTTTGAAGATCGGAAAAGATCGCCTTCCGCCACAAGATAGGGCCGATTTTTTGTTGAAAAAAAATATCACATTTTACATTACCACAAAAACCATGTAAAATGATTAGTCCTACCCAAAAGGTATTTGTAATGGAGCTGGATAATTTGACATCAGGATGGCTGTAATTCAGTTGACCTTTAAGTAATAATAATAATAATAATACATTTTATTTATATAGCGCTTTTCAAGAAACTCAAAGACGCGTTACAATACATTAAAGAATAAAAACAGCACAAAATTTACAGAATAATATCAAACATTAAAAGCAATTTTAAACAGATAAGTTTTAAGTTCTTTCTTGAAGGTGGGGAGGTCAGAGCAGTAACGGAGGGGTTTAGGCAGAAAGTTCAAGAGGGTGGGGCAGCGATGGAAAAAGCTCTGGGTCCCCCCAGGTTCGGAGCTTGGTCCTACAGGGCAGGGACAGAAGGTTGGAGTTGGAGGAGCGGAGGGAGCGAGATGGAGTGTAATGGTGGAGCAGGTCTGTGAGGTAAGGAGGGGCCAGGTTATGGAGTGCTTTAGATGTAATGAGAAGGATTTTAAAGTGGATACGCTGAGGGACAGGGAGCCAGTGGAGCTTGAGGAGGACAGGGGTGATGTGTTCACAGGAATGTGTGTGGGTGAGGAGCCGAGCGGCGTTCTGAAAGTACTGTAATCTGTTAAGGGGTTTTTAATGATGTACCATAGAGAATGCTATTGCAATAGTCGATTCTGGTTGTGATAAACGCGTGGATGAGAGTTTCAGCAGCAAAGAAGGTAAGTGATGGACGGAGACGAGCTATGTTTGTGAGGTGAAAAAAAACAGTCCGGGTTATGTGCTTTACGTGAGGTTCAAATGAAAGAGTGGGGTCGAGGAGACAACCAAGATTGCGGATGAGTGGGCATGGAAGAAGTGTGGTGTTGTCTTAGTGCAGGGTGAAGTGTTAAGAGGATTTGGTGATGTTATTTGGACCAATAATGATAAAGTCTGTTTTGTCGCTGTTTAATTTGAGGAAATTGTGATTCATCCAGTTTTTGATGTCTGTTAAGCAGTGGGTGAGAGTGGAGTAGACGCTGGGGTTGATGGATGTTGTGGAGATGTAAAGTTGGATGTCGTCAGCGTAGCAGTGAAAACGGAGACCATGATGACGAATAATGTTGCCGAGGGGGAGGATGTAGAGAATGAAGAGGAGAGGACCAAGCACCAAACCCTGCGGGACACCCTGCTGCAGGGGAGCTTCGGAGGAGGAACAGTGGTTGATATGGATGAACTGTTGCCGGTTTATGAAATAGGACTGGAGCCAGGAAACAGCGGAACCAGTGATGTTCAAGTTTTTGAGACGGGACAGGAGGATGGTATGGCTGATGGTGGGTGAGGTCCAGGAGGATGAGGATGAAAAGGTTACCGGAATCGGAGGAGAGGAAGAGATCATTTGTAATTTTGAGCAGAGCTGTTTCGGTGCTGTGTTTGGGACGGAAGCCAGACTGGAAGGGTTCATAGAGACTGTTGGAGGTGAGGTGAGTCTGGAGTTGAGCGGCAACAATACGTTCCAGGATTTTAGGCAGAAAATATAAGATATGGGGCGGACATTTGCACAGATTTCAGGGTCAAGGTTGGGTTTTTTGAGGATAGGGGTGATAGCAGCCAGCTTGAGAAACTGTGGCACAAAACCAGAGGAGAGGGAGGAGTTTATGATTTGTGTGATCAGTGGAGAGAGTACAGGAAGACAGGCTTTGATAAAAGGAGAGGGAATGGGATCCAGAGAACATGTCGAAGTTTTAATGCTGGGAAAAAGTTTTGTCAGGTGGGCCGAAGAAATGGGTGAGACTTGAGAGAGCTTTTGATGGGGCAGAGAAGGATCAGGTTGAGCAGTGTGGGAGGAGAGGTCTATGGAACTGTAAATGAGGTGTCAAGTAGATATTCCTCACTACATGCACAGTTCAACCACACTTCCTAGTTTTCTTATTCTACGCACTTGACCCCATACGCTTGCTCTAACTAGCATGCTGAACACCACTGCCCTCTATAGCCCACACACTAAACAGCAGCTTGGAACAACACTATACTGTACTCCCGCTACAGTATTTTGCACGCCCATTTTTTCCATTTTTATCTTTTATTGGGCGGACTTTTATTTTCATTAGGGACCTGACTCACAGAGCTTTGTTACAAAAGCCAAACAATATTGTTGGCTTACAGATGCTGTGTAATTAAAAAAGTAAAGACAGCAATACTTTACTGGTTGCACCATTCTTATTATTGTATTAAAGCGGGGCCGCACGGTGGATGATTGGGTAGCATGTTGGACTCACAGTCAGGACATCTGGGTTCGAATCTCCGTTGGGCCTCTCTGTGTGGATAAATGGATAGTATTAAAGATTATGGCTTGTGACATCCCCTAGTAATGTTTTTGAAATGTTAATTTATTTCAACTTCCGTTAATGTTTGCTAAAATGGCTTTCATGGTTTTGCACTTCTCCAGGGCCTTTTGAATTCTGTGGTATCTCAAAATTGGCCAATAAAAACGAAATCTAGAACGCGGAATTTCACTAAATTGACATAGTGTGAATGAAATGCTGTCATTGTGAAAAAAAGAAAAGTTTTTGTGGGGATCCTCTTGAACTAAACATGTCCAAGAGACCCCCAGTAACACTGGTAAAGTTGGCAAAAAAACCCTTTTATGTAGTGTGAGTGGAGGCCAACTGTTTCAGCCCAGTTTATCAGAACATGCTAGTGCGGCTGTATGTGTGTGTTTAAACCGTGGTATGTTTTACCGCTTGTTAATCTAAGCGAGTGTTTTAGGATGCCTGCTGACATGGTTCTGATTTGAAAAAGAACGGAAAGCACTTTTTTTCTTGCACACAGCTTGACTTAACCACCAAAGGACACTCACAACACCTTCAAAATGCTCAAATGTTCAAAGTGCTGTGTGCCACATACTGTCTAATTGCCCTACGTCATAAGAATACATTAACAACGCACTTGGAATTGCAACGGTGACTATGTCCTCCTGAACCACAAACCCGGGACTTCTAGGCCACCGTACACCTCTTACCCATTGTCACAAAAAGACACAAAAAAGCAAAACATTACGTCTCATTTGCTGATAGCGTGCATGAAATCCTGCATGATGATTGTTTAAACTCTGTTTAACTTTTGTAGCATGTTAAAATGTTTGGGGGATTTTTGACTTGGGAGGTTCAACTGTATTGGAAAAAGCAACTCCATCAGCTGCAGGGCATCGCCTGCACCATAAATGATGCATGTAAGTGTTTACGAGCATCCAGCAGTGTAATATAACAACAGCAGAGTTTGTTATGGGGGGCAGACAGTGACCCCTGCGCCCTCTCGCACTTTCTCCACAAACAACTCAAGCACGCACATATTCACAAACAGATTTTACTAGCTAGTTGTCCTTGATGTGTCTCATTAAGGCCGCAGTGAAGGATGCCGGGGTTGTTTCCATGAAATTGCGACGTCTCAAGCAGATGGCGTCTTCTGCTCTATATGTGGTGGACGTGACGCAATGAAGGGACACAAAAGGAGAACAGATTTTTAGCGGCTCCACGCTACTCACCTGGATGAGGACATGAAGTCCTGTCAAAGGCACAAGTGGAGATTGAAAGCCGTGCGCACCAGCTGCTTATGCTGCTACAAAGTGAGCAGCGAATAAAATAAAAGCGGATGACCTCTGCCAAAGCCAAACTGTCCTGCTTATTGCCATCATTTCATAAATGAAATTTGCGTATTATTAGCTGAAAAATTTACAAAAATGTGTAACCGATGTGTTAATTGAGTCATGAATTAGATCATTAAGTCATGAAGTTTGCCCTGGCCTATGTTATGTGGAAAAAATACAGTATCTCCTCCCATCCTATGTGGAAGTGGTACGTTTTTGGCTAAAGTTTAGAAAATATAAATTGGAGGCTAACTGGTTAGCTTGCTGGGCCACACAGTGGCTGAATGGGTAGCATGGCCTCACAGTCAGAAGGTTCTGGGTTCGAATCTCCATTGGGCATCTCTGTGTGGAGTTTGCATGTTCTCCCTGTGCGTGTGTGGGTTTTCTCCGGATACTCCCGTTTCCTCCCACATTCCAAAAACATGCATGTTAGGTTAATTGGTGACTGTAAATTGTCCATGGGAATGAATGTGAGTGTCCAGTCCAGGGTGTACCCAAAGTCAGCTGGGATAGGCTCCAGCATACCCGCGACCCTAATGAGGATAAGCGGTATAGAAAATGGATGAACGTTACACATTTGGTTTCATATTTTAATAACAACAACGTTTGTGAGGAAGGTGGATCAGAAGATCAAAAGCTGTTGCCAGCAGGATGTGGAGCTTCATCTTAGGTAGATCAGGTCATTTGTACGAGGATGAAACTTGTTAACACAAGTTGCATCAAACTATGTACACGTTTAAACGTTGTCGTTTAAACGGTCACCTATTTTTTACACTGTTTGGCAGTTAAAATGTTAAAAATGTGACACATCTGGCACAAAGTGACAGATCATAATTCCCAAAGTGATGTCTTCTAGTCAGCAAATTCTTCTCCCACAGTGTCCGTAACTTTTATTTCTAGTTTATGCATCTGAGATATTAAAGACTTACCTTTCTCTTCTTCTCTGGAGTTCAACATCTTGTAAGTCCTTTGCAAATCGAGAATTTAGAACGCTAGGAGTGATGCCTGTTGTTGTGTGGTAGCACACGGGACAAAGCGGGACCAAAAATGGCCGTGACTGCTTTACGGATTCAGGATATGGGGGTAACAATGCATACCTGAACGGGAACAAAGCGCGTCCTGCGTACTATGTCATGCACTGGACGCAAACAGTACTAGACTTAGGTGTAAATAAGTCAGTGGATGGCATTTCGTGCCAGTGTGCACCGTTTTTGGTGCGTGCCAAATGCATAAAAAGTGCATAAACTAGTCTTCAACTTTTGCCATGGCCAATTACGGGACAAAATGTGTAAACACCGCTTTATGATGATGCGATGTCTCCACTGTAATTCACCTTGCATTTATTTCCATCTATAAATCCATGACTTCAGACCTAATTTTTCTTTTACACCCAGCAGACATTTAAGTAGGGCGGTCATTTTTGCACCTGCTAAAAATTATGCAATTACTGAGTTTGCTCCCGCAATTTAGCATGCATTATTTGGGATCTTAGTAGAATCCAGAATGTTTTTATGTGGATTAACAAGAATGGATCACTTAATTTGACACTTGTAAGACAGTTAAGCACCTAAAAATACTACTTTTACAGGTTTTATGATGGCCACAGTTTGCTATATAAGAACTTGGCAAGTGGTACAAAAAAACCCCCACACATACTCTGCTTAGCAGAGGTCATAAAGGGTGGGGGGCAAGTCATATGAGGAACCAGAGCGGTTTTGGTGTGGAAAACACATAACTGTAGGATGGTGTCCATAAGTAAGCCAGGCATTTCACACAGTGTATAGTAGTATTACACACTTTTATGATTAGAGGGCATATAGGTGCTATAAATGTGGCTTCTGCTGGTTTTATCTCCATGGCAACTGAGGTGGTTTCTCTCACTTCTACACAATGTTCTTTAAATGAACTCGAGAAAAGTGGGCATTGCCATTGTAAATGTAGTTCTTAATCTGTGCCCCCTCCAAAAAAAAGACTTAAAAGTGGGACAAGGTATGAATGGAAGTGCCAAAACACAGCACTTCATTATCTCAGGCTTTTGTCTTTCTCAGTGCTGTAATGGATGTTGAGGTGAGAGATGGAGTCAAAATAGGGATTCGTTTTTATGAATTTAGAAGTAGTGAAGAAATTCCGTTAGAAGTAAAGAAAAACATCTGCCGTGGATAAAGGAGAGGACCGTGTCGTTCTTAAGTGTGACAACCTCTGGGGATGGAAAGACACAAGGACACGTCTGTCTCATGTCTGCCTCAAGACCTCAATTATCTCATATAACCTGCATTTAAATATTACCTCTCTTACCCTTCATTTGCCTTCCCCTCAATGTGACGCTGTTTGAAGTAACATTCTCAACCATCGTATGAGTTTGACCCTTTAACTGCCTGCCCGACCAAAAGGTTTAGTACATTCTGAATCATTATGTTTCATTTAGAGCAATGCCTAATTGAACTCAAACTGCTTCATCCATCTCTACCACTCAGTAGAGGTATGCAGAGATAAAGAAATCCACCAGATGGCGCTGCAGCAATAAATGGTTGGTCACTCTTCACCCTCTGCCAACTAGGAGGTCACAAGGTGAAAATCTTCCAAGATATTTTGACCTTTTTTGGTAAAAACTTGAAAGGCACACATTTTTACGTGGTATTGTTGGTGGGGGCCTTGATAAACAGCAATGTGGTCTAAATCATGCTTGATCAAATGGTTGATTTGTCCCTATGGTGGTTGTAGTAAAATGAGGGCAATGGAATTAAAACGATTATTTTATCATTTAATAAACCCAACGGACCCATTTAGATCTGCCATTACTGTAGACATGACTAAATCATAATTATCAGAACTAATTCTTTAGAAACTACAGTGATGATATTACTACTGTTAAACAAGTTTTTAAATAACATTCCAGGTTTTACTACTACTGGTGGGCCGCACGGTGGCTGAGTGGTTAGCACATTGGCCACACAGTCAGGAGATCTGGAAGACCTGGGTTCAAATCTCCGTTGGGCATCTCTGTGTGGAGTTTGCATGTTCTCCCCGTGTATGTGTGGGTTTTCTCCGGGTACTCCGGTTTCCTCCCACATTCCAAAAACATGCATGGTAGGTTAATTGGCGACTCTAAATTGTCCATCGGTGTGAATGTGAGTGTGACTGGTTGTTTGTCTATATGTGCCCTGCGATTGACTGGCGACCAGTCCAGGGTGTACCCCGCCTCTCGCCCAAAGCCAGCTGGGATAGGCTCCTGAACAGGTGCTACTAAGTGGTGACAACACTATGCAAAACCATAAAACACCTTCAGCCTCAGGTTTTGGTCTGGTTCAGGTATTGGACAGCTCCTTGATCGGTTGGGTGGTTTGATATTGTATGTCTGAACCGCATTGGTGGAGCTCCCTTAATTGCAGACACAGACCTGAAGAAGAGGGGCCATGGAGTCAGAGATTACAGGTCTGTAGGGGTGATTGCAGTAAAATGGTTAGACAACCTTTTGAGCAATGGGCTGTGACTTACTGAAGCAGAAACAAATGTGTTTCAAAGGTTCCACCTGTCTATAGCCCATACGATATCATCATATGGTCGGCAAGTTGGCTGACTATCACTGAGGAAAGGCTACACACCCCTACTAAAACCACCAGAGGTACAGTATGCTGCAACAACGTGGGACACTGCCCTTTTCTCAGGTTTGAACTCAAACCAGAAATGCTTTGTAGCATATTACCAAAAATATAGTCGCTCTAATGCTCAAAAGCATTTGTGCTGTTGTACAGCGATACAGATGAGGTGAAGAGATTGGAAAAA
Organism: Oostethus manadensis; assembly: GCA_024372805.1. Taxonomy (NCBI): domain Eukaryota; kingdom Metazoa; phylum Chordata; class Actinopteri; order Syngnathiformes; family Syngnathidae; genus Oostethus; species Oostethus manadensis. The sequence goes on from QODF01000042.1 coordinate 3,267,211, forward strand.
CAGTGAAAAACAATGTGATATGGTTGGTGTTTACTGTACTCAAAGGTTGTTTCAAAGATACATTTTTTGATGGCAGAAATGTCCATTATGCTGATATTTTTGTGTTTTCAATTTCTTTGTAAATTTGCATTTTACATTTTTTGTTTGTTTTACTATTTGTGGTATTTCTATTAAATATCATACTTTTAAATTTGATGTAACATCTCGACGATTTGGTAGACATCAATATTTTAAAAAGTAAAAGGTCTGTTGAAAAACAAACAATTATTTACCAAAGACAATAAGAAATGCAAACAAAAAAAGTCTATTGCCTTTTTCTTGGTGAGGCAAGGGATGAAGGGCTGTGAACCACAGCAAGAATATACTAAGTAAAACTAAAGAAAGAAAGATATGCAGTGGAAAAAGAATATGCATTTGCTGAGCAATGCTGTCCCCAGTGGTGTTCTATAGGCGTTGACCTCAAAAGCGGACTTTTTTTCCCAAGAAATAAAGTCTGAAGAAGACCGGGTCGTCACCAAATGAACTTCTCCCCAAGCCAGTCGGAGCTTTTTTTCCTGTCACGTACAATTCCATCAGTGACAAGGAGAGATGCAGCAAGGTTACAGCAAGCCAGCAAACAACAAAGCAGAAGGAGCAGAGTCATCAAATAGTTAAGAAATATGATCATTGTAGTCTTATTTCACTGACACTGAAAAGATGATTAAAAAACTGTCATATTTAGCATTGTCTTATTACCATTCACTGTAATTGCATTGCAGCCATATCCTTTTCTATGCTGCAGTAAGTTCATTGCTGGTTCTATCCTGAACGTCACACAGTTCCCTTTTTACCATCACTTTCAACTCCCAAATATTTGTTGATGTTTGACTACCCCCCCAACCCCCCACCACCACCAAAAGTCTATCTCAACTCCAAATTGTACCACTTTTGAGATGGAGGTTCTGCAGGTATGCGGTTCTCAACTTATTAAAGCTGCCAGGCGTCTCTATGAGAGTGTATTCATATCTTCCGAGTGACAGAAACAAAAGGTAAAATAGGGCACAGTGCACGCTTTAATGAAATGCTTTTAAGTCCCGCTTCACATTTTGCCTGTTTCCTTACTAGCCTCAAGGTCTCTCAATTTTCTCTTGTGCGCTCTTCTTTTATACTTGTGGCCCTCGTGTGTGTATGTGTGTGCGTGAGCTCCAATCAGAATTAAAACAAAACACTCAATGGTGGACAAAAAAAAAACAAAAACCCAACAACATCCCCAACAATGTCCCTTACAAATACAAAGCTATAATAATAACTTGCTGAATAAACATCACTATAGACATGTTTTATCGTCTTGTTTTGTTCCACTATTATGTTTTTTTTGCTAGAATGTTTTTTTGTGAACCATGCATTCCAACTTATGAATACCTGTAACTGTAATCATTTATTGTAAAGCATTCATTCATTCATTTTCTGTACCGCCTGTCCTCATTAGGGTTGCGGGTATGCTGGAGCCTATCCCAGCTGATTTAGGGCGAAAGGCGGGGTACACCCTGGACTGGTCAGCAGTCAATCGTAGGGCACATATAGACAAACAAGCATTCACACTCACATTCCTACCTATGGACAATTTAAAGTCGCCAATTAACATAACAAAAAAACGGAGTACCCGGAGAAAACCCACGCACGCACACACGGGGAGAACATGCAAACTCCCCACAGAGATGCCCAATGGAGATTCGAACCCTGAACCTCCTGACTGTGAGGCCAATGTGCTACCCACTCAGTCATTAGGAAAAAAAATATTGTCATACTGTATGTGATCAAATTGTCAAATCGCACATATGTGGGGTTAGTTTCTCTTATTCATGTTGTAGTTTCTCTTGTTGACTTCTCTTAGGCACTTGCCTTCGGGGGAATCCCTGGCACCATCATAAGTGTTGTGACAATTCCACGGACGGCTGAAGTGAACCTGGTGACATCTACCCTTGGAGGGTTAAGGGAATGAGTCAACGTCGATGGTCACCCGAGAGTTGCCCACAGTGCATTGCAGTGGGGCAAGAAAACTACTGTCCATCCTTTAGAGTCAAGCCTTTGGAGTTTTTGGATGTGAGAGAACATCGGTGGAACTTCCAGGTACGTGAAAAAGCACTCTGCGACGGCGGTGAAAAGCTGCTCAGCTCGTCCGATGAAATCCATTATTTTACGGGTTATTTGCTTAGCCTTTGGACCGCCAGGCAGATATGGCCGAGTGTTGACAGAGTTAGCTGCCGTTTGACTGGCGGGCCGCACCGTGAGCCTCAAACTCACTATAATTCCGTTAAGTGTTTCTTCTTTAAATGCTGTATTAAATGAGCTTTTTAACCTTTCACTGCCAGCATTGAGATATTTTTTGCAGTGCACCGTGGGGGACACTACATCCTCTTTCCTCAGCAAGCTGCCCTGTTTGGGTTCATTTAAAAAAAACTGAGCTTTATATATTTCATAATAGGAGGTTGTGGGAAGAGAAAAAGGAAGCTATAACTTTTAGGACATGTTCATTTATCTCTAAAAAAACCAACAAAACTCACAGAGTGGCTGTCAATATCAGATTCACAGTCTTAGATTTATTTTTCAGTGTGATATAAATGTAGAATATCTGTCTAAAAAAAGGGCGACATCCTGTCCTCGCTTGGCTTCTCTCAAATGTCTACCACCTTCTTACTTCCATCCATCCATCCATTTTCTATGCCGCGTATCCTCATTAGGGTCAGGGGTATGCAGGAGACCTGCTTACTTCCACTAACTTATAATAGTCCTTGTCCCACTCAGATTGGAATTTTAATCACGGTGGTGGGGGGGAGGGGGGTTGGTTCTCCTTTGCTGTCCTCATTTGACACACACTACCATGGCAACGCTTTTTTGTTGCTGGTTTGTCCTGATGCGATCGGGGAGCTTTCCGCTTGCAGACACCTTAACTAGTGTGTGTATGATAGTTTAAACATGACCATTTACAATTATGTCCTATGATATAACACAATATACAGTAACACCTCATTTCTTACAATTATTTGGTTCCAGACCCAACCGTGATGAGTGATTTTCCACAAAGTAGGATTTTTGATTTGTAAATGGAGTTTGAGCATAGAAAGCCTGTTAATAACCTTATAAATGTGGTTATTAACATTACTAGAGCCCTCTAGACACGGAATAGCACCCCGTAGTCACTCTTCTACTAAGTAAAACACAAGGAATGAACAAGAAAATCCCAGAATTTTACATTACTTTGTCAGAAATTGATAATTGATACATAGATATGGTGATATTTGACTATGGTCGTGTGTTCAGTGAGCAAAATGAAGCTACTTATAAGACGTTACTTGCACAATATCACAATATCGTCTTGCAGGTGACTCACCGCCAAGTTTGTCAATGGCGCTCCATTTAATTTAGCACTGAAATGAGGTACTACTACTACTAGCACCCACTTATTTATTTTGGCCAGGTAACAAGCATTTCCGGTTTGAGTTGACATCTCTAATGATTCCGACTGCAGTCAAAACAGGCTGCTTTTCTTCAGCACAAAAGGCTAAGATTGAATTGTTCTCGGGTCCCAAGGTCTTTCATGCCCTCTGTCTTTAGTCCTTTGAACCAATGAAACCAAACACTTTCAGACAGTTGTTGCTCTTAAGGCAGCATCTGTGAAATGCAATTAGTGCTAATGCAGCTTTGAACCCAACAGTAAACACTTCCCTGCATGTGAAAAATGAGAGCCAATATCAAAGCTGCCAGATCCTTTTGGAATTAGCATATTTTTAAACAAAACAAGGTAAATGTGCTTTGTTACTTGTCATAATGAGTTGAATTTGCTAAGTACAACGGCTGCTGAGCATCTGTACTCGTATAAGACTCGGGTTCACGGTTGAAAAGGGCCTGATTTCTATTGTAAAGAAGTGGAGGCAGGTCATCTATTGAGGTTGGGGATTTGAAGATGACAATGAATGGCTTTTTGATTGTCATATGAAGGCCTTCTATCCCCATTTCTTTTGGGTTGTAACATATAAAATGGCCCGATGGCACACCACACATACTTTCAACTCTAATCATATGTCTTTATGGAGAAATATCGAGAGCGCTTTTGTCTACTTGCTCTTTCTCTGACTGTTTAACCCTTACTTTTCTTCTTGGTTTGCTCAAACAGTACACAACTCTGTAGAGAATTCTGACATTTGTATTTATTCAATTAGACATCATGCTTCTTTATGCACCAGGACAAATCATACCAACAGAACCTTGTATCTAAAACCTTTATTAGTCAAAATGTAATTGTGTAGTGTACATCCTAGGCTTAACCTCGCAGCAAAGTCTGATAGCGGAATCATTGTGGTTATATTTTTTCAAGTCAGTGACTACAGCTGGGAGAGTCTAAAGGTTGCTAGAGTAACGACACAATGGAGGCTGATGGATGGAAATGGCTGCTCTAAATTGTATAATGAGTGAGAGATTATAGGATCATGAACATTGTAAAGACACCAGACAGCACTTGATTGTCTTCCGTGTCTGTAGAGGGAAAGAGGGAAACCCAGCCAGCTCTTCTCAGTTTTGTGTTGAGATAGTATTTTTTTTTTTTGCTGCGTTTAGACTTTTTTCTTTTTTTTTTTTTCCAGGTTGGATAAAAAATTGCATCCACAGTGTATTTCCAGTCAGAAACGGGTGGATTGGTTCCTCCAGCTTGGGACTGAGCTCTTGCAGCCAAGGTGGAGGAGTTCATCCCTCCTAAGTTAGGGATGGTTGGAGCGGGAGGTCAACAGAGGGATCGGTGCAGCGTGTGCAGTAATGCGGTCGCTGTACCGGACCGTTGTGGTGAAGAGATCACACACGATATCCGCTTTTCATCTCCATGATGAGGTTGTGAAAAATAAAAAATATTTTGCGTTCGTGCTGAGTTTTTCTTTAAGCGAGTCAAAAACTAGCGTTGGAGGCATCTGAGCATGCCCAAACCCTAGTGCATTATGGGAAACAATCGTGTTTTAAGCATTAAGTTCGAATAATTTTTTTGGGCACATTTAAACAAGTTAAAGTAAAAGTAGCCCATTTACGAGATTTAAAGTCATAATTTTACGAGAAAAAAAGGCGTAATTTAACCTTTGACCCAGGTCAAGAGTCACACAAGCCCTCTGTGTTTGTAGCTGTCTCAGACAATGCCTGTTAAATAAAACATAAAAATCATCAATATTTCGAGAATTAAGTCGTAAATTGACGACAACAATGTTGTATAATTAAAACAAAAGATCGTCATATTTCGAGAGTAAAAACGCAACTATAAGAGAATAAATGTTGTAACGTCATTTTATAGGTATTGCCTGAAACCGCTATGAACCGGGGGAGTCGTATGTGGAGGGGCGGGTATTAGAGCGTAGCTGTGAGAGGATTTGAGCTCAAACTAAACTGGTTGTGACCAGCGGCTCTGTTTTGCTGTCCTGTTAAAAATGAAAACTTGTCTGAAGCCAGAGGAAAGTGTCCTTCCTTGCCTGAGACACCTATGTGGCTAGTTGGAAGGGGCGGGGTACGTGAGGGTAACGGTGAGATGATGCTAACCCAAGCTAACCTGGTTGTGTCCAACTCCTCTGTTTTGCTGTCTCATTATAAATAAAAGCTTGTCTTTGTTTTCTTCTCGTAAATTAACGACTTTTAATCTTAATTACTTTAAATTTTAATTACAATTTTTTTATCTCGGAATCTTACTTTTTTTTTTTTATGTAAAAAAATCAATACTTTACCCGTATTGTGTCATAAGCCGCAGGGTGTAGGAAGAAAATAGCGGCTTATGGTCCGAAAAATACAGTAACATGAATCATTCAAAGTACATCGTATGCATGTTCGAAACAAATTAAACCATAATCATGTTTGGTATTTTCTTGATTGGTGACTGGACACAATAAAGGACACAAACATTTTTATTGAGTGTCTCTCATATGAACTGTAAAGCATTCTGTAAAAGGATATATGGTAGTAGTCATATTGATATGCTCTTTGCTGTTTCTACTCTGTGTATGCTTCCTGCCCCGCCTCCACTCACCAAGACAAAGCTACTGTATGACTGACAAAAGGGCTCACTCTGTTCATGTCGTTGTTCTATGGAACAAATGCGGCACATGCTGTAAACAATGCACAAAGTGAATTATCTTCCATCCCTTTGGAAGAAGAGACACAGAACCAGACACAATATATAGGAGGCAGTCAAAATTATCTAGTTCATTTTCATTTATTGTGTGATTAATTCATTCATGCATTATCAGTCCGGGCTTAGTGTCCACCAGATATTTTTTTTTGTCAATGACAAATCTTGTTAAAGTCGCATTTTAATTTCACGACACCTTGTGAAACGAGATCTTGTGACACGTTTTTACTGAAACGGGACTCTCCTTTCCACTTCCTATAACGCCGAGCAGGGCACATAAAGCACCCAGAATGCACAAACCTAGACTTACTAGACTGACTTGCTAACGCCTGTGCATGTGCGAGTTTCTCGGGTGACATAGACAACCTCTAAAAACTTGCGTTTGTTTAAAAAGCAGATCTGCCACATCCAAAGGTCAGGCTGCAACTATCTCAATTCGGTGTTTGCTTAGCGCTTATATACACGCAAAAAATGATGCTGAATAATTTGATAGAAATGAAAATGATCACCCTATAAAGGGGGGAAATCAAAGACAACCCAAAAATAAAAGTAAAAAAAATGATGCAGCAGACTGGTTCATTTAGCTAAAATGTCTTTGTAGCAACTCAAAATGATTCGCAGTAGTTTGTGTGGCCCACCATGTGCTTGTACGCATACCTGACAACGTCAGGGCATGCTCCTGATGATACCACAGATAGTGTCCTGGAGGATCTCCTTCGAGATCTGGACCAGGGCATCATTGAGCTCCTGGACAGTCCAAGGATTAACCTGGCGGTTCCGGATGGACCTAAACATAATGTCCCAGAGGTGTTCTATTGGGTTTAGGTCAGGTGAACGTGGGGGCCAGTCACTGGTATCAATTCCTTCATCCTCCACTGCCTCCATACTCTAGCCACATGAGGTTGGGCATTGTCGTGGACCAGGAGGAACCCAGGTCCCACTGCACCACCGTAGTTTCTGCCAATGGGTCAAAGGATTTCATCCCGATACCTAATAGCAGTCGGGGTGCCATTATTTAACCTGTAGAGGTTTGTGCGTCCTTCCAGGGATATGCCTCCCCAGACCATCACTGACCCACCACCAAACCGGTCATGCTGAATGATGTTGCAGGCAGCATACCGTTCTCCAGACCCTTTCACGTCTGTCGCATTTGCTCAGGTTGCTTTCATCGGTGAAGAGCACAGGGCGCCCGTGGCAAATGTCAATTGTGCTCTAGTGCTGGGCAGTGAGCACAGGGCCCACTACAGGACGTCGGGTCCTCAGGTCCCCCTCATGGAGCCTGTTTCTGATTGTTTGGTCAGAAATATTCACACCAGTGGCCTGCCGGAGATCATTTTGTAGGGCTCTGGCTGGGCAAATCCTACTCCTCCTTGCAAAAAGGAGCAGATACCGATCCTGCTGAGGGTTTAAGGACCTTCTACGGCCATGTCCAACTCTCCGGGAGTAACTACCTGTCTCCTGGAATCTCCTCCATGCTCTTGAGACTGTGCTGGGAGACACAGCAAACCTTCTTGCAACGGTACGTATTGATGTGCCATCCTGGAGGAGTTGTACTACTTGTGCAACCTTTGTAGCATCCGGGTACCGCACCATGCTATCAACAGAGATGTTGATACAAGCCAAATGAAAAACTACAGCAGTAAAAAGTTAGTAGGTAAAAAATCAGCAAAAAGAGATGAGGAGTCAGTGGCCTCAACCTGGAAAACCATTCCTGTTTTGGCGTCTGTCTCATTGCTGCTCCTCTGATGCACCTGTTGTTGATTTCATTAACAATAAAGTAGCTGAAACTGATTAACAACCCCCTCTGCTACCTAACTGACCAGATCAATATCCCAGAAGTATACACTTTCACAACAAGCACTCATTTTCTGAAAAGTAGTAATTTGTTTCAAAGTAGACCTACACCTGTAACAGTGGTCATCCCTGTCGTACAGCCCTGCACATGCGGCGCTCGAACCGACGACCACAAAAGCCCACCGACTGATAGTTAAGTTGAGCAGCGTCAGGCACATTAGTGGAGGCCTCAGGTTGTGAGATTTAACCAACATACAATTGCAACCCCACAAGTTGACATCCATTACATGCATCACTGATGCATTTTGCTGGTATTATTTGCCACTATTTCATACACTTAACATTGTTAAGTTTAACTTTTTGAATGTTTTTTATGAGGTGGCTATGATTCAACACGGCAACTTTAAATTTTGACTCATCTTTCAGGTTTCTAGTCAGAAAGTTTGAACAATGTGTCATATATCGTACCAGGCTCAGACTGTCGCCATCATTAAACCGTTATCTTTACAGGCAATGCAATGCACTGGATTTATGCATTGTGGCGGTTCCAACAGACTGCCGTTTCAATGTAATTGGGGGTTTGGGTTCTGTCTCAGTAGTGTAATTATTTAGATTATTTTATTTCCCTCTTGAGTCTTCTGTGTTGTCTCATTACTTTTGATCAGATTTACTTCCTTGGTTTGTTCAGTCCAAATTGGGCCTGTGTAACCAGTCTTGTGCTGCTTAGTACATCCTTAGTACAACAATTGCACCCAACCACCATCTTAATAAGCGATGCACAAAATCACATGCTCATTTTGTCTGAAATAATTTCTTCTGTCTGCGATATTTTGCCGTCTTTCTACAAGGAATTTGGAAAGAACACTGATGGATGGCAAAATAAAGAAGAGGAGTTTCCGACTCAGACTGAGGAAGATGAGTGAATAAGCAATGAGAATGGCTCCTGAATGAGTGATAGTGAAATAAAAATAGGCAGAATAATAGAAACGTCTACGGATGGAAAATTGAGGGTGAACGGCTGGAAAGTAAAAGACAGTGATGGAGAGTTATAATGCGAAGCTGGAAGGCAAAAGAAGATGTAGGGAGAGACAAATGAGATGGAGAAGGATAATGACACAGTGCTATGAGCATATGTGGCGAGGCAGTGAGAGGGAGACGGCGTTCAAAAATATCTAGGCAAACAAACGCATACGCAGGATGCCCTCCCTCCTCCGCTTGTGTGTGTGTGTGTGTGTGTGTGTAAATGAAATCGACTCTTTTCCAACACATACACAAACACCCGCCCCCATCTGTTTTCAACAAACATGCTGTCATACACAAACACACACACATACAACAGCATGGTGGCATGGAAGCAATCAATATTTTAAGCAGACATCTGAAGAGTTCCGTCTTCCCCTGGGAGGATCAGCTCTAATTGGTCCGGACAAACAAGCAAAGGACAACAACAAAAACAAGGCCCATGCCGAAAAGCGTCAATTAATAGAATGTGAACAGGAATGGTAAATTAAATCTATGCACAAATATCGACAGGGGCTTTGAACACGTCTCCATTATCTGCTGCCAATTATTGTTGTCTGTCAGTTTCACAGGCCAAGTCTGCGGCATCATTTGCATATCTAAATGAGAGACCACCGCATCTGAGCGAGGGCTCAGCTAGTTGATGTTCAGTCTGTCATTCTGTTTTTTTTGTTGCTTATTTGTGACTCATTTGAATCAGTCTTGTTCGTAAACAACTCCAGCTTTCATAAGAAGCTGCGGGTTAATCGTAAAACCGGGACCGACATTCCTCGAGCGTATGCTGTAAGTCTCCAGAGATCTTGTTATTCATAGCAAGTATGTCAAAGGTGTATGTTTTCCGCGTTGTGCATGTGTGTTGTGTTTATACGCTGCGGCTGATAGAGATAGAAAGTCCAGCATGTGGGAAGGGGAAAATGGTCCATTTAATTGATTTATTCCACCGGTATTGTTACCACAGGCGTGCCCAACAGCACAGTGATCGCGTACGGTCTATAAACGCTGATCAATACTGTCAGGTGTTCATGAGCACCAAAATGGTCTGAGATTAGGAAACAGAAGAGGACAATATGAGGGAGGTGTTGTGTGTCAAAGTGGATGACATTTAAAGATGTTCTGTTTTAGTGTTACAAACCTAATTTGTTCAATTCTGCTACACAGAAGCACACCGGACTAGAAAAGTGAAGACAAAAAAGTGAAGTAGGTGTGGGTAATGTAATATCGTTCATCGACTGAGGGAAAAAAATAGCAGTTAATTAATTCATTGTTTAATATTCTTCCTGAGCTACAACCTTATCGTGGTAGAGGAGTCTGGGCATCCCGATAATCCTAGGAGCTAAATTGTTGGGGGCTTCTATGCCACCGGTAGGGTCACCCGAGACAAACAGGTCCTAGGTGAGAACCCAGAGAAAGAGTGGCTCAACAGACCCTTATCAGAGAAAAATCATTAGACTGAATTTTCCCTCGCGCAGACGTGGGTCCCCGGGGCCCATCCTGGAGTCAGGCCCGAAGGTGGGGCATGATGGTGAGCATCTGGCGGCCGAGCCCACAAGCCTGGCTGGGCATAGCCCCAAAGAGACAAAATGGATGACCCTTCCAATGAGCTCACCACTCATGTGAGGGCCCAAAGGGGTCGAGTGCAACCAAAAGTTGGGACCTTAGCTGTCTGATCCTCGGCTGCAGTAGCTAACGCTCGGTGGAATGTCACCCCTGTAGTGGGGAAAGAGCTTGAGATGGTGCGTGAGGTGGAGAAGTTCCGGCTAGACAGTCAGATTCACCTCGACGCACAGCAAGAGTTCTGGAACCTTATTCCGCTCAGGCGTTCCCAGCAGTGAGAGGCAACAGTCAGGGGTGGCAAGTTTTGTTGCGCCCTCACTTGTGGCATGTATGCTGGAGTTTAATCCAGAATGGTGGGTAGTTTCCCTCTGCCTTTGGTTGGGGGGATGGGTCCTGACTGTTGTTACAGCTAATGTTAACATGGCTAACCAGTAGTTCAGAATTCCCGACCTTTATGAAGTCCCCAGAGGGGGTACTGCACAATGGTCCCTCGAGGGCTTCTGCTGGGGGACTTCAATGCTCACGTTGGCAGCGACAGTAAGACCCAAACAGGCGTGATTGGGAGGAATGACCCCCTGATCTGAACTCGAATGATGCTTTTTTATTTGACTTCTGTGCTCGTTACAAGTTGCCCATAACAAACACCATGTTCAAACATAAGGAGGTACACGTGTGCATTCGGCACCAGGACACCCTTGACCGCAGTTTGATCATTGCCTTTATGGTCATGTCATCAGACTTGTGGCCACATGTTTTGGACACTCGGGTGAGGACAGGGTCAGAGTGAGTGGGCTCAATGGTGGGGTAGGATGCCCGTCAGAACTTGAAGGCCCAAATGCATTGAGAGGTTCTGCTGGAAATGTCTGGCAGAGAACTTTGTCAGAAGGTGTTTTAACTCCCACCTCTGGGAGAGCTTCAACCATTGTTCTGAGGGAGGCTGAATGGGCCACGTTCTGTGCCTCCTTTTTTAAGGCAAATGATGAGAGCTGTGGGTGTAAAGTGGTCAGTGCCTGTCGTGACATTAATCCCTGAACCTGTTGGTGGACACCAGCAATTAAAGGATGTCGTCAAGATGAAGGAGGAGTCCTATTGAGTCTTTTTGGCCTATGGGACTAATGAGGCAACTGACATGGTCTGTAGTTCTGGCAGTCGCTGAGGCAAAATATCGGACATGGGAGGAGTCTAGGGAAGCCATGGAGAATGACTTTTGGACAGCTTTGAAGAGATTCTGGACCACCAACCCCTGTGTCAGAAGAGGGAAGCAGTGTACAATGTACACTGTGTAGGGAGGGGATGATGTGCTGCTGACCTCGACTTGAGATGTTGTGGACCGGTGGAGCGAATACTTTGAGGACCATCTCAATCACACCAATATGTCTTCCACTGAGAAAGCAGTGCCTGGGGACTCCATGGTGGGCTCTCCTATTTCTGGGGCTGAGGTTGTCGTGGTTGTCAAAAAGCAGTATATTCCCAACAACTAGAAAAAAGAAAGGTAGTTTTATAATCAGGGTGGTGTTATAGTCAGGTCACCTCTGGCCATTTCTACAAAACATCAAGATGAATTCTTATCACCAAAGTTTAATATGCAAATCCTGGAAAAACGTACAGGAAAATCTAGGTTGAGGTATGCTAAACTGTAACCAGGAAGTTGTACCCATTAGCTGCGATGAAAGTGATAATGAAAATATGCATGCACTCCTTTATATAAAGCTGACCTTTCTGGATTCAATTTGAGCTGAAGGCTAATCACAGAATCCTCCTCTGAACCTTTCGAAAATATCCTGACGGCGTGCAAATATTGGGTTTCTAAACCTTGTCATTATTGCTTTGATATTTGCTGTGATGTCCACACAGCTATAATGAATTCAGTTGAAGGAATAGAAAGAAGACAGCTGGATATAAAGGCACTTGTACTTTTGACCTTTTCTCATCTTTGGCAAATACACTGGTGGGATGGGGGGCAGAGAGAAATTAATATAGACAAGTTATTTACTCATTGCCCCTCTAGTGCTAAGAGCCATTTCGGGACATAACGGCCTTTTTCCCTGTCCGCTTTAATCCTCCACCTCTCCTGCTTTTACTCGCTGTCAGCCTCACCTCCCACATCCTACCCTCTACCCACTCCTGTTTCTCTTGCAATGGAAGAAATACTAGACTGCCCACTTAAAAGGGGAAAAATGGTAAAAAACAATATGTTGCTTGTTGGGCCCACATCTTAAGATGTGTCCTAATTGCCCTGTGATGCTTTTTATCAGACTCATTATCGCTCTGTTTTCCACTTGAAGAACAAACAAAATCGCAAAAAAAAAGACCCTGTATGCAATGCAGCACTCCAATTTCCAGGTACTTCACCTCCTAAAAACATAAAAATTGTATGTTATTTTGATCCAACGATGCTTGTCTTCAATGCATTCAAATGAAATGAATGTAGCCTTAGCCAGGGGGAGTTGTCTTCAGGCGGTACCTATTGTTCAGTGGGTGCTTTGACCCTCACACACTTACACACTCCCGACAGTGACAGTGGTGGCCTAAGTCACTGACCATCTCCTCCCCCTGACTTCCAGCTGAACTCTTTTGTGTTCCATAACCAGTAAGAGGATCACTCTGCTGCCTCTCCCATCCTTTGTGCTACTGTCTTTCTGTCCTTCCCCATCACTCCAATGGCTGTGAGCATTGTCCACATTGACTGGGCACAGAATCCTCAACAGCCGACCTCAACTAAGAACAGTCATGCCTGCCCTTCAGTCGTGCAAAAGGTCTTGGTATTTGGCGCTCTTTCTCTTTTGCATTCAAAGGCCTGTTCAGACCCTTCTTCCCATGGGATTGTAAACTCAACCATGATCATCTTTTCATTCATCTGATCACAGTACCACATCTGGCCTCAGGGCTGTCTGGACAATTTAGGGGAAATGCAGCCTTCCTCCCAGATGCACTCTCATTTCCCATGATGGGCCGTTTGTAGCAGACTGGTTTTTGTTGTTGTTGCTGTGATTGATAGCTTTTCTCCCTCCCTTAAAAAAGGAATTGCTGTTGTTTTCCAAAGTGTCTTGCGTTTCTTTCTTCTTTCCTGCTCTATGGTGTTAGTAAGTGTCATGAGCACCTTGTCATGGTGACACCTGTACCTTCTTTGGGTAAGTGCTGTTTCACATCAGGACAAGATGTGTGCCATGGTGCCCCTCTCTGCACAAAGCCTGCACAATGGGCTTGCCCCACTAAGACAGGTTTGCTAGAGTTGGAAGTGTATCATACACTGATCTCAGAAGGAAAGAGTTGTGGAACGGCTCCTATCCACCCAGGTGATGTTCTTTTGGAGGAAGTCCAATTTGGTCCAGGCCCCTTGGGAAAAAAATTGCTGCACTGCACTTGATCTACGTCTTTGCTCCTCCTGGTTGACCTGGCTTCTCTGTGGCTGGTTCCTTCCTTCCTTCACTGTTGGAAATTGGATGTTTAAGGTCTTCCCATGCATGGTTTCTTCAGTGATGTCAGCTTGTGCAACAGATGAGTGGGCTCCCCACTTGCATCCTGCTTTTGTAATGATGCCTGTGCGTCTGACGTGCTGGTCCTAGGAGTCTCCGTATGTCAAAATGACTGCACTTTGCTACCTTAAATTCTTCCACCACACATCTTCCACTCTACTTCTTACGCAGAGGCCTACTGCGGTGAAACTTGGAGAAATTCCCAACCACTTTCAGGGGTACTTGTAAAATGTGTATGGCGTTACGTGGCGGGGAATGTTAATGTTTGTGGGAGCATAATTAAATTCTAATTGCAAGATGGCATGACAGGTAAACTGAGCATTGAAAAATGGAATAACTCAAAACCATGCCTTGTCACAGCAAGGGGGAGTCGCTCCATCACACACATACCAAGACCAACACAGTCCAACCTTGTGCCTTGTAGTGGCAGAATATTTTTTGGTTGATTGGAAGTTGGAGATATCCCAGTCGGATGTTAATATTATTGGAGCTCAAATTTTGCATTTGAACATATATATATTTTTTAAAAAATAGACGGTATTAGCTAGTCCTTTGACTGTTCTCTTTTTACATTTTACTTTACACATTATCGAATACAGTCATCCCTCATTTATTGTGATTAACTGGTTCATTAAATTAATTAATTGCTAAGTGAATTTCATAGAAAATCATATGTTTGACCTTCAAAACACAGGTTTTTACATTATTAGGGCTCTCTAGACACTTCTATAGTCACCTTTACTCTTGTATTACACAATATAGTAGACAAAACAAGAGTAAATAAGCCATTTAAGACTTGTGCTCATTTTACTGTAAATGCATTCCCTAGGGAAGCTGAATGAGGGACGGACAGGAAGTGATAGCTGCAACTGTAGCCCGTGCCTTTATTGGAGATTATTTTGATTGTGCCTGTTGTGAGAAAATTGCAACATGCGATTAAAGCCTGTTGTGTGTCTCACCAAACATTACAGTGACATTACAGACACCTAGTGACCAGTGTAGAATTCTACGTGTCAACATCTTAGAATGCATCTTTTGAATGATTTGTATTTTTTTTAAACTTCATTTTGCCATTTTACACTTCAACATGCTTAATTTAGGCAAAAAAGGAACATTTGCTTACATATGTGTCATACGAATTCAATTTTTGGCCATGGATGGTATCTCATGGATGATGGCCGTCATGAGAAACATAGCTCACAAACGTCTGCTTTAAGTGTGAATGACGTCATCATTGGGTCCATCTCACGGAACATCCAATGACCGAGTAACATCTGCTTAAATATGAGTAATGACCGAAAGGGCAAAATGTCTGTATTACGTCTATCGGCACACAGTTGCCGTCTGACCTAGCTCTGTCCATTGCCTCATCATAGCGGTTATAGCTCCTTATATTTTGATCAGATTAGGGTGAGGAGCTCGGTCATCCGGGAGGAGCTCACAGTAGAGCCGCTGCTCCTTCACATCGAGAGGAGCCAGTTGAGGTGGCTCAGACATCTAGTCCGGATGCCTTCCGGGTGCCTCCCTGGTGAGGTGTTTCGGGCATGCCCAGTCGGGAGAAGGTCCCCGGGAAGACCTAGGACACGCTGGAGGGACTATGTCTCACAGCTGGCCTGGGAACGCCTTAGTGTCCTCCCGATGGAGCTGGAAGAGGTTGGGGACCGGGAAGTCTGGACTTCCCTACTGAAGCTGCTGCCCCCGCGACCCGGACCCGGATAAGCAGTGGAAAATGGATGGATGGATGGATATTTTGATCACTATCACCTTTGCATACTATTAGTTGGATCACTGTTACCTTGGAACACAATTAGTTTATTATCACACTTTGAGGTCCTGCGCAAAAAACTTGCTGAGTCTCATAAGCGACTTACTTCCCCATGAGAGAGCGCGACGATGGCAAGTGGGGTGCCTACTCGAAATATGTGTTTATATAACATGGCACGGCCGTGAAAACATTACTTTTTTGTTGTATGGTTGTCAAAATGTCACAATGCATATGGTGGGTTCAGTGGCCAGAGGAAGACGAGCTGTCCACCTGCCCAACAGTCAGAAAATATAATAAAAAACAGTTTGACCTGAGTAATGCTGGTCATTAGAAAAAAAATACGCTGGTCAAAAAATAAGGAACAGCTCACGCTGTCTGTCAATGTTTAGATGTGTCTGAAAAACAGTCCAAAAATGTATGCCTTCTTTTGTCATACAGAATTGTTAAAGGGCACAGTGGACCAGAGCTTTAGTGTTGCAATAAAAGAAGATAAACGTTGTTGTACTACTGCATCTTGTGGTCAGGTTACATCAGTTCGTGGTGTTTCATTGCATTTTAGGGTATTTCTAACGTCAGAGTTTCTTAAATTGCAGAATGTGTTGAAAGGTGAAATATTTTTTTGCAATCATGAGTTAGATTTGATCGAGTGGGGAATCAAGCCTCTTGAAGCTGAGCGGTGTATTGGCCTCAGCACAATTTCTAAATGTCAGCCAGTGTGCTGCTTCATAATTGAAAGAAGCTCATAACATCAAACTTCATGTTAATGTATGCGTGGCCGTCATCCTGCAACGTTATGAAAGGCAGTCAACAAATATCGTGTCACTTCTAGTTCTTGTTTTTAAAAACATAAGCATTTTTTTTTTACATATTTAGAGTCATCCCTCACCACATTGCGGTTTAAGAGTTAAAGAGTTTACCGTTTCACTCTATTACATTAAAAAAAATATATGAATACAATATTTGGTTGAATATGACAACTTGAATGTGGTCTGTAAGTAGTCAAATAAATTCATATTGATGCACATTTTACTAATGTTTTTCTTAAAGCATTTTTGAGCATATAAATTGCTAAATTAAATAAAATACATACAGTACTGCCCGAAAAATTTGAATATCGAGTAAAAGGTTTTTTGGCAATTTCACATAAAAGATGAAATCCACAAATTATACCGAGCCATTACGCGCAAATTCAAACATCTCAAGCAGTTCCTTGTTGTAACTTTGCTGATTGAGATTTTCATCTTATAAAAACAACAAACTCAAAAAATTGTAATATTTTTTAAGCTGCAAGAGCAGCAAAACCTAAAGAAAAAAACTTGTTCCTAAAAAAACACCGTCTTGTCCAGTAATTTTCACATGAGAAAGATCATTTTAGATTAAGAAGGTATATCTAGACAATTCTAACAGTTGTTAGTTGGAGCATGGCTCTTGAGCATTCATTTTTACACAAAAAGTGTTTGTTTTTGTTATAAATTGCCTATTTTGATACAAATTTAGCCTTGTTCATGTTAATAAACACCTATACTTATCTATACTCAAGATGGTACATACCAGATTTGCAGTTTTATAGTTAATTTGCTTATATTGGGTCTGGTTTCTCAGCAAGTGTTATTGCAGTTTGGATACCACAACACCAATGATTTTTATGAAAACATGTGCTACTGTTGCTGCAGTGACCCACGGCCAGCTAAAACTCAACTCTGAACCCCCAACGTCACATCTTGTCTGCCTGCCACTCATCTCCCCTCAGGAACACATTTGTAGTCACACACACCAGCACAACTCGTATATACTTCTGGAATGACTTAATTACATGTATTATGTCTAGTACATTTGGTAATACAGGTGTTATTTCATATCTAAAGAGCTCAAATTTTTTTTCCTTCTGTTTTGTCAAGTCAGTGTAATTTGCCCGGGGCCTTCAGAATCACAAGTGCCAGTACATACTATGAGCAATGGGGCTGCTCTTTTAGCCAATCAGACTTCTGATTCGCCTTTCAAGGCCAGCTTGAAGGCCTCCACTTCTGATTGGCTGATCAGAGCAAATGGCAGGCCCCCCCGTCCTGATTGGTTGATCAGAGGAAACTGTTCAGCAAGATAAGTTACGCCAACAATGACTTACCGAGGACAGTAAGTTAACATTTATTTTGAGTAGATGTATTTTATTTAAAAGTTTTAGGATTTCGTTGTGGTATTGTTATACAAACCACAAAAAACCCAGCCCAAGTGGAAAAATTTAGCAAAATGGCATAACGTACTAGAAAAAGCGAAAATGCTGATAAGACACTAATGCATGTGTTTAAATATACAGTGTGTATATGTAGTAATATACGTGAAATATACTGACTTAAATAGAAAATATGAACGGAGTTGATAAGACAAACACAATGAGCTGGCATTGTTCAGCCACAACATATGTGTCAAACTCGTGCCATGGAGAGTTAGGTTTCCTCCCCAACCAGTTTCTCCAGCAGGTGCCCCCAATTGATGAGCTCCTTTCCTCAAACTGAAGGAAGTGTTGATCATTAAAATCACCTGCTTTAGTGACCGGCTGGAAAGAAAACCTGCAGGGTCGTGGGTCTCCATGGCACAAGTTTGACTATAAGCTGCAACTCCTGTATTTATGCTGCACCTCAGCCAAAAAGGAACTAAATACCTGACACTTACGTATAATGCAAGTTTTTTTTTTTTTTTAATTGGCTGATTGGCATAGTGGGTGACGTCTCCAGAACATGGAACAGAAGATTGTGGGTTGAATCCGGAGTAAATGGCAGTCAATATACTGTATATTATTGTCATTATTTTTTTCTAACAATAATGGCCCTCACCGCACGGTGGATGAGTGGTTAGCACATTGGCCACACAGTCAGGAGATCTGGAAGACCTGGGTTCAAATATCCGTTGGGCATCTCTGTGTGGAGTTTGCATGTTCTCCCCGCGCATGTGTGGGTTTTCTCCGGGTAGTCCGGTTTCCTCCCACGTTCCAAAAACATGCATCTTAGGTTAATTGCCGACTCTTAATTGTCCATCGGTATGAATGTGAGTGTGAATGTTTGTTTGTCTATATGTGCCCTGCGATTGACTGGCGACCAGTCCAGGGTGTACCCCGCCTCTCGCCCAAAGCCAGCTGGGATAGGCTCCAGCATCCCAGTGACCCTAATGAGGATAAGCGGTACAGAAAATGAATGAATGAATGAATAATGGCCCTCAGTGTCTGCCAAGAAAAATTTGCTGACTCACTGTCTGTGCAATTTTTCTGATTGTGTTTGCTAAGAAGGTGAGAAACACTACAGTATTGAATTTGATCTCGCGAGGATGTACAGGCAGACATAGGTTCCAGCCATCCGTCTTACATAATTATTTAGCATTGTTTTCTGCATGTAAAACTATAATTAAAAGTATAAAACAAAAGCTTTGTTTATATTTTGGGTGCTTGGAACGGATGAATTGGCCATTATTTATTTATTCATTAAAAAAGGCATTGTTTTGGTTTTTGTCAAGCCTTTTAGAATAAATTAATAACAAAAATGCAGCAGTTACGGGCAGTCACGGGAGTTATGACAAAAAATGTAAAAAAACAAATAATGATAACCAAAAAATATTCACCTATGTCCATTGAGTACTAAAAATGCTGTATGAAGCCAATCATTTTGAATATATACTAAAATTAATTTCAATGAATTTGTACATTTCCTGAGATCAAATACAGGGAAGAAACCAAAGATGAGGCTGCCGCAAGCATTTCTTCTGGGCTTAGTGCACAGGCCTTGCCTTCCATCTGAGTGCACACTGAGTTGGATCATGGCATCTGCCATTTTTTGTGTCAGCATGTTGCCAAGAATTTGAAAACATTTATTATACATTTATTATTATACACCATGGCTTTCTACAGCCCGTGTAATGTCGTTAATTGAAGTGTGACATCGTTATCCTTGCTAATTGGACAATAAAATACAGATAAATGTCATACATGAAGGCAATTGCAGTACTCCCTTCACCTGGGAGGGGAGGCGCGAGCGTGAGCTAGAAGGTGCCTGTCATTGCCATCTTTCCATAGACAGGAAAAGCCAATAGTCTGTTGTTGTTGTTGTTGTTGTTTTTAACAGTTCCAGCATCTGCTGTAGAGCAGAAAGTCAAATGCAAGATATTTCAATGCTCTGCTCACCGAATGAATGAATTTGACTGCCAAGATGTTATTTTTTTATTCAAGCTCACAAGAAAGTGATCAGACTTTTACAACAGAGTATCAGAAGTTTTGCTGGAAAAGGACTTCATATACATACTTCATACTTCATATACAGATAAAAGTAACAACACAGATGTTTTTAATGCAGACAGAACATGTTAATGTTGTAATGTTAATAAAGAATCCTTGCCTCGCCAGCCATGAAACGCACCACACGTGACTGAAACAGAGGTAGGACTGTAATAACAAACAACATATCCTGGCCACGTTTTTTATGATTATCCTTAAAACTGACCTATATGTTGCTAATCAAAACAATCAAATGAGCAGAATGCACGTAATGCCTAAGTTATATAAAGTTACTATATAAAGTTATTAATTGTTTCAGTAATTAGTTATTGGGGTACTGGTGGACAGGTGGAGAGGTCTGAGAGAGTGTGCAAATGGACTAGTGGATTCAGGCACCAATAAATTGCTGTGTACTGCTGGTCTTGCTCCTACTTTTATTCTGATGCCCCGTTTTATTTCTGCTCACAGTCCTCGCTCCATCCTCCACATTAAGCTTGCTGTCTTTAGAGAGACTTGTTATGTATCATCCAAGGGCTGTTTGCGTATCAGCATTAGGAGCAAATGTGTTTACAGTTAGATTAGCTGCCCTGTCACATTTGCTTTCTGTGATTTAGCAGCTAACTGTGGTGCCGTGGGGAGGGACCGCTGAGGGTGCGATGTGATTTAGAAGCAGTCGGCCAGCGTACAGAGCCATCCGGGGCGAGCTCAGACAATTCTACAGCGACACCAAATGATAGCCATTTAGTTAGTTGTCATGTCCCCGGCCGTCACACGCTTTGCAGAGAAGCTGCGACAAATTAAAGAGCGCTTTGGTTTGCACACATGAGAAGACAACGCAAAGGGAGCAGCGTGTAAAGCACACGCTTTATCCCTTGAGGAAGAATAGGAGGGTGCATAGCTGGGGAGGCCATGTGGGATTGAGAGGTAACAATGATGACCCTGAGGTAATTGGCAATTAGTGCGCTGCCAGCATTGTTGTTCAAGGCTATAATTAGAACTCTCTCACATAGACGCCTGAACGTGTGTATGGCTCATATAGGGAAGGTGCACTTTGACACATGAGCCATCTTTCTTTGCCTTGGCAACGCAACAGCAATTTTTACACTGGCCGTTACACTGGAGGAATTAACCACAAACAGCAGCAATCGGAAAGAAACATTTATCACATTCAAAATCAATAAGTGGCGGGCTACAGTCCTGAATCTTAACGGCTAAAAGAAGGCTTCAGCTAGACCCATATTTTTTTCTGAACCTAAGGGAAAATGTTCCTTCATTAGCACAACAAATGATTATAATTAAGCATGTGAGTTGGAATATTACATGTTAAATTTTAATTTGCTGAAGCGGTTTAAATTTGACAGCAATTGGCCACAAATTGGATACGTTCCGTTCCATTCCATTTTCTTCTGCTTATTCGGGTCCAGGTCGCGAGGGCAGCAGACTCAGTTGGGAAGCCCAAACTTCCCGGTCTCTGGACACCTCTTCCAGCTCCACGGGAGGAGACAAAGGTGTTCCCAGGCCAACTGTGTGACATCATTCTTCCAGCGTGTCCTACGTCTTCCTCAGGGACTTCTCCTGACTGGGCATGCCCGGAACACGTCACCAGGGAGGCATCCGAGAGGCATCAGTACTAGATGCCCGAGCCACCTCAACTGGCTTCTCTTGATGTGAAGTAGCACCGGCTCTACTCTGAGCTCCTCCCGGATGGCTGAACTCCTCACCCTATCTCTTAGGGCGACTCCAGCCATCTTGTGGAAGAAAACTAATTTCTGCCACTTGTATCCATGATCTCGTTCTTTCTGTCATGACCCATAACTCTTAACCATAGGTGAGGGTGGGAAAACAGATCGATCGGTAAAGAGAGAGTATTGTCTTCCGGCTCAGCTCTCTCTTCACCACAACAGTACAGTGACTGCATTACTGCAGACACTGCACCAACCTCACGCTCCAACCGTCCCTCACTCGTGAACAAGACCCCGAGATACTTGAAATCCTCCACCTGGGGCAAGACCTCATTCCCAACCCGGAAGGGAACAATAGACTGGTTTCCGACTGAAAACCTTGGCCTTGGATTTGGAGGTGCTGGGTCTCATTCCAGAAGCGTCACACTCAGCTGCAAATTACTCCAGTAAATGCTGAAGGTCACAGCCTGATAAAAATATTGTTAAGAAATAGCACAGATGAGATCCTAAGGCTACCAAACTGGACTCCATTGAAGCCTTGACCCATGAAGGTTGTGAACAGAAACGGCAACATAGGGCAGCCTTGGTGGAGGCCAACGTTCACTGGAAACTACTGCTGGCAATGCAAACCAGGCTCCTGCTTTGATTGTACAAGGACCAAATGGCACGCAATTTGTGAGTCACCAATCCCGTACTCCCAAGGCACCCCACACCCCAAGGGACACGGTCGAATGGCTTTTTCAAGTCCACAAAGCACATGTGGACTGGTTGTGCAAACTCCCACATACCCTCTGGTACACTTGCAAACCACATTGCACCTCCTGTAACTGAGGTTTGACCAATGGACGTACTCTTCTCTCCGGCACCCTGGAATAGAGCCTTGAGGAACTCAGAGCGAAACTCGTCTACCCCTGGAGCCTTGCCACTGAGAAGTGTTTTGACTACCCCAGATACCTCAGCCATGGGGATAGAAGTGTCCGCGTTTGTGTCCTCAGACTCTGCTTCCTCTACGGAAGGTACTGTATGTCAGTGGGATTGAGAAGGGCCTCAAAGAATTTCTTCCACCGACCGACTACAATATATGCTCAGTTGAGGTCAGTACACCCTCTTCGCAGCCAAAAGTTGTTCTCCATTAACTCAACAAACTCCTCCTACACCCGAGTTTTTGCTTCTACCACCGCCACAGCCGTGTGCCGCTTGGCCTGCGGGTACCTGTCAGCTGCTTTGGGAGTCCCACACTCCATCCATGCTTGATCGAACTCCTCCTTCCCTGGAGGAGCCCTGACCTCTGGTGTCCACCATCGGGTTTGAGTCTTGCCGCCACGACTGGCACTAACCACCTTGGGGCCGCAGCTGCAACTGGCTTCCTCG
Source organism: Oostethus manadensis (assembly GCA_024372805.1). NCBI lineage: Eukaryota > Metazoa > Chordata > Actinopteri > Syngnathiformes > Syngnathidae > Oostethus > Oostethus manadensis. The sequence continues at coordinate 3,290,261 of QODF01000042.1, forward strand.
GCAATGGAGACACAGAATACGGCCCATTGGGACTCAATATTTATACCTCCTCCCAGGACGCAGGTGAAGCTCTGCTGGAGGTGAGAGTTGAAGACTCGACAAACGAGAGACTGCGGCAGTTGTTCCCAGCACACCCTCACCCACACACGTTTAGGTCTCCAAGGTCTGTCCGGCATCTTCCCCCTCCATCTAGGTCGTTCCTCCCAATCACGCCCCTCCACGTCACACTGTCATTGCCCACATGGGCGTTAAAGTCTCCCAGTTGAACTACGGAGTCACCAGCTGGGGTGCTCTCCAGCACCCCTCTGATAGACTCCAAGAAGGCTGGGTACTCTGAGCTGTCAGAGTACCCTGAACAGTCAGGACCCTTTTCTCAGCCCGAAGGTGTAAGAATATGACCCTCTCGTTCCCCAGAGATGACTTCAACACAGAGGCACCAAACCGGGGGGCTATTAATAAGCCAACACCACCTCGCCACCTCTCCCCTGCAGCAACTTCAGAGTAGAACAAGGTCCAGCCTTGATCCAGGTCCAGGGAATTTGGTTCCAGAGTCCAAACTGTCAAGGTGAGTCCGACTATATCTAGTCAGAAGGTCTCAAGTTTCGCACAAGCTTGGGCTCCTTCCCCACCTGAGAAGTAACATTCCATGTCCCAAGAACAAGATTTGGCCGCCGAAAACCAGGTTGCCCGGACCCCCCGCCTTCGACCGCAGCCACAATGGTACAAGTTGTATCCCAGATTGAAACCACCAAACATTATCCACGATTAATAATGTAACATCAATAATGTAATAATGTAAACTTCATGTAATAATGTAACAATTAATAATGTAACTATTGCAGTTGTAGAATTCACCTATGACTAAGAATTTCAAAATATACATTTAAATGGAAGATCCTTGTAAAGATCTCTGTAGGTTTGAAGACCTTGTCATATACTTTAAAATGGTAATCAAATAGATGCCTTCTAATGCATTTGACAATTCTTACCCTTTTTAATAAAAATGGAAGATAAGGTTGAAAAAGGTGGACCGTTCCGTTTTGAAATCCATCTTTATGTAACCCACCTGGTTCAGCAAGCCCCGCTCACTGCTGTAAGCTCAAACAAGGACTCTTGAGGTTCAGGGAGGGAAGTTTACCAATGTACACTCGCACAGCCACACTGGCTGGCATTCGTTACACTTAAGAAAACACAGTGGCTGTGTCCAGTTTCAGGATCTGCAGCCTACAAAGGACCCTGGCCACTCCTCTAGGACGCGACAAGCGTAGTTAATTTTACTTGTTCTCATCTTCCATCAGGAAGATATCTGCCATCCAGGACCACTAAAGGAAAGATAAAGAAACACTGTTGTCTCAGTAAATCTTTACGCAGTACGAAAAACCGCTACTGGCTGTTTTGTAAGTTGCTAAATGATGTCATTGGCGAATTTGCATATTATTTGATGATGTAAGAGATGTTATAGGAAAAAAGCATAACCTTGTAGGAGATACAAAAAGTGAGTAAAAACATCTTCATTGCATTTAAAACAACACATAAACTTGATTTGGTTTGTTCATTTAAAATTGGCCATCACTTTATCAAAATAAAATAATTGTTGTATTTTATCTCGACCAGCACCTCTCTCTGTGTCTTATTGTGCCGGTCCCAAGCCGGGATAAATGCAGAGGGTTGTGTCAGGAAATGCATCCGACGTAAAACTTTGCCAAACCAGAACATGCGAATCAAACAAATGACTTCCATACGGGATCGGACGTGACCCGGGTTAATAACGCCCGCCACTGGTGCTGTACACCGACAGTGTGCCGGTGGAAACTGGATTACTGTTGGTCGAAGAAGGAGAGAAGGAAGGTGTGTCCGTAGGAGGAGAGAGAAGAGGAATGCTAAGAATCTAGAACTAAGAGTAGGGACTTTGAATGTTGGAACTATGACAGGAAAGGGTAGAGAATTAGTTCACATGATGCAGAGGAGGAAGGTAGACATATTGTGTGTCCAGGAGACCAAGTGGAAAGATAGCAAGGTTAGAAGCTTAGGAGCAGCGTTCAAGCTGTTCTATCATGGCGTAGATAGGAAGAGAAATGGAGTAGGGGTGATTTTGAAGGCGGAGTTTGCTAGCTACCAGGCCTGGCGGTGGAAACAAGGACCGTGATGCACTGCGGTATCAGCACCGCAGGAAACATGCCTGGCCACAAAAGACTTGCATGAGAACGTTTTATTTTTTTTTCACCCATACTGTATCGTATCTAAACGTGGCTCAGCAGACAATCCTTGCAAGAGAAAATCTGTCTATAACAGACATGGAGAAATATTGTTTCCTTTTTCTGAGGGTGAAATCAAAGGTGTGATGTTCAATGTTGTTAGTGAGTATGCTCCACAGGTAGGATGTGAGACGGAGGAGAAAGAGAAATTCTGGTCAGACCTGGATGAAGTGATGCAGAACATCCCCAGAAGTGAGAGAGTTGTCATTGGTGCGGACTTCAATGGACATGTTGGTGCAGGAAACACAAATGATAAGGAGGTGATGGGCAAGTTTGGTATCCAGGAGAGGAACGCTGAGGGAGAGATGCTGGTCGACTTTGCAAAAAGGATGGAAATGGCTGTAGTGAATACTTTCTTCCAGAAGAGACAGGAACATATAACCTATAAGAGTGAAGGTAGGAGCACACAGGTAGACTGCATCTTATGTAGAAGGTGTAACCTGAAGTAAATCAGTGACTGCAAAGCAGTGGTAGGTGAGAGTGTAGCCAGACAGCATAGGATAGTGGTGTGTAGGATGACTCTAGTGGTGAGGGAGATGAAGAGGGTAAAGGCAGAGCAGAGGACGAAAAAAAAGGAGGTGTTGTGTGACTTTTAGGAAGGAGTTGAAAAAGGTTATGGGTGGCCAGGAAATACTTCCAGATGACTGGACAACTACAGCAACTGTGATCAGGGAGACAGGTAGGAGAGTACTTGGTGTGTCATCTGGAAGGAAAGTAGATAAGGAGACCTGGTAGTGGAATGCTATTTAGGTTATTACATGATTACTCTGCAGATCATTGGACAGCACAGACCCTCAGCAATGGCACATTATTGGTGGACTCGTTTTCAAAAAATATTTATACACCACTTAGGTGAAAGTGGATGGTTTCCCACTGCACACCAGACACTATGCCACGGCACAGTAGTGTGCCACGGCAGAGTGGTTGAAAAACACCGTGTTATGACATTTAGACAAGCCAGCTTCATTTTGGAACAAGGTGCTGTGGACTGATGAAACCAAAATAGTTATTTGGATGTAACAAGGGGCTGTGCATGGTGGATGAAGAACACAGCATTCCAAGACAAACACAATGCTATCCACAGAAAATTTGGTGGTGGCTCCATCATGCTGTGTGGCTATGTGGCCAGTACAGGTACTGACAGTCTTAAATTATTAATTAATTATGAACTAATTATTAATTTATTATTATTAATCTAAAAATTTGATTCCAGTCAGTTTTAGGAGATTCTTGCAAACAATGTTCAAGAATCTGTGACAAAGTTGAAGTTGTGCCGGGGCTTGATACTTCAACAAGACAACAACCCTAAAAACTTCCAAAATACAAAATATTCTGGAAGGGCCATCTCAGTCTCAGACCTGAATATTATTGAAAACCTGTGGTGTAATTTAAAGTGGGCTAAATTGTTAAATAATTATTGCACACTTTCTGGGTAAATCCTAAAAACTTCATCTCAGTTCTCAAATATCATTGTCTGCTATATAATATACTTAACTGAAATTGCCGATCTCAACAACTAATCAACTATCAAGGAAAATCTTGAAAATTATCAGGGGTGCCCAAACTTTCGCATGCCACTGTATACATGTATAAAACAGGTTCTGGGATTATCTCCACGACAGGCAGAGACAACCCCATAGCTCCGATCAGCTTTCTCAACAATATGGACAAGGACATGGCCCACCCTGACTCAGTGATTGCCGCCTCCCTTGGAATATGGTCAAAGTTCTCTCAGAAGTGACGTTTCCAAGTGACAGACATTTCCTGCAGGCCTTCACAACGCATTTGGGCTTGCCATGTTTGACCGGCATCCTCCCCCACTACTGGAGCCCTCTCACCACCATGTGGTGATTGGTTGACAGCTCTGCCTCTCTCTTCAGCCAAGTGTCCAAAACATGTGGCCGCAAGTCCGACGACACGACCATAAAGTCAGTCATCAAACTGCAGCCCAGTCCTGGTGCCAAGTGCTCATGTGGACCCCCTTATGTTTGAACATGGTGTTTGTTATGGTCAATCTGTCACGAGCACATAATCACCTTAGTAAGATAAAAGTCAGTCTATCCACGCCCAACGATTGATTTTGACAAAGATTTAAGGCTTTACTTTATATATAAATAATTTTATATACTATTTCAACTAAATCAGTACTTGCACTTTTTGCCGCTTTGCACTGCAATGTTAACATTTTTTTCAGGGCTGGCCATACAAAAAATGTTGCCATATGTAGGGCCACGAAGGATAGTCAGGGGTCCCCAAACTTTTTCATCCCTTCTCTGATGGGGGGCCAGGGTCAGTTCATAACAGAAAAAGTTTGACTATCGCAGGGCTGCCTAAATGTGAATATTTCCTTTATTGTTTTCCAGGAAGCCACACATAACCAATAATAAATAACCCTATCTTATGGGCACAATCTTATGTATCTAAAAGCAGATGTTGAGCCAAAAATGGCAATAATCCGCGTGACGGATAATTGAAAGGTATTAAGTGAGAAGAAAGGTAAGTCTATTTATGTGTATTTGTGCCGTGCTACCACAAAGTGCTGATCTATTGTAACGTTATCGCTTCATGTGCTTATGTTTACATGCTGAGAAAGCAGATGAGGAGTGCGCGGTGTTGAGTTTGTGTTTCTATTTTAGGCTTTGGTCCACACCGCCTCGATTTTTTCAAAAATCTGCATCCACAGGCTGAAATGCGTTTTTACGCGCATTTACAACCATGCCAAGCCTCTAGGCGGCAGTAGTTAGCCAAACACCACTCGTCTCTTGGTCACTCAAAGGCAGGGACTTGTCCGTGCACACATGATGTTTATTTTTTTCATTAAAAAAATACATGTAAACAGACAATCAGAGTGAGAAAAAACAAAAAAGATAAATACAACATTTAAAAAAGACAAGCAAAACTTTTTTTTAAACAACTTTATTCAACAGATGCAACTTACAATAACCAACTGCGACAACAAAAATCAATGCAACAAGTGTCACACAAAGCGTCCAGAGTTTCGCCATGTGAGCGGAGAGATAACTTGGGCTTTCCTAGCCACAAAAATGAAGTCTATAAGAAGAAAATGTCGCCTGGCAGTGGATAACGGACGCAGGAGCGGATTTGGGAGACTTGTCTTCATACTCCCCCACCACTACCACAATGTCTTCTGGCATGAAAACAAAAGATCTGGAGTGGACAGCTCTGATCCCTCACCCAGTACTTCCCTGTAGTCCAACGTGGAGCCGTGTGATTTTGCATCAGATGCAGAGCAGGTGAGCAGTACACCCGCTGTCAAACAAAGGCAAGAGCTGCTTGAGGTATGTGTGTGAGTGACATGGATCAGGAGAAATCCGCAAATCGCTACTTTGGTCCCGGAGCTTTTAGAAACCTTTGTTTTAATGAGGAAAAAAGAAACGGGGACGTGTGAATGACAGGGCAAAACAAATATCTCCCGTTTGCAAGAACTATGGCTATGTGTAGACAGGACCAGTCTCGTTCGTGTGGCCTGACTGAAAAAAAAAATTCATAATGCGTCTCTGGTATTGTCTCTGGTAATGTAGAGAGGCCGTAGTTTGGGGACCTTTGGTCTAAATGGACATTTTCGACCAGTGGAGATGGTGGACACATTTGGCGGCCACATTTGAAGGAGCCTTTTTACTCTATCAATTTATCTGGGCAGCCTTTGCGTGTTGCAGTGACGCCAACAGTCCATGAATGCACACTGAGAAGGTTGCAGACTCTGAAATTGGACAACTGGCTTTTCGACATAGGCATTTGCCGACTTTATTGTCAAGGGTTAACAACTCTGCATTCAGACCTTGATGTTATTTTGCTATTATGCCAGCCTAAGCACCTATTCCACTACCCCCCGTGTTATATAGCTGTTATAAAAGTTACACAATTCCACAGCCAAACTATATGCCACTGTCTTTGCTGGCATACAGAATTAAAGGCTGATGCAAAGGCCCATAAATACTAGTGGCTGTAGTGAACTGGTGCAGGAAGTGAAAGGCAGCAAAGAAAATTCTTGAAATTCACATCACAAATTTCTTCAGCTTCTTGCTTTCCACAGACACTCTCTTGAGAGGCTTTTATGCTTACATGATTTTAGCAGCGCAAAATAGTAAAAAAATGTTGAAAAAGCAGGCACGCTCCTGAACGAGCCTTTGAAGTGACTGACAAAGAAGCAGTAAAGATTTAATGTGAAAGCTTTGCATGGCTCCAACATTTTGCACTATGAGGAACCGGTTCCCAACCGTCACTTTACCCCTTCTTTTTCCACAAAGACCAGTTTGAAGGGAACGTCACCCATGATCTTTCTCCACTCTGCTGCAAGGTGGTGCAACCACACTGATTATGCTGCTTTTCAGCTCCTCTCAGCTGCCCTGAAATGTTTTAGCATGAGGACACACCAAATTTATGTCAAACAGCACAAAAGCCAACCAGCTCGACTCTTAAGTGTCTAAGCCTGTGGGGCTTGAACATATCACGATAGAAGTCAATCCAGGGTAGGGCTTGTTCTTTCTGAATCCCAACCCTTCATCTTACTAACATTAGGGCTATTTTTTGCTTCCAACTTAAATTAAAGTTCTGAAAGTCCAGTGCCACAATTTCAAATAGCAAATATAGGATGGAACTGAATATAACAAAACCCCTAGTATTCTTTTAATAATAAATATAAATAATATTAATAAATAAAACAAATCGTTTTTATTATATTTTAAGTATCGGAATAACCTGGCAGATTGCTATGAAAAGGACATATTTCATTGTTCTCTTTTATCTTAAAATAAACATCATATTTTCTCCTCAGCTTGATAAAACCTTTTTTTTTCCAGTGGGTCTTTGTGTTGTGGCTGCATCTCTGAAGGTCACTGGTATGTGCAAAAAGTAGTTGCCACCGATTGGTTTGCATGTATAAATATCTAGACCCCGCTAGGCATCATTTGCAATTCCAATTCTGATTCTGAGTTCTCCTTTTGATTCTGGTTCCTAGCAATTCCGATTATTTTAAAAGGCAGTGTCATAAAAATGTGCATGGTTTAAATGAGGTTGCTAAAAAGAGTTCTTTTTGGTTTAAATTAGGGCTGTCAATCGATTATAATATTTAAATGTGATTAATCACATTTTGTCTATAGTTAACTTATAATTAATTACATTTAATCACAGATTAAATTTGCAGCCTTGTTGCTGTTGTTAAATTGTGTTTAGAAGACATTATGCAAACAAGACATTACTCTTGTGACAACTTTGTTGTAGTGGTTGTTGTTACATTGTTTTGTGTTTTTTTTATGTACCAACAACATATCATCCTTTTTCAAAATGCTTCTTGTAAACATGTTTTTTCAAAGCAGCCGTCATTGAAATGATTACTGAAAAGAACAGAATTCGAGGTGGGCATCCATCTGTCTCTTGTTCTTTGCAGTTCCTTTGTCCATTGTTGTCTTAAACTGTCGTCATTTAGAAAAGAAGAAAACAAATTTACAGTATCACTTGGATACTGTCAACATCCAGCAACAAAACGATTTGGCATGACTACTATTTTGATGAAAAATATACAGAACCAAGTCGATCTCCCTTGAGAATCGTTTTTTTTTTACTTTGCTTGAGCTCGAGCTTTACCCCGATGATGTAATTAGATGGTTGCCACAATGAATCTTAAATGTAATTTTGGCAAACTAACCGCTCGCTTTCAAAAACCAATGTAGAACATCGATTAGTGTAGAACACGCAAAGAACATTTAAGCACAAATTATACGTGGGCCATAGTCCAAAATAGATCATTGCATTGTTTTTGGCTTGCGGGCCAGTTTGGACACCCCTGCATGAACTCCTTAAACCACTTTCTATAATTCTATATTTCTTCGCTATAAATCAATATGGAACTTGTCGTTGGTGCAAATTTCCCTTACATCCTGGCAGGAAAAAATAATAAATTAATTAAATGTTTTGTATTTTTTATGCTATAATTTGAAATACACTACTTTTTAAATTTACCAGATACACAGATTGGTATCGATACCACTTTCAGTTTTACTCGGAATCCAAAATCAGTGGTATCAGGCATGATTACTCTATTCCCCCAAATCTTTAAATGGTGCCCACTATAACCTAATCCAATTTTAAAAAATGATACGCCTACATAATATTACTCATGCTATTCTGTTCTCGGTAAATATTAATTATACCCTAATATTTCTTAATAATCATAATTATGTCTGCCTTCATCTTGATCTAGGTCAAACATTTTAATTTGGTTTTCTTTCTGGATTCCTGTGGTGCATATAGCTCTCCACAGACAGAAGCAGCTCTTCTTCCTCTTTAAGTAAAAATCTAATCAAAAACTGTCACAGTGGCTGCACAACACATAGGGAGAGCATGGGAATGATCAGTAGAATTGTTGCTCGCCATAGAAAAGCCAAAATGTCAGTCATTCTATTCATCTGAAAACAATTAAAATATTTTTCTTTGGTTTTAATAAAAAATATATATGTATATTTGCACTGCACTGACCTTCTATCCAAATCATGTGAAATACTCTACTGTACGGATATAAGACAACCCTGAATATAAGACAACCTTGTTTTTTAAAGTCATGTTTTTAATATTAGCAATTGATCCATCCATCCATATTCCGGTGCTTATCCGAGGTCGGGTCACTGGGTCCAGCTCCTCCTGGCGGATCCCGAGACATTGCTGTGGCCTGTTGAGAGATATAGTCTCTCGAACATGTCCTTGGTCTTCCCAGAGGCCTCTTACCATTTGGACGTCCCCTGAACACCACCCCAGGCTGTGCCTAGAAATTATTTCTATAAAAGTAATAACCAGAATCGGTGACAAAGGGCCACCCTGGCGGAGTCCAACCCTCACTGGAAACAGGTCCGACTTATTGCCAGCAATGCAAACCAAATTCTGACACCGGTCATACAGAAAACGAACCGCCTGAATTAGGCGGTCCAATACCCCATCTTCCCGGAGTACAGTATTCCTCTGGGGACAAACAATCAAATGCTTTCTCCAAGTCCACAAACCTCATGTAGACGGGTTGGGCAAACCCCCATGCCGAGATCCTGCCGAGAGTATAGAGCTGGTCCGCAGTTCCACGACCGAGACAAAAACCACACTGACCCTCCTGAATCCGTGATTTCACTATCCGATTGATCCTCGTCTCTAGAACCCCTAAATAGACCTTACCAGGAAGGCTGAGGAGTGTGATCCCACTGTAGTTGGGATGCAAACACCCTCTGCCACACCACTCTTGCAATCCCCTAATGAGTTTATGCTTTATTGACTGATTCAAGATTTCTATAATAACTGGGCAATATTATTGATAGTGGCATAAATCGTTTTTTTTCTGCCAATAATGATACTGCCTAACGAGTAATGACATGCTTCACACAGCAGCAGGCTTTCCAGTTTCGCCTTTGGATTATAAATATACATTTTGCAATGATACCAGGGGGGAGTAAAGTGGGTGTTTTCACCCAATATTTTTAATTTAATGTGTTCATGCAAGACTGGACTGAATGAGCCCGGTTTATAATTTCACTGATTGTATTGGTCAGTTGGATAGTTTCATATTTTGCACTTCACTTTGTTCTCATACAGATGCTTGCGTGACATAGAAATGGCCAGCTTTACAAATTGTCATTTTAGTTGACAATTGGTCTTGATATTTTAATTACTTTTGTTAAGGCAAAATGCGTCCAATGTCATTACAGTTAAAGGAGCATAAAATGTTCATTCATTACATGAAATGTTGACTGACATTAGTTAAGGGAGAGCTGATGCCAGTATAGGCATCAGAAATTAAGTGCTGAACAATATTCAATATTGGTAAAAAAAAGCATCTCTAATCATAATCTCTCCTCCTTTGTTTGGTGCTTCCATCCAGATCCAGGTTCCATCATTGGTACGTGTTAGTGAAAGAAAGAAAAGCACTGAGTATCTTGGGGGAAGGCCATTTGCGCCACCTGTGAGTGTGCATGTATAACTGGCTCAACTCCAAATATAAGAAAACACATTTCTTTCAGACTTTTTTCTTACTGCCATACATTCGATATGGTCATTTTGAACCACAACAACTTTTGAACAAGTGCAAGAATTTTGCCTTAAAGTGCATCTGCTGCAATCCATTAGGGTTGCACAGGCTGGAAAGTTCGAGCGTACTCTCATGGTGTCAGCAATCTTTGCACCATAGTTGCTTGCGCAGCTCTCACAAGATTTGTTGTGCAAGATCCAGTATTCCGTTCAGGTGTAAGAGCAAATAAAGTGCAAGGATTGATGGAATAACTGAATAACCACCGCTGTCGAGCGTTGGTCTTTTTTGTATTTTTAAAATTCAGATTTAAGCATGATAAAAGTGGGTCGCTTCAAGCGGAGCAATTTATTTTATGGCATGATATGCTCAAGGTTAAAAATGTGTCTAAATGATCAGCTGTGATAGAACATGTTCCTCCATCTAATCATTCAAATCCCTTCCAGTACACTGCTCCATTGTGATGTTGTATCTTTCCTGTCACTCGACACCTAATGATATTCAGTAGAGATGCTTGGAGGAATATGGTAATACCCTGTTGTCAACACACATGCACACACAGTTCACCCACGTCCTTAGACAATGATTGCCACGCACACAAAGGTGGCCGTCTTTTCTCAGAGAGATTCCGTCAACATTGCCTCTTTCTTTTGCATATTTTTCTGCTTCCCTGTTCATGATTTCAAGAAAGTTGAAAATAGGGAGAAAAACATTCATAAAGTTTGCAGACAGGAAGTGGGGGGAATAGGATTGGAGGTCTATTAAGACACCTGGATATTCAAGCAGACACCTCAGGGTGGCTCAAACAAGGTCTTTGGTTTGCTTATATCTTGTATGCCTTTCACCCCTCCCTAAAGACACTGTGTCATACATACCCCCTCTGCCAACTTTTCTCACTGAAACTGCAGCAGCAGCCAGACAGGAGAGACAACACAGGATTATGTAGCCAGAGGAGGAATAATGGAGCAAGGGTGACTTTAGGTTAGTTTGTGGATGCAATAAATGAATCTCAAATGTTGAGGGAATGGTTCATTGTTTCCTGGGTTTTTTTTGCAATGTTCCCTTTCACTGAGGAGGTTTCACTGTGGGTTTGTGTTACGGGGTTTGCAGGAGCAAACCCTCGGACGTGGACAGAGGAGGCGGTGTACTGGTATTTAATGTTCATAACAGGAGAAAACAAAAAGCGATGGTGCTGTCGCGCAGGACTGGGGAATGAGCACCATGAGCCGTAGGACATACACGAGCCTTCGGATTGCCAACCTGGTGAGTCGGGCCACAGCGTTGGGGAGACGCTGGAGTGAAGTCCAAAACTGCAGGAACAAGAGAGTTGATTTGGGAAGAAAAACAACATGCAAGCCCATACATGAGCCTTCCTGAGTGGAAGAGAATAAACCAGCGTCTCCCAGGTGCGAGCCCTCTGCTTATCAAGAGTGTTCGCAGATTACGTGCAGGTGCATCCCATGGCCCCGCCTCCAGTTGCCGTGGCAGCTCCTGATACCCAAAGCACACGCCCAGGAGAAGGCAAGGGAGAAAACACAGAAAGCAACACAAGTGAACGTAACAGTACCCCCCCCACCCCCCCGACTCCGACTCGAGAGATGGAAAAGCTGGAGGTTGATAGCCATAGGCGGCGTGGAATGGAGAGATTCCCGTAGCGGAGCTGGTGAGAGTATTATGGGAGTACTCTATCCAGGGGATATTAACGGACCACGACGCCGGCTGCTGATGGCACACACAGCGGATGGCGGCCTCCAGGTCCTGATTAGCATGTTCCGTCTGGCTGTTGGTCTGTGGGTGGTACCCCGAGGACAGGCTGGGAGAGGCGCCACTCCTGCAGCGCAAGTACCACCGCCAGAAGTTCCCTGTTGCCAATGTCGTAATTGCGCTCTGCTGAGGTCAGGCGACGCGAGAAGAAGGCACAGGGGTGCAGCTCCCTGTCGCTGGGAAAGAACGGCCCCCACGCCTGTGTCTGAGGCGTCCACCTCTACAAAAAACGGAGAAGACGGATCAGGGTGACGAAGAACAGGGGCACTGGTAAACAAAGCTTTAAGAGTGGTGAATGCGGTATTGGCCTCCGGAGTCCATGTAAAACGTACCTTGCTGGATGTGAGCCTCGTCAGCGGTTCCACCACCTTACTGAAGTCACGGAAGTTCGCGAACCCCAGGAGCCACTGGAGCAGCTTCCTTGATGTAGGACCGGGCCACTCGGCCACAGCCTGTACCTTGGCTGGGTCGGTCGTAAATTGACCCTTTCCAACGATAAAACCCAAGAAAGGAGCAAAGGTAGAGTGAAACGCGCACTTCTCAGCCTTCACGAATAGTCTGTTCTCACACAGCCTACGGAGAACTAATCGGACCTGCTGAGTGTGCTCTTCAAGTGTCCGGGAAAAAATCACGATGTCGTCTAGGTAGACGAACGCAAATCGGCCGATCATATCCCGCAAAATCTAACTTAAAAAACTCTGGAATACCGCCGGTGCGTTCGTAAGACCGAACGGCATCACGAGGTACTCGAAGTGTCCTAGAGGAGTGTTAAAGGCTTTCTTCCACTCGTCGCCGTCGCGAATCCGCACCAGGTGGTAAGTGTTGCGGAGGTCGAGCTTCAAAAACCAACGGGCCGAGTGTAGCTACGTGAACGCCGAGTCTAACAAGGGCAGAGGGTACCTGTTTTTAAGGGTGATCTCGTTCAGAGCACGGTAGTCAATACAGGGATGCAGCGAGTTGTCCTTCTTCACGAAGAAAAACCCCGCGGCCAAAGGAGACGAAGACGGCCGAATGAGACCAGAGGCGAGGGAGGAGGAGATGTACTCCTCGAGAGCCTCCCTCTCCGGCTGGGAGATGTTATAGAGGCGGGAGGTAGGTAGTACCGCGTCCGGAACAAGGTCTATGCCGCAGTCCTAGGGGCGATGAGGCGGTAGTGACGATGAGGTGGTAGTTTGTGGAGCCACGTAAGGCCTAAAACCACCGGCGCGGAACGAGAGGGGATAACAAAAAAACAAATGAGCTCCGTATGATTACCGGACAAGCAGAGAGTAAGAGCACGGGTCTGGTGAGTGATACCAGCCAGGGGGCGCCCGTCCAAGGAGCGGACGAGCTTGGGGGCCAGCAACCTAGCTACCGGAACGGCGAGTCGCTTGACTAAACCCTCATCTAAAAAACAATCGTCCGCCCCCGAGTCAATAAAAGCCTGAATGGCAATGTTCTGGTTGTCCCACGAGAGGGTACCTGTCAGCTGAAGTTGACTGGTCGTGGGCTCCGACGACGAGGGGATTCGAAGAGACGAGTTCTCCGGGGGACACGCACCTGACAGTTGCGGTGCTCGTGGGGTCCGGCTGTCCCGACGGGATGAGCAGTCGGCAATGGAATGGTCCGCCTGGCCACAGTAAAGGCAGAGACGCAATCGACGACGCCAGTTCCTCTCGGCCGCGGTGAGTCGACCTCCTTCCAGCTGCATGGGTTCGTCCCCGGTCAACATTCACGGGAAGTCCGTGACGGGTGGTAAGCGCTCCGCGGATGGCCCGTTGCCGTGCTCGCCCGGAATGAAGCTGGACCCGTGCCCGCGGTATTGACCTCAGTCCCACTCCCGGGCACGTCGAGGGTCCCCAGAGTGGCCAAGGGAATCATGTGGTCCCGGATGCGGTCCGCCAGACCTGAGCAAAACATGTCCAACTGCGCCACGGCGTTCCATTCGCTCTCGGCTGCAAGGGCACGGCACTCGATCGCGTAGTCCGAAACGCTACGTGGTCCCTGTCGCAGTCTGAGAAGTGTGCGTGCTGCCTCCCGACCCGGAGGAGTGCGATGGAAGATCTGCTCCAAAGCTGAAGCAAACGCGGCGTCGGAGGAGCACGCGGCCGAACGACGGTGCCACTCCGTAGTGGCCCACGCTCCCGCTCGTCCGGACAGGTGAGATACTACAAACGCCACCTTCGCTCGCTTCGAACGGAAGGCGGTTGGCAGTAGTTCAAAGTGCAACTCACACTGGGTTAGGAACGCGCGTACGTCACCGTCGCCCGAGAACCTCTCTGGCTGGGACAGCTGCAGGCTAGCGGCAGAACAACTGTCTACGGGAGGCGGGGGAGCAGCTTGGTGCGGTGGGGTGACCTCAGTGGCGGTAGGGGCCGTCGGAGGAGTGCGCAGCTGCAACGCCGACAGCAAGGTCTGGATCTGACCCTCGAGAGTCTCCAAACGGGAGTCCTGGCGTCCCGCCATGTCTCTTATACCTTGTCCCAAGGCGTCGAACTGCTCCTCTTGTCTGTTGAGGCGTTGCGCCAACTGGCGGAGCGCGAGCCTGCTGGTGTCCACTTCCACAGGGTCCATACTTTTGGATGGATTATTCTGTTACGGGGTTTGCAGGAGCGAACCCTCGGACGTGGACAGAAGAGGCAGGTTAGAGGCGGTGTACTGGTATTTAATGTTCATAACAGGAGAAAACAGAAAGCAATGGTGCTGTCGCGCAGGACTGGGGAATGAGCACCATGAGCCATAGGACATACACGAGCCTTCGGATTGCCAACCTGGTGAGTCGGGCCACGGGACGGACCGTCGGGGAGACGCTGGACCGAGGCTGGAGTGAAGTCCAAAACTGCAGGAACAAGAGAGTTGATTTGGGAAGAAAACCACCGTGCAAGCCCATACGTGAGCCTTTCTGAGTGGAAAAGAATAATCCAGCGTCTCCCAGGTGCGAGCCCTCTGCTTATCAAGGGTGGTTGCAGATTACGTGCTGGTGCGTCCTGTGGCCCCGCCTCCAGTTTCAGTGGCAGCTCCTGCAACCCAAAGCACACGCCCAGGAGAAGACAAGGGAGAAAACACAGAGAGAGACGCAAGTGAACGTAACAGGTTTGTGCGCAACTATTTTGCCCAGTTTTTCTTTTTACTGTATATACAGTATACACAGAGCCGCCTGCCCCAATATGCAAAATGGACAAATTCCATCAAATCAGCTTCCAATAACTATTACACTTAATTTATTCTTATTGTTATAATAAATATTCTACTTCAACTAAGAATTTTGTTGAATATATTCAAAAAGTTGTATATAATTTGTTAGATTTTGTTCATTTTGGTCATTTTTGTTCATATACTGTACTGTATGTATATATATTTATGTGTGTGTGTGTGTGTATATATATATATATATATATATATATATATATATATATATATATATATATATATATATATATATATATATACTGTATACTGTGTATATACTGTGTGATTGAAACACAAAGCACTGCCCAGTGAATATGACTGCAAATTATAATGCAGAATTAGTCTGTTTTTCTATATACAGTGGAACCTTGGTTAGTGTCATCAAATAATAATGAATGAATCTGTAAGGACGTTTTGTGACAAAAGTTCATTAGAAACACAGTTGGGCTCACACAGTGTAGGAATAACATGACAAGATGCGGGCCGTATGTAAATTGTTGACGGTCTTTCTGTGCATTGAATACAGGTCTTTCTGTTTACAACAATGGAACCGTCATGGATCTGTACACCAAGATGTGTTACTACTAATGTGGTTATGACTAGTTGTTAACTCCTCTTCATACTCAAAAACTGTTAAACTGTTGGCGATGGTTTCACCGTGGAATGGATTATTCCATCATTTCTTATGGGAATAAAGTTTCAAAAAAGGAACAAATGCATTGACAGGGGCTTGTGTTTGACCTTCAGCGTTCGACTGTATATGACACGTCAGTTACTGCACCAAAATCTACATTTGTCATGCTTTGTTGCTAATTTATTTGGGTTTGTCCGCTGTGTCTTGGCTTGTGTGCAAAGGTGTGAGTTGTGTTGATGGTCGGTCGCGTTCTGTCCAAAATGTTAACATTTCCCAGTGAAAAGGGAGGCGTGCTGAACATGGTACAAAACAAAGGTCCAACAGCTGTCTCTTCTCATATACAGCCCGTATGCGGCCAAACACTGGATGGATACCAAGAGCATTTGGACCGGGCCCCAATGTTCCTTGTTAGCATACTCGAGCCTGGTATCAAAACTGAGCAGCTCCTCTCTCTATGTGGTCTGCACAGAGAAACAAAGGCCGTCATGCTTTTCCTGAAAGATCTGAGACCAAGACATGTTTTAATTGGTGTGAGAAAATAGCACACTGAAATAAGCAGCCATTGATGTCTTCAATTATATTGATTCACATGGAGAATCTTGGCTATTAGTGCTAATAACCTCTGCCAATGAGATGATGCCTGTGTCGATTTCTGCAAGACCTGATGGGAAGAATGGTCATAAGGTTACACTTACTGTTCTCCCGTTTCCATCTAGTATTCAGTTGTGTTTGCTGCTTGCGAAGAGCACCAGTGATGGTGTTGTCTTGTTGCGTTTTTTTCACATTAGGATTGTATATTGATCTTGGAACCTTGCCCTTGGAGAATGTGTCCTTTTGTTCTGGATCTTATTTAAAATTTGAATCGAATAACACCACAGAAAGTCTATCCGTGAATTTTAAAATGCTGTGCGTGGGCACCCCGGGGTCCTTCAATGCTCAATTATGAACAGCACAAATGTTCTTCTTTTAACTGAAATTCTGCCATTTGGCATATTTACAAATATTTGCCTCAAACTTCCCAGAATGCCTGAGCGCTTGCTCACTTTCATGAGCTGCAGACCATCACTGTTGTGGGCGAGTGCTCTCGTTTGCATGGTGTATCACTGGGTAGCTGGAGCTTATGACGGAATAGCTCATGAGTCACCAGGTGTCTAGGCTCGGAGTAGTGTAATAACTGACGTATAAATTAAATAATATTTCTTAAAAACGTCCCACGACCAATTAATCACAATACTGTCTGATAGCAACAACACTATCTCACAAAAGTCAACACATTTCAGGATGTTAATTACAACAAATCTACTACAGCAATGCAACTTGGATACAGTAATCCCTCATCCATGAATGAATGCATTTGTGAATTTCTGCAAAGTCGAATTCCTTATTTATGAATGGAATAGTAATAATAATAATAATAATAATAATAATAATGAGTTCAAGCATAAATAACCTATTTACGACCTTTTAAAATATACCCTCTTGTATTACCCAATATGATAAACAAGTAAATTAGCCATTTAAAACACAAATGAGGTTCATTTGTGCTACTAAAAATGTGTTCCCTAGAGGATCTAAAAGACTTTGGTGGGTCAGAGTTGAGTTTTAGCTTAGTAGGAGTAGTAGTGTTTTTATTAGGGATTTATATTAGGGATTGTGCCTGTTGTGCGATAATTCAAACCTGCGATGAGAGCCAGTGGTTAAGGCTAGTGTCGTGACGTTCATAAACAAACCGAGTCACAGCTGGGAACCGTTCTTTTTCCCCCCAGTTACACAGAGAGGCGCGCATACCAGCGCGGTGCTTATTAGATATACAAATAACCCAAAGACAGTTAAGGAGTCGTCCTTAGGGTTTAACTTTTTAAGAACAACAAAATGCCCCTCAGGACAATCTGCCAGTCTATTGACAAGTTTGTTTGTTTGTTTGTTTTGTTGTTCTGTATTATTATTATTGATATATTATTATTATTAGTCTTCTTCTTCTTTTCCTTTCGGCTTTTCCGTTAGGGGTCGCCACAGCAAATCAATTGCCTCCATCTAACTCTGTCCTCCTACGGACACACCTTCCTCCTCTCCTTCTTCGGCCAACAGTAATCCAGTTTCCACCGGCGCCCTGTCGGTGAACAGCACCGGTGACGGGCGTTGTTAACCCGGGCCACGTCCGATCCGGTATGGAAGTCATTTGTCTGATTCGCATGTTCTGGTTTGGCAAAGTTTTACGTCGGATGCCATTCCTGACACAACCCTCTGTATTTATCCGGGCTTGGGACCGGCACAATAAGACACTGGCTTGTGCCCCGTTGCGGCTACATTATATATATATTATATTATATTATTATATTATTATTATTAGTATATATATAAATATATTATTAACAATTATACATTGTTATAATTAATTCTTATTATTGTGGAAATTTTTGCACGGAAATTTTTAGTAGCCTACATTGTTTTTTCATAGTTATACGTGTTCAAGTCATGGTTTACACACATGCACGGACTTTGTACAAAGGGTAATTCAAAATAGTCATTGCCAAAGCAGTGTGATATGGCGCCACCCAGCAGAATATTTACATTTACAAATTAAGTCCCCCCATGTAAAACAAGGTTATCAATATTTCAGAATAATACAAAGTCATATTGGTGGGCTATCTAAATTCTTTACCTCCCAGTGATTATTTCCCAGATAAAACAAGTTAAGGCCAGGCTGGCTTCCTAAAATTGGATATAAAAATGAGGCAGTTCTTTGAATGGCTCTTTGAAAGGAACGAATCACCGAGATCCAGAACACCTCAAAGAGCCATAAATCCCATCTCTAGTTCTGGCTATCAAGTCTGGTGATTGTGTGTCTCACCGACACCTAGTGACCAGTGGAGAATCCTACATAGCATCACGTTTTTGAATGCATCTTCTGAATGCCTTATTTTTGTATTTTAGTTCAATTCATTTTAGGCTTTAAAATGCTTAATTTAGGCAGAAAATACATACAATTTGCTTAAATATGCATGTTTTTAATACTAATAATAGGCCATAATCAACCACAAAACACCATGCTTTATTTATTAATATATTTTGAAAAAATGTAGAGATAAGCCACAAAATTTGAACCGGAATGTGGCAAGAAATGACACTAGCCAGTGTACTGATTGTATAGCAGTATACAATCTAGCAAATGAAAGTGACACAAAACATTATTGTTAAGTAGCTGGCAGCGGCAAGTGCGTACCAAGAAAACTGTCTTGCCCATAGTCGGGCATGGTATGGGACGGCATGAGTGCTGCTGCCACTGAGGGAGCTGTGGTTCATTGAGCATGCAATCTCATTCAAGCAATCACAGCATGCACTGTGGCTATGGAATTAGAACATGATCTTCTACCTTAGGAAACCTCCAACATGACAGGTACAGCTTTGGTTATGTTATGTGGTTGCATGCCCAAGAGGCTTAAGGTACTGCTAGATAACGATGTAAGGTGTACTCGGCTGTGCAAGCTATTTAGAAAAAATGGCTGTGTGTTGATTTAATTTCAGAGGATGGTAAATCCCTGCTGCTATACAAGCTATAAACTGACCACTCTAAAGCACTCTGAGTCTCATTTGTATACTGTTGTCCCTCGAGATGCTTGCTGAAATGTCAGGTGTGTACTTACTTATGTGATGAAATATGACATGATGAAAAAGCAAAAACCCGGTTAACATTTTCCACTCTAATATCGCTTCCAAACAACTCCAAACTTCTACACTACAACATCATCTGGAAAGCTTCAGCATCAACATCTATCTAAACACATGACAAAAACATTGACAACTTGGCAGAACCGACCATCTCGTCCAGGGTGGGTCCACCTCTCCTCATGATGTCCAGCTGTGCGGCACAAAGTCACTTTCTTTCAGTGCGGATAACTGTGTGCCATGGACTATTCTTCTTCTGTTGTTTATTGGCAGTTAGCAAGCATTTTTGGTGTGCATTATCACCGGCTTCTGCTTGTGGAACTTGGCTTTGTTTTGCTTTGATCAACCAATCAAAGAATGGAAAAATGCTGACATGATTGTACACCTGAGGTGAGGTGAATCTGAAATCTGATTGGTTAAGCCACTTTGCTATATGCCTGTGAATAGTCAATCTAAATCTGATCGGACCAAAAAAAATCAAGCATGCACATACACTACTGGAAACAGGAAAAATGAAGATAATAGACTGATAACTCACTGATGGGAACAAATTGTAGAATTTCAATTGTAAGTGTAGGCCAGCAAAGATGGCAGAATAGCAGGAGGTTGCTGTACCATAGGGGATTCCTCTAATCAAAAAAGCATCAGCGTTCTCCCCGTCTTGGTAAACACTCTCTTGACATGAGGTGAGAGGACAGCTGATGTCTCCATAATGAAGGGCTGAGCTACAACTGGGATTACACTCCAGTAGTTACCGACGTGCGGCTGAGGTGAGCTTCATCCATCAGCCTTTTCATCCACCTCCCTATCAATCTCATTGTCGTCCATCCATCCATCAGCTTCGCAACTCCAGGCGGGGTACCTTGTTGCACTGATCACCAGCTACTTTGCTGGGAAGTTAAGGTATATGCCCGCAGACTCATTTGGACATGCACGGGCATAGAAACAGCCGTTCAGAACATTCTGATGCTCTCCAAACTAGTATTCTATTATTCTAGAATCATTTTCCAATAGATAAAATTCCCTCAAATGTCCATCGCTTTAATGTTGCAACAATACAGCACTACTTGAAACCAACCTGTTGTGTTGTGTTTATGTAGAATGTTTAAGTCTACATTGTTTTAGCTAAAATATCGTGTCATCTAAGTGGCAAGGGAATAGCAAGGACCCCAATTATTCCTACTGATAATCTCCTACTGATAAATTCCAGCCGACTAAAATAATTTTTATTGTAAGTAAGATATTGCCAACCTAACGGTCTCAGCGGGGTGCCCAAGTTTGTCTGTGACTTTGCAAATGGCTGTCATTGTGGAAAGAACTCGTGTTCTGCCTCCCTGCAAAAAATCTATTCATTTAAAGTAAGAGCTTTACTGGAAAGATGGCGTCTGAATTACTTGCTGGTCATTTTTTGACACATATTAAGTGGATTATATTCAGTACACCATGTTGTGTTGCCTATTTTTCTCTCCACTGGATTGAAGATGTCAAGAGAATTTTGCCAGGAAGCTACACAAAATGTTCACTGACTTGCAGAGAACTAAAGCACATAATTCATGAAATGAATTATGGAATTCAGCACACACTTGGCTGTGGATGACGCGACATACACGGATTCCAGATTCTGGATCAGATCAAACGGCAGCGTCTTCTCCAGTGTAGTCTCTTTGCCGCTTGCACAGTTTATACCTGACAAGAGCTGGGGTGTTTTTTTACTCTTGCAATTCACCTTTCACGTTGCTTTTCCAATTCCTGGGAACTTTGGTGAAGAAAAACTTTCCCTTTCTCGTCGATTGGAAGGTTTCGTCTCTCTTCTCTCAGTTGATTCTCTTCTTTGCACTTCCTGCATGCATTCATGGTCTGCATAAGCGGATACACTTGGTTCGGTGTCCAAAAAAGGTCATGGTTTGTAGTTTGAGTAAACACTCTTTGTTATGGTTACAATTGTGTTTTCATGCTGTGAAGCAGTTCAAATGTAAAAATCATGTGGGGATTCTTGCATCGCCTTGATCTTCTGCTTCACTCCCATCTAATGAATCACATCCACTTGAGCGCTTGTGTCTCCGATGGAGAATAAATGGCATTTGTGCTGCAATACCAGTGGATAGCTCTCTTTAGCCGTATTTTAAAGACGGAAGCCGACTGAATGACAACATTTTCTCTCTCACTCCCACTGTGCACACTCCAAAACACACCTCTTTGGAAGAGACATATAATCCCTTAGAGCTTCTCTGTGAGCGAGCACCTTCATGCATTCACGGTCTAATGGCACTCTTCACCTACAACATGAGCCATGCAAACTAATCACACTTTAGTGCACTCATGGGGAATGTAAATGTGGAATATCTATTGTACAAATAACAAGTAAAAGACATTTAACAATTTTCCCCAATAATGAACATTTGCGGGCCGCATGGTGGATGAGTGGGTAGCATGTTGGCCTCACAGTCAGGAGATCTGGGTTCGATTCTCCGTTGGGCATCTCTGTGTGGAGTTTGCATGTTCTCCCCATGCGTGCGTGGGTTTTCTGCGGATACTCCGATTTCCTCCCACATTCCAAAAACATGCATGTTAGGTTAATTGGCGACTCTAAATTGTCCGTAGGTGTGAATGATTGTTTGTCTTTGTTTGTCTATATGTGTCCTGCGATTGACTGACGACTCCAGTATGTACCCCGCCTGCCGCCCGGAGTCAGCTGGGATAGGCTCCAGCATACCCGTGACCCTAATGAGGATAAGCGGCATAGAAGATGGATGGATGGGAACATTTGCAAAATCAATCTCAATGAAGAGTTATTAGGTGTAGTAGTGAGTAGACATAGCATTGTATGCACACAGTAGTTCAGCTCATTGTAGAGCATTGTTTTACTTCTTTACTTAATCCGTTTCACAGTTTGATTCCACATACCAAAGTACTAAAGGTTTTTTGTGTTGTTGTTGCATATTTGTGTTTAAAGTTGATATTGGGGCCGCACGGTGGCTGAGTGGTTAGCACATTGGCCACACAGTCAGGAGATCTGGAAGACCTGGGTTCAAATCTCCGTTGGGCATCTCTGTGTGGAGTTTGCATGTTCTCCCCGTGCGTGCGTGGGTTTTCTCCGGGTACTCCGGTTTCCTCCCACATTCCAAAAACATGCATGTTAGGTTAATTGGCGACTCTAAATTGTCCATAGGTATGAATGTGAGTGTGAATGTTTGTTTGTCTATATGTGCCCTGCGATTGACTGGCGACCAGTCCAGGGTGTACCCCGCCTCTCGCCCAAAGTCTGCTGGGATAGGCTCCAGCATCCCCGTGACCCTAATGAGGATAAGCGGCATAGAAAATGGATGGATGGAAGTTGATATTGTCCCTGAGGTCGTATTTCTCTTGTCTTGTTGAGAAAAAATGGATGACATTCTTTGGTAACTGGTTGTTGTTTGCTTTATGCATCATTTTAGCGGTTTGAAATCTTACCAGATCACCAAATTGTAGTAATTGTGATTTTGGAAATAGTGGATTTGTGTATTCTCTTACGTCACATTATGGATTATCCTGACAGATTTTTTTGCAGTACATCAAGCAAATAAAGTGTACTTTTGTAGTTATTTCCCCATATCTCCATGAAATAAGTTAGACATGATAACACCAGAAAACAATAGAGAGTTTGGAATGATTTTTGATCCAGGACAAATTTTGTTCTATTCAGTATTGAAGTGATTCTTGCTACTTTATGTTGTATGTTTCTGATGTGGGGGTTTCAACTAAACATTGACATCGGACATTGATCTAAACGCATTATAAACATTACAATTCTAATGAAAACGGCTGGAAGTAGACACACATACTGTATTTCATATTTCTCAAGCTGCCCTAACTTTTGAGGACACTCTTTGAATAACGCTGAGCAAAAAAAGGATTTCTGTGAACTGTGAAAAGCGAGCATGTATACTAAATGGCCACCTGAGGCACAGTGGAGGGATGGCGCTCATTGCATCAGGTTATCTGGATGTTTGTCGGAGAGCCCCGAGCCGCAGGACTCCCAACACTGACTGCTGCCTCCTGTGGCGTTCCAATTGCTTCTTTGCACACACAATGCAGCTGTAATGACACAGACAAATAAGAGTTCGGTTCCAAGAGTACACTTAGTGACTGTTATGGCCTCCTAGCTGAATAGGATGAATATGGACTCCCAGGGGCTTGGATGCTCCCCATGTGTAAGTTCTAGTTCAGTATGGCACCCTGCTGCTAAAGTTGAAGGCCACGTCCATGAATGCTGGTAGGCTTAGATATTTGGAGTTTAGGTCCCTGAAAAAAGACAAATTTAAGCTAGTATAGGACAGATAGGATACCTGTAGACAAGAAAATAATACATTTTTACCCTCTGACTGACTGCCAGTGGTTGTCAGTTGGGATAGGTCCAGCTCATCCAACTGTAGAAAGTAAACACAGTGGTATTTCGGTTTCTGTAATTCATGTCTTCTAAAAGGTTCAATGAAAACCAAAATGTGGAAAAAACCGAGGCCTTTTTTCCCATGGGAAATAATGTAAATCCGATTAAGACTGACACCCTTTTCATCAAAGTATGTTGTTCTTTTGAACAATCCCTGGAACAACCCATTTTCCTCAGGCTTTCAAAGAGAAATGCATGTTTAACAAGTGCTGGTTTCATCCTTAAATAGGGGTCACCTGATTCACGCTTGCTTTTTCACAAACTACTGCTATTTTTTGAACACCTCCTTTCAACTAATTTCCCAAATGCACAGCCCTAAGAGCGTGCGTATCATAAATGCTGGGTCTTGTTTGTTTTCTGAGAATCTACTGCACCTACTGGTAACTTGTTTGACAGGGACCCATAAAAACATGCTAATAAGAGTACTTAAACTGATTAGTCACATTGGACTGCTATTATTTTGAACACTACTGTACATTAAAGACAACCAACTGCACCCCACACTTGGTGATGGAGAAAAGGAAAAAGTCCCTCTGGGGAAGAAACCTCAAACAGAACCCAGAACTATCGCAACATTAAGAACAATGGCCACTACAGACATATGAACTATCATAGTGTGGATTGTCACACAGTAAATGTAAGGGTAAACCCTCTGGGAGAATAGTGTCCATCTGTGAAAGAAAGAGACAAACAACCGAACAATCAAAGAAAGCAACATTAAAGACAAGGTATCAGTGGGATGTACAGTATGTATGTCCTTTTTTGCGATGGCGAAACCTGCAAATTCGGACACCCCAAATGTGGTACAATTTTGTATTCAAACATAATGATCTGGAAAAAATAACAAAACTTTTGTGACTTTGGCTCAGAAAGCATCAGAAAAATTCACTTTCAAAACGGGTTTTTCACTTGCTTTCAGAACCTGTACTTACCCCCTTTCTCACAGGCATCTTGACCACTAAGCTGTTGAGTGGAAGGCAGGATGGACTAACAGATCAGAGTAAGAGAGGAAGTAACAGGCGAGTGGGTCGGTGAGCGACAGAAGGCCCGCAGAATGCTAGAAAGAGGTTAAGTGCAAGCTCTTGCACCTGCAGTTAGAGCCTTCACCCTGCCATAATATCCATGGCCTCCCCTCCCAACACACACACACACGGATGCCAATCCGATTTGCCAACTTTGGGAAGCTGTGTGTGACAGCCAATTACTGGGGAGAGGACTCTCAGTGGAGTCACCTTCTCACCTCACAGCCCAAACATCTGCCAGTCAGACAGTCCAGGGAGGCAGGTGGATTTGAAACGCCAAAAGAGCAAGAGCAAGTGAGCCCGAGTGGTCATAATCTTACCCTAGGTGCCGTGGCCGCCATTATTACAGCACTGTCATCTCATCTCATGTCACAAGTTTACTGCAAGACTCATGAAATCCACACTTAAGATAAGATTTTTGTGGTGCACCACCGTTCCTGACAGGTCAGAGAATTGTCCAAAAAAAAGATGGCCGACAGATGAAAACATATTTAACTTTAACAAATCTTTAACAAATTAGGCATGCCTGTTGACTGGAATGCTCGGATGACGTTATGTGGCTCTGTTAGAAGAGTCTGTGTGGACGTCCTAAAATATGCACATTTTCATAGGATATGGGGTGTATTTTCATTGGTTTACATGCTTAGCTAGATGACTTTGTCTTCTTCAGTTTGCTATGGGATTTATACTGAGTGTTGGACCACATCCAAAGTTAAGTCCAAGTCTCTGAGTCTCATGGATTGGAGCTTCGGGACAAGATAAAAGGCCTCCTTTAGGAGTTCAGTTTTGGGATCCACTCTTGTTCTGGCGTGTGTGGCTTTTTTCCTGCAATGACAAGCCCGTTGATCAAGCACCTCCTCCTACCTTTAATAGCGTCTGTGCAAACGTTACAGTGTGTAGGATATTCATTCACTGTAATATCTATCTGCATGTGAAATGTCCTGCAAATCCGGTGGTGCTGCAAAATTACTTTTTTTAATTCTTGGGGTAGAGAAGTGAAAGAGGTATCCAATTAAAGTTAGTCTTGTTTTATCAGATATAATTAATCCTTCATTGTTAATAGTATGAGTATAAGTTAGTATCGTTTTAAAAGAACCAATATTGTCCTTGAATCGAATCGGCAACCACAAATTGTGATACGAATTGAATTGTTGTTAAAACAAATCATTTCAGTATGAGGTCACTTCCTGTCCTCCATACAGACCACATTTTCTGTGACACACACAGGAGTTCTTTCCGTGTTTAAAATGGCTCAGACTGACTTTCAAGAGTTGCATGCACGTTCTCTGTAACTTGTATTGCATATTGCAGCATTTGTCTTATTTTGCATGATGTTTGTTTGTGAAATGCATTCAGTTGCATCACATTAAAAGAAGCATAAAATGTTCATTACATGACATTGGATGAGGGAAATGTTACTGCCCGTTTCGGTTTGGTTGATGAAGTGGTGGACAATATTGGTATCAAGCACTTATTTTTATTTAAAAAGTATAGTGTTTTTGTTCGGTGATTAGTGGCTGCCTTCTTTTTACACCTGTGTGACTGTTGTCAGTGTTAAAAAAATAGATGTGCAAGACCTAACTTTTATTAGGTTCTTTTTTTATTAATTAGCAAAGCATTTTTAAATGCATTTTATTGTTTTTAACTGTGGAAAAGTGAAATGTTGCATTTTAGGATCCTAAAATATTATTATCATTCTTAATGCAGTTTTTAAGATGCATTTATTTAGCCATCATGTCATGTCCTATTGGAGTAAAGTTATTGGTCGAAGACAGTTCAGCTCAGATTGTTTCTGTCTGAGCATTATTTGCATATTTACTGATTGCCAGGAAACCATGTGTTTGCATTTGTGAGTAAGGAGGATAACTGTGCAGGGTCATTAAACCCACAAGAACACAAACAGTGTCTGCTCAGCCTGTCACTGTGTCACAGTGTCTCTGTCTCACTACTGAAGATGCAATTTATTGTAAATGCAAACCCCATTTTTTACATTTGCTCTCCCCCTTTCACCCTTCTCGCCGCTTTCCTTGTCCTCATGCAGCTCAGAGGGCAGTGTGATAAATGAATCCACTGAAAAAATTGGATGCTTTTGTCTCCGCTTGTTATGCATTCTCATTTGCAACACGTTATGACAGCAGGAGAAAAAAAAATGGCAAAGAAACCACGCTCCAAGGCGTGCGTGGGCCCCGCTCTCCTCATCATGCACTGAAATTGAAGGGGAAATAATATGAGGCGTGTCAAAATGGGATATAAGCCTGTTTACCCCCCATGCAAAGGCTTGTGACTCCATCGCCTTCTAAGCTGTGTACTAAAAAGACAGGGGAGGGCAACTGATCAGGATGGAGGAAGCAGTTCGGGATGTAAAGGTTCTGACTGTATGGAGGTTAACCACACAAATGATATTAAACTGCGTAGCACTAATGTGAGCCAACAGAAGAACTGCATGCGAAATTCTGCCACATTTGTTAGCGCTTTATGATGAATTAACATTACAGTATCACCTCTAATCTCGAATGCGTTAACACTTGTGAAATTAGACGTTTGATCAAGACGTTTGAGGAAAATTGGACTTAAATGTTATAACACAAATTTGCACTTCTGCAGACCCCGTTTCAGTCAGCATGAAACGATTCAACCTGCATGTTGTCGTCATTGTTGTCTTAGCTTTATCTAAAAGAGAAGATGTTTTAAATATAAAGCTGACTATTTCATGATGTTGTAAAAGTCATATAGGTCCCCAGAGCTTATCGGAAAGTATGTTTAGCTGGTGAAACCATGTCTTCTTTTGGTAGTAATTAATGTGACTGTGCAATGTCCCTGTTAAATTCATGAGCGGCAGACGTGATCATCTTTCTCACTTATTTGCGCCACTGTTCTCTGGTTTTTCATGACGTCATGACGCCTTGCTCATTGACATTATTACTTCCTCTGACCCACCCGTACCTACATTACATAAGCTTGGAAAACTATATAGCAAGCAAGTAAGTGGGCATAAAGAACAGAGCTGCCAACTCTCCCGGATTCTGCAGTAGACTGCAGTTACAAATCTCACAGATTGTGGTGTTTTTGTTGTGTTTGTAAAATACTTTATTTGGTCAATCAAATTGTGTAGAGAAGAAATAAATATTGTGTGAATGTGTTATGTTGAGCAGGTGTGCCAGCATCAGGCTTGGCAATGATGTGTCATCCCACGGATTGTCTCCCAAGAAGAAATAGTACCACAGGTACAAGGAGGATTATCATGCCGAGTGGCCATGTGTTTGGAAATCAGTAAAAGGTGAATATCACACATTCTCCATAGTTTGCAGCATCAATATTTTCATAAAGGGTGGGGAAAACAGCAACACCACAAACACCAAATGTTGGCTGCTCTGAACCCACCACCACACCCTCCACTCCCCCGGTAGGGGCAACCACAAACCATTATAGTAAAGACATCTCCAGAGAAGGCAGGCATGTCTTTATTCGCTGTTTTCTTGCATCAATATAGCTTTTCCCCCCCTTTCTCCTACACAGACTGTTGCATTGTGTGACCATTTACAAGCACAAAAGGAAAGACACACAATTGCCTCGGCAGGTAGAAGGACACACACAGTAGCTGCCTGAGGAGACGGTAAAGGTCCTAGGGTGGCCCGAGGCGGCACGACTGCGACTTAATAACTCACCTGAGGTGTCAACCTGACAACAGGATACTGAACTCACAGATGTGCGCACACACAAGCACGCACGCACATTGAGTCGCGAGCTGTCAGAGTGTCTGACCGTCAGCGTCTTGGTGTGTGTTTCTGCGTCTCGTTCCTTCTTTGTGTCACCTGCAACAGGAGATGTTTGCTCCTAGGAGCGGAGCAACAGGTGCAGCAAAAGCAGCTGGCGTTTCCAACGGTTGGAGTTCTTTTGTATATTCATTTGTAAATGCGTATGCATGTACAGTAGTGTTCAAAATAATGGCAGTCCAATGTGACGAACCAGATTAAGATGTTATTAGTATATTTTTATTGCTGCATGGCAAACAAGCTACCAGTAGGTGCAGTAGATTCTCAGAAAACAAACAAGACCCAGCATTCATGATATGCACGCTTTTAAGGCTGTGCAATTGGGCATTTACGGTAGTTGAAAGGGGTGTGTTGAAAACAAAAAAGCAGTGTCTGCTCTAAACTCTAAACTATTTTGTACAAACTTTTCTGTTTCTAGGATTTGGCAATCCTGTGAATCACTAAACTAATATTTGGTTGTGTGAGCGCAGTTTTTTATAACTGCTTCACATCCATGTTGCATGGAGGCAACAAACTTGTGGCACATTTTAGCTGTTCTTCCACTCCACTTCACTTCACAACATTATTTAACAACATTCCACAATTCATTAACATTTCTTGGTTTTGCTTCAGAAAGAGCATTTTTGAATTCACTCCACAAGTTCTCCATTGGATTAAGGTCCGGGGATTGGGCCGGCCTCTCCATAACATTAATTCTGTTGGTTTGGAACCAAGATTTTGCTGGTTTACTAGTGTGTTTGGCGTCATTGTCTTGTAGAAACAGCCATTTCAAGGGCATGTCCTCTTCAGTATAAGGCAACATGACCTCTTTTAGATATATGCAAACTGATCCTTGATCCCTGGTATGGGATAAATAGGCTCAACACCATAGTCGGAGAAACATGCCAATATCGTGATGCTTCACTGTTTTCACTGTGTACTGTGGCTTGAATTCAGAGTTTGGGGGTCGTCTCACAAACTGTCTGCAGACATCGGACCCAAAAAGAACAATTCTACGCTCTTAAGTCCACAAAATGTTCCTCCATTTCTCTTCTCCTCAGGCCAGTTGAGATGTTCTTTGGAAAATTGTAACCTCTTCTGCACATGCCTTTTTTTTAACAGAGGGACTTTGCGGATGATTCTTGTGAATAGTTTAGCTTTACAGACGTCTTCTGTCACAGTACTTACTGGTAACTCCAGACTGTTTTTGATCATCCTGGAGCTGATCATTGGCTGAGTCTTTGCCATTCTGGCTATTTTTCAATCCATTCTGATAGTTGTCTTTTGTTTTCTGCCAAGTGTCTCTGGTTTTGTTCTCAATTTTAAGGTACTGGAGATGATTTTAGCTGAACAGCCAAACAAACCTCTACATAAGTTTTTCCCTCTCCAATCAACTTTTTAATCAAAGTACTCTTCTGAACCATGTCTGGAATGACCCATTCTGGTTAATCACATTGGACTGCTATTATTTTGAACCCTACTGTATATGTATGCATGCATGCTGTATGTACAGTACAGGCCAGAGGTTCTCAAATGGTTTGAATGCGGGACCCACCATCACACCTTTAATCGTACATTGAATGAAAAAACATCAAAGTGCAGGCAGTTCGATCATCGCAAAAAACCGTGTGCCATCACAAAACAATCCACACATTTTGTAGCCACACATCTGAGCAGCAAATGCTGTTTCTCTCATCATAGTGTTCTCTTCTCCTGCAGATGTTTGCAGCTGCGTCTCCCTCTCCTGCCCACAGCACGCTAACTCCCCACTACCCTGCTCAAGGTAGATACTTTATTCATCTCCAAGAGAAGTTCATGTTTCCAACACCTCTTCAGAAATGTTAACAAACTTAAACACGTAATCACAACTTAAAAGAACCAAGACAAGGCAGGGGAGATAAGAAAATAAGAACAGAGAATAAGAATAATACAACTTTAAATATGTAATGCAATAAAACATAATTAGGTAAAAAAGCCCAGTACTGTGTGTGTTTTTATCCCCCCGCCCCCTCCGGCCCTCAGAAAAGCCGCATGGCGTGGTGGAACATGATCTTCCTTGTCCTTTGCTCTGCCACAGATCTCGGGCTGTCCAACTCTGTGCCAATGACCGAGCCTGCCTTCCTCACCAGTGTTTCCAGGTTTGTGGCATCTTGAAGCTGCTCCCCCAGCACACTACTGCATACAAGAGGGCACTAGCTACCACAGTCTGCTAGAAGATCTGGGGAAGCTTCTTGCATACATTGAAGCTCAAGCTTGACAAAGTAGTCCACAAACACGGTATGCACCTCATGAAGGCATAAAACAAACATTTAAGATGCATTAATGAGTTTTTTATGTCCAGGAAAAAACATGCAGCCTAATGAAAGTGGGAATCACAGATGTAGGCTATGCAGTACATTTATTTTCAAATAACACCAAATCTCTGTCTTTACTTTTACTGAAATAGCCCACATGCACACAAAATGCACATAAACACCACCGGATAGCAACAACATGAAGGAAAACCACATTAAAAAATTAAGTGGTTAACTTTTCTTTTTTTTTTACACTTGTGTAATGAAGAATTAGACATGTTGTTTTGCCCTTCTTATTCAGCATTTAGTTAAGAAACCTAAGAGTAAATACATTTTACTGCAGTAAAACACAATACAAAGGTTAATAAATTTTTATATTTGTTTTTCAATGTATTTTTACATTTGTTTTTTCAGCAATTGACTGGCGACCAGTCCAGGATTTACCCCACCTCTAGCCCAAAGTCAGCTGGGATAGGCTCCAGCATACCCCCGCAACCTAATGAAGATGAGCGGCATAGAAAATGGATGAATTGAAAATGGATGAAGAGTACCTTGCTTAATCTTAATCTTCATTTCTTATTTTAGGACTCATATTCCTTAAAGTCACAAGTAAAATACAGTGGAACCTCGAGATACGAATGCCCCGGAATATGAA
Organism: Oostethus manadensis; assembly: GCA_024372805.1. Taxonomy (NCBI): domain Eukaryota; kingdom Metazoa; phylum Chordata; class Actinopteri; order Syngnathiformes; family Syngnathidae; genus Oostethus; species Oostethus manadensis. The sequence continues at coordinate 3,321,917 of QODF01000042.1, forward strand.
AAATCCGGGATACAAAAATACATTTCTGATTTATTTAGCTTCGGTTTACAAAAATTTAATCACTTTAAAAACGTTTGTCGATCTTACCAAAACTTGATTTTTTCTGGAATTTTCCGGATATATCATATTTTAAGGCGCATGCTAAAACATATGGTCTACAAAAAAAGCGACAGAAGCAAAAGAGTGAGTTTAGTTGAACTTTCTTCTACTATTTAACAATACACTCACTGTATTTGTAATGAGTCTGTCCCACAAGCCCATCTTCTGCATCTGAACTGACAGCTGGGAAATTTTGCCGTCAAACATGCAGGGTTCCCTGTCGTCATTGTCGGCCGTCAGTCTGTTCAGCAATGGTGCCGGCTTTTGTGAAATCTCGGACAAGAGTTAAAGCGGATACCTTAGCCCAGGCATCCACAATCATTTCACATATGGTGGCGTAACTCTCCCGTCGCTCGGCAAAAATGTTGTTCTGCAGCATACCAGTAGTATACCTACTGGAGGCATGGCGGAAGTGTATGTACGCTACATATGATGTAATGTTCTCTAATTGGTTTATTGCTGCCAGTTTAAATGCTGTACTGCACTTCCCTGCTTATTAAAGGTAAGAAACCTTTAGAATTTTAACTCAATATACATTCTATTTCAGGTTTTATTATTACATTACATTTGTATTACAATACTCGTTATTTATACAATATTAAATGTGCAGAACAGTGTTTTGTTTTCCCTATTGTATGAGGGGTCTTCCGAGCAAATTTACATGTTAAATGTTGCTCGGTTTCCAAAAGAATTCAGCTTACAAAAATCTTTTTGGAACGAATAAATTCGTATCCCGGGGTTCCCCTGTATTCCAGTTCAAAGAATTTTAAGTCAAGCAAATTTAGTTTTTTGCTTGAAATATTAAAAGTTGTCTCATGTTAGGATAGTTTGGTCCTGCTTAAAGTATGGCTGTTTTTGCAGTACATACTGTATGTTTACGTGGCTTAAAAATGCTATCCTCCTATTGTTTGCCTTTTGCAAATGTAATTCACTGCAATTCACTGTGATTCATTTTTATCAACCAAGGGTGTGTTGTTTGTGTAGATGTGCACATGTAAACACCACCTGGTGTTTACATATCTCTGCGTTGTGGATATTGTTGTACGAGTGACGACAGACACAGGGTTGCTGCAGCTGCACTTCCTTTACTCTAATGAATCTAATAAAAGGATGATGCAGTCACAATGTGGCGAACCAGCATGCCCCTGCACAGATTGCAATGACACATGACAAGAAAGAATAAGTAAATAAAGTTCTAAATTAAAACAAATCTTTGTAGCCATGTGGGCGCCTACCTCTCACAGAGAGATCACAAACAAAAGGGGAGTAGAAAAGCGTGACTCAAACTTATAATGAGAGGTGTCACACTAATTAGAGCAGTAGGGGGTACACAGTGTCAGATGCTATTGACGTTCCACATTGGTAATGGTAATGATTTTATTTTATCTGAACATGCATGCAAATTACATTGGGATACATCACTTAATACAATCCATTCTATAGTTTGATTCCACATACCAAAGTACTACATGTTTTTAGTGTTGTTCTTGCATATTTGGGTTTTAAGTTTAGTTTATTCCTAAAATCATATTTCTCTTCTCTTGTTAAGAAAAATTGTATGACATTCTTAATGTCATACATTTGCATGTCTTACATTCTTGTATGACATGCATAAAGTAAACAACTGGTTGTTGTTTGCTTTATGCATCATTTTAACGGTTTGAAGGTTTACCAGATCAGCAAATTTTAATAATTGTGATTTTTGAGACTGTGGATTTGTATGATCTCTATACGCCGCGTTACGGATTATCCTAATTGATCTTTTTTGCAGTACATTAAGCGAGTAAAGTGTACTTTTGTAATTATTTCCCCATATCTCCACACAATAAGTAAGATATGATAACACCAGAGAACAATAGAGAGTTTAGAGTGATTTTTGATCCAGGAAAAATATTGTTTTATTCAGTATTGAAGTATTTTTTGCTACTTTATGTTTTAGGTTTTTGATGTGGGGTTTCCAACTCATTCTATCATCAATTATGATGCCCAAAAATGTATGTTTATTCACCCTTTCAATTTCCTCACCATCAATTAGTATTTTGTCACAAGTATCTCTTCTGCTATTACCAAAAAGCATCATTTTCGATTCAAGGATAATCTGTTTTTGTCAAACCATCTTTTTAGAGTAATCATTTCCTCTGAAACCTTTCTTATTAGCTCTTATGTGTTTTCTCCAGAGCAAAAAGCGGTGGTATCATCTGCAAATAGTACTAGCTTTTGGTGTTTTGTCACTTTGCAGACGCCGTTATTGTATAGGGTAAATAATTTTGGTCCCAGTATTGACCCTTGTGGTACGCCACATAATATCTCTAAATTTGTAAACGTATATTCTCCTAAATTCCCCAATTGCTTCTTGTTTGTCAGGTAGCTCTTGACCCAATTCAGAACTAACCCTCTGATTCAATACCTTTCCAATTTTGTAGTTAGGATGTTGTGATTGATTGTATCAAAGGGTTTCGTTAAATCCATGAATACTGAGGCTGCACACTTTCTATGATCAATAGCATTCGTACTTTCCTCTGTGATTTCAATCAGTGCACAGGAGGGTGTTGACACATGCACCGTTTGACATATCTTTTGTTTTATGAAATTATGAATGACACACTCTGGTTTCACCCTGTTTGCTTTCAACATTTGCCCATTAAAGTGCTTTGAAATATCTATGTTTTCCCACAATTGCTTTTGTTGAGCATTAAGCTGACATTCTTTTGGGTATGTATATGTGTTAATCGATACAAGCATTGCACAACAATTACCATCGTAACACAAATGCAACCCAGCTGCTACCAGTACCAGAATCCGTTGGTTTTAAAAGAATAATGCCAATGTCTGTCCAGTATTGTGGAACATTGTAAGTAATGATTTTTTTTTGTCTACACATGTAATTCAATGAGAACCAACATTTTTATGGTTCTTACTTCACTTAAATGTAGAAATGCTTGATATTGTCAACAGCTTTTCCCTCAAACTGGATGCATTTCACAAATAAACACTGTTTGTGCAAACTCAGTAATATGCAATTATATTGATGTTTATTTTATATATCTTGTTTCATCTAAAAAAATTGTGCCCGCTATTCAAATAAAATAATATAGTCTCCTATCAACAAATTCAATTGTATTAATGCACAATTAGGAATCTGTTTAAATTATGTGATACAACAAGATATTTTCACTGGCAGGATTAGCTTCAAAGACCTGGCAGACCAAAGTTATACTGTATGTGTTGCTGTGGCTTGAGTTGTCACAAAGTACGTCGCCTCTGGGAGAAGAGGGAAGTTACTGGCGCTGCAGGTATTTTTTTGTCATTTATACATTGGTACCTTGGCATAAACCGTCCAAACTAACGATAGTTTTTTATAAATGCTAGCCTCGTTTTGCTTTGTACTGCTAGCTAAAATTTAGGCAAGCATCTGCTAGTTACCGGCAGAGCAGACAAGAGCTATTCGGGGTGCTAGCTAATGCTATGCCATTGACATTAGCATTATAGCGATTGCGAGTATATTATAGCCATCTAATTTATCTTATTTAGTATGGATTGTGCAAAACAGGAACATTATCAATTTAAAGGCACAAAATGAATACAGAACCACCATTTACCTGGAGTTCGTTTTTCAGAGAAGTTGTTTACTACACATATGCACATAAACACCAAATAATGTTATCAGATATTACATTTATGCACTGCCACATAGTATCAGCATTTGGGAACAAATATGAGGTGAAAGAAAAAGGGTAAAAATACAGTATAGTCCTTATCTGTGCAACGTGCAACAATGAAGAGGAGGCGTTCGAGGACTGTCAAACAGTGGGACAAATCGCTGCTTGCATTAAACATGAAAACATAAAGAAATGGGTGATTTCTAACAATATTATTTTTGAACAAAATAATATTCTATATTTCTAGTATTGATATCCCTTTACATATAATTTCATGTAGTTATTGTAGTTGTATATTGAATCCTTTACCACAAACAGATTTACATCCCTACTTATTAAAGATAAAACATTTATTTTAGACGTTTTTGATTACAAGGGAAATTGCTTGGTTATAATAGCTCAGTTATAGAAGAAAAAACAAACAAAAAAAACATGCAACATGAATAAAATAATATGTATTATTATATTGGATTATTTTGCATAACTGTAAAATAATAAAATAAAAAAGAATTTAAGAAATAAAGACAGTATCAGGTAAAACAATATTTTCACATTTACAAATAATGTGTAAAAATATGGCAACTACAACTAAAGTACCTTTGATTAAATGAAATTAATTCTGAGTAAACTATGGACAAATTGTGATTATTCAGGATCTAATATTTTCATGGATTGACAGCCCTATTAATAACACATCAGAGTGATGCATAGTTGACTTTAAATATTTCCTGTGAAGTTGCAGAATGGGCTTTTGTGACATGTAATTTCAGCTTGTACTTGAACAAGGCCAGCTCATTTTTTTTGGGTCATATCTACTTGTTTTTGTTTACTTACATCAGGGATGTCCAGGTGTATTTTGATATTTATATATTTTTTTAAATTTATAATAAAATGTACATCTATTTAAAGACAAATCTTTGTTTTTGTTTTTACTTATTAGTATCAACATTTTAGCAGTTTTGTAATTACATTATACCGTTTTGCTTTATTTTGTCTGTATTTTATTTCTGCAGTGTGCCACACTGAACAGATGGCCCCTGCACCACACTTTGGGCATACATGCATGTTTGGCCAGGGGGGCGGGTGTGTTACTAGGTTGTCTCTTTGTTGGTGTAAACATTGCCCCCTCCCTCTAGCTTTGTCTTCTTTTGCGAATTTGAAGTCATTAGGAGTGGCTCCGTAACACTCCTTTTAAAAAGCTGGAAATTTGACTTATAGTCAAGTGTGACCATTTTTTTTTACCTGTTCATGAAACATTTTTTGACTGATGCGACAAACTCTGGGGCGACTTTTGTCCCAAAAATATGCTATTTGCCACTTGTGTACGCATTTTCATGGAAATTACTACTGTAGTTTTTGTGTACACAACACGGACCTTTTACTTTCATGCTTTGGAGGTGTAAGAAGTACATCCATCCATGCATAAATCCGTTTTTTACTTCTTCTTTCCTGTTCATGTTCATTGGAGATCTGGCCGCAAGCCATCTGCCAGAAATCAGAAATGAAGAGGTATGCAACTTGACGTGCTCACCTGAGTTGTAGTACATATTGCACTGGCCTCCCGTCAGTCTATGTTGTTGGCCACAGAGAAAACTTTGCGTATATGTCGATACAACCTTGCCCTCCTGTTGCACAGCTATTGTACACACTGTGAACTCGCTCTAATTCTTGAACATGAACACTCGCCCTGAAACAAACGCGTGTGCTACACTGTGAGTCACCTTGGGGTTTTCGACAGGAGGGAGGCGGAGTGAAAAGTACAAAAGACTTGGAGAGAGAGAGAGAGAAAGGGAAAAAAATCGGATGTGCCTCCTTTCATTTCAGACACAAAGACAGAAGACAAAAGTTGAACAAACTTTGTTAGAACCCTCCGGCAAAATATATTCTAGCTTCTTCATTACATAAACTCCAGCCAGTGAACTTTTTCACATGAGCATGGATAGAAAATTACATAGTTTTGCCTTTTTTTTGGTCATAGAATAAGTCATTGATTCAGTTTGAGGGGTTTGAGGATAGTGCACCTTTTGAAAGAAAAAAAGCATTCAGAAAGAATAATACTTGAAAAAAATGTTTTCTAAATATGTTATGGTCAGCGCAGGAGGAACCCAAAAAGTGAGGCGGATAGTTTAATTTTTATTGATCCACAGGCAGTAACGGAACGTGGTGGAATCAAAAGTTAGAGCAAAAGGCAAAGCACCTGGCTTGAAAAAACACAAAGGTTTATCCAAAAGTGTGGCGCAAGGCCCGAAGCAACAAACAAAAAAATAACAAGAAAATCAGCAAGCAACTAAAAACTCACAATTGGCAGCGGAAGACTTGATGCCTGGAGACGAGATGAGACTTGGCAAATAAAAAGATACACCGGCAACCGTAAGTGACAACAGAGGGATTAAAAAGGGCCCATGTGTGTCTCCTGGCTCCAGCCCTTCCTCACCAACACCAAGGCATTCTGAAAAAACAGAAACGAAGCGGAAATAAACATTACCTTAATTTTCAGACTATACTATAGAGCGCACCGATATGTAAACCGCAATTACTAAATTTAAAGAGAAACAAAGATGCGTACACATACAAGCCATACCCGTCCATAAGCTGCAGGTGTCCATGTCTTAACATTGAATATTTTGGACAAGGAAAGATATCACATTTTTGAACTATTGTTTAAATATAGGCTTTTTTTCAAACAGTGTGTGTAATATGGCTAGTTCAACAATGCAGAACAGTGTGCGTCATATGGCTAGTTCAACAGTAGCCTATCAGAAAAGTCAGTCATCGGCGTTCTTCTCCACCTCCTGAGAACAAAAACCACTAAAGTTTTCTTCAGGATCACAAATGAACAGCCTCATTATTCTTTTGTCAGTCTCTCTCTTTTTCTTTATTTGTTGACTTTGGAGTCACTTTTGTCTTGAGGAAAATTAACTCTTTAGGTCAAGGCAGTGGTTCCCAAACTTTCTTGCCACACCCCGCTTTTGGAGATAAAATTATTTTCAGGTTTAGGTATACCAGGTATACTCACATTAAGGTATCTTCATCTCTTCATCACGCAGGAGCTTAACCTTCTGAAACTGGTTGGTTGTCCGAGCAGTCCAAACAGAAACTGTAGTAATTCTACACTTGATCAAACTTACTTAAGTTGCGTCAGAGATCACTGCATAAGACGTACATCACAACTTTCGGAAGCATCATGGGAAATGGATTTTTTAGACATAAATTAGCCACATCACCGTACAAGCTGCAGGATTCAAAGCATGACAAAACTAGTGGTGGACGGAGGCAAGTGTATCGTCCCACAGTTTGATATTAAAAAAAAAAAAACTTCATTCCTACCTTAACACATCAACAGCAGTGCCCAATTCCAACAACATATATTCGTTAAAAAACATTGTTTTGAGGCTTTTTAAAAATATATGCAAGGGATGCTACAAAATGAAGGTCAACTCTTCCTAAGTACATCAAAATGTTGATTTCCACTCTCATCTCCTGCCAAATTCTGAGCCCCACTCTCAATTACAGTTGTTGTCAAGTTGTTCCAAAAATATTTTCTTCTTCATTGCCTTGCCGCAGTCCGTCTAGATTACAGCAGAATTAATGAACGCTTGTGAAGTTGAGTTGACATGAGCTCAGCTTTCCTTTACACTCTAATTGTTCCAGTGAGACTGAAACTCACAGTGATGCTCTTCTTGAAGGGCGTTTGTCTCGGTGTGTGTGTGCGTGTGTGCTTGCGTGTGTGTGCTTGTGTGTGTGCTTGTGTGTGTTGTTCGACTGGTCCCCACTCGACGGCCGTTTTGCTCGCCTCATTCTTACCGGGTTGTTTTGTTCCATTTGCTCCGGGCTTGTCTTCCAATTACTGCACAACAAAAAACAACCAAAACTGCTAATGTATGTTGATTGCACTATGCTGTATCATATTTGGCTGTTTGTGGAATAACTGTGTCATGATTTGCATTCTTGTTTGTGATTGCAAATTTGGGTATTAGCATTTCAAGTCTGACAAGTAGTTAAATGTTTGGGAATGCGGTTGAAATTAGCCAAGGAGGCTACTTGGATTATTTTTTAGAATGGGAATTTCAATGTGAATACAGGGGTCCAGATGATGAGATTTAAAATTAACATGGAAAATAACATCTCACTGTTAATTTCATTGTAATATCTTGTCCCGTTTATTTTGGTGATCGGGATGTCCAAAGTGTCCTTCGTGACTGATTGATTATGTAGATAGTTGATTTATTATTATACCTATGCCTTTCTATTTTTTACACAACCCCCAGTTTATGAGCACAGATTTTACCGTCGACAAAACAGAGGCGGTGTCTAAGCGTGTCCAATTTTCCTTTCTTACTCTGTCACCTTTTGAAACAATACAACAATAAAAAAAAATATATATATTTTTATGTTAAGAAATTGAAATCAAATGTAATATTTGCATGGATCAAATATAAAGGTTGCCCTTTGTCACCGATTCTGTTCATAACCTTCTTTGATAAGCGAAGGAAAATGGAATGGACTAGAATGGAATGGAAAAAAAATACAATGAAATATCAAAATTAGGTACAGTTTTGTTTACATACGTGCCATTTCATTTTTATGTAAACCCAAATTCTATAAAAATTTTCATTTTTGTCTAGCTGTCTGCTCGACCTAATTTTAATTTTGGGCCTCTGCTGACAATTATCTTTCCACACCACAAAAGTCATGGATCTGAGTTACCGTGGCAACAGCAAAAACGCCACTCTCCCATTACAAGCACGCACAGGGCAGTCACCTCACAGATGTACGCACGCATATACACACGGACGAGTAAAATACACACAAAATCACACACGTCGTGAACATATTCAGGATTGACAAAAAAAAACAATTTTCCCCTTGGTTAAGCAAGCGGCAACAACACTTGACTAATGGAAAGCGCTGCTTCCAAATGAAGTCGGAGGGATTCTTATACACGCTGCTGGATGTGAATTCTTAACAAAGTCACATTTCATCTCGTCTAGAATGAAACGTCACGCTAGGTGTGGCACCCAGCCCGGCGACTTGGTTTAGCGCGATCAAGCAAACATTCGCCACGCGCGCCTCTTTTCTTTTCATCCGCTGAATGAAGAGCGTTCGGTATATTGCGTCCGTTCTTGTAGGAGAACTGCAACAATCCAAACCAAGAGATTTCCATGAAACTTTCGGTGTGTTTCTAATCAGCAAAATCCATTAAGAAAACACTGCACATGATTTCGGTGCTCCCTGCCTGCACATCAATCGGCTCATAAATCTCCGCTTGTCAGCCTCGGGTTCCCGATGCTGCTGATATTACGGCCCGCTTTCCCCCCCACCAGTCCCACGTCCATCTCTCAGCCGCTGTCGGACCCTGTAGGTGCTTATCCCGGACATTTCCTGCTGGTCGTGGTGAGTTATGTCTTTGTCAAGCTTGTCAAGATCAAAACGGCCTGGCTGCAATGACCTGATATTGACCTTACGTGCAAACCAAAGGCGTTCAAAACACATGCTTCCCTTAATGTCCAACACGCTCTTTGAGTTCTTTCCCACAGAAAATAACTCAAGACAGACACAGCAAAGGCAACGCTACTTTATATGGATAATTTGTCAGCTGGCGAGGGCCTGTCTTGCCTTAATGTGCCATTTTGTTCACCTTGCTTACCTTTTAAACGTGCGATTTGAAGGTAATCCGCTCTAGCAAGCACCCTCATTATTTTTGCACGAGATAATGACTCACAATTGTCTGTGTTTTCTGTATATGATCCTTCAAAAGCTCGACTCTCACGCAAATTAAATCTATTTGCAGGCCATAATAGCTTGAGTAACCAGACCCTGGGAGCAGCAGTGTCTTGTCCAATTTGGCATGATTTCGGAATTTTGTTTACCATTTGATTTACTATAACCAGATAAATTCAAATATATTCAATAGACGCTAACGCATCTTGTATGTTGCTTGCAGCTCATTTACTAAAATGCTCTCCCTGTACAGCAATGCTGTGGTCTTTACCTCTTTGCACAAACAACTTTTAATGCATGACCAGTCAACAATGTTCTTTCATCATCCATAAACAGCAAGACAGACTAGCAGCAACACTGCAGTTTAATAATGCATAACACACACAGCATGAACTGTAGAAAACAATTCTTACTTTATATTTAAATGTCAGAGATGCTCGATAATTGCTTCCTGATATCTGTTACTGATATCTGATAAGACCGTTATTGTCTAGCAGATTATTACACTTACCACTGCCGATTCCGGGAAGCAGCTCTTCCCACAAACTAGTGTCGTACAACGAATGAACATCTTTTACTGTAATTCAAATAGATGTTTTTCACAAATAAACAATAGTGCAATATGCAATGTTGTGGAAAACATTCCATATTTATTTTAATACATTGTTTCAACAATGAAGTCATAAAAACAGCATTTATAGCAACTTTTCTATGTTGCACAAACATCCCTACACAAAAAAGTAAAGTGCAAAGTATGAAACTCTAATTAAGTTACATGAAATTGTAAACTGGGCTCATTAAATAAATATCTATTTTATTATTTTGAGTGACATTTGAACGGATACGGTTCCAACGCCTGGTAGCTGAAACTCAGTATTGGTACTCAGTAGTAAACATTCCTGGTAATTTTGTGTGTTTAAATGTGATAATATAGGTTCATTTAGAATTTGGATGATTTTCAATGTCTCCCAATAGATAATATATAATTTTAATATTTGTTTTGTGGTTATGTATAAAATATAGCATTTAATGTATCAAAACAACATCCAAGTGTTTGTATAGTTACATGGCAGTTATTTCACAAACTTCTTCAACTTGAAAACCCTTAACTACAAGTAAATTATGTTTTTTTCTTACTAATGCACATATTAAAACCCAGCTGTACATACTCCTATTCCTTTCTTTCCCTTCTGGAAAAGGCAGGAGGTGGGGTACACCCTGGACTGGTCGCCAGTCAATCGCAGGGCACATATAAACAAACAAACATTCACACTGTAATGGACAATTTAGAGTCGCCAATTACCTAACATGCATGTTTTTGGAATGTGGGAGGAAACCGGAGTACCTGGAGGATACCCATGCACGCATGGAGAGAACATGCAAACTCCACAAAAAGATGCCCAACGGAGATTCAAACCCAGGTCTTCCAAATCTCCCGACTGTGTGGCCAACATACTTACCACTCGACAACCGTGCAGCCATGTCTGATTTCCATTCTGCTTTAATTCATTTGTGAATACCGCAATGACGTTTTGGTGTTAAAATACGGCTTTTGACACACCGGGATACAACCAGGTGTTATGTCACATTCTGTATTAAAAGTGTCCTTAGAACATTCTGAAATTTATTGAACAGACTTTATTGTAGTGATACCCGTAAAAATAAGACTTATCTCAGCTTTTGTAGCTTTAATTTGCCTCCCTGTTGGTGTAAACATTGCCTCCTCCCTCTGGCTTTGTCTTCTTCGCTTGTGAATTGAATGTTGTTTGGAACGGCGCCATGACACTTCACGGAGACTGGCGTTTAGGTACTAAAACGTGGTACCTTTTGAATTCACGTGAATCGGTGCCCAGTACTACTGACAGAATTTGCCTATAGAAGTACCATTAGCGTTACCTATTTCCAGATATTATTTTAGAAGTATTAAAGGAAGACACCTTACTACCTCCTTGCAGATTTACAGTCTTTGCAAATTTTTCCATATTTACAATCCGAAACTTGGAAATACTTCCACACCACGGACAAACTGAGCATGCAGTTTAATGAGGTCTCAGTAGTGCGCTGATGACTATTTCGGCATAAAAAATTATACCAATATTATTCCAAATTACATTTTTACAGCAATATTGGGTAATGATATTGGATAAGTATTTGGCATACTAATATTATATGTGACTAAATACTGTAATATATTATAGAAATAGCTCGTACATTTGATCTACTTTTTTTGCAGAAAATGCAAAATTTGGTGGATCATACTTCACACGACACATGGTGTAAAAAGGTGTTATTTTGCAAGTGGTTATAATTAGGGTATCTTAAAGATAATTTAATAATAATCAAAGTATTACTGCCGACACGTGATGTACTTCAATAAAACTTGAATATGCATGTTCTGTACCAAACCCTTACCATTAACATTACCAAAATGGTATTTTTATATAACATTAAATATAACATTTGTAAATAAATGAAATAAAAAGAAAAGCAAAGGAAAGTTTAGATTTTTGAAGTCATCCACGAAACCTTGAATATCATTTATGAATACAATATATATGGTATATGTCGGCAGCACTCGTGCAGCTCCAGACCATGACGCTACTACCACCAGGCCTGAATAAAAGCAAGACATAAATACAGTCATCGAAAAAATGATGAGACCACACTAGTTTTTGTTAGTTTCTTGTTCATTTGAATTCCTGGTACAACAAAAGTTACACCTGTTTGGACAAATATAAAGATGACAACAAAAATTGCTTGTAAAAGTTGCCTTCAAGAGCTGATATCTAGCCATTTCCAGATAATAAACAAAATCACTTATTATGGCATTTATACAGGTACTGCCAAAAAATGGAACTCCTATGAGCTATTTTTGTTGTCATCATTGTATTTGTCCAGGCATATGTAACTTTAGTTGTACCAGGCATAAAAATGAATACTCCCGCAACCCTATCGAGGATAAGCGGCATAGAAAATGGATGGAAGAAACAAGGGTCATCTTAAGGGTCATTTCTTCCACGACTGTATACAACTACAGTATTAACACTTTCTAGATTCACAGACATTTATGCACATAATAATGACTATGTTGTGTGTTGTTTTCGGTGGACATTGAATTTACACTGCTACACGAGCTGCACACGGACTAGTCTAAAGTACATCATAAAGTGTATGATAAAGAGTACTCTCTTTAGGAAACTTGTTGATCCTGTGTGGCACAAACACACAGGATTGTTGCAGTCTTCATCTCTCTATGCAGTCGTTCTGGACTTTGTGGAATACAATAGTAAAGCAGTGCAAGTCTGCAGTGATTAAGCAGCAGGGCAAGTTGAGGAATAGGGACAAGAGGAGGGAGAATGGGGAAGGGGTGAAGTCTTTTGACAGCCAGCTCATTATCTATGTCGTTATCCTCCAGTAGCCAGTTCCTTTCCTCCCTCTCTCTTTCTGTCTCTCTCTATCTGTCAGTGGAAGGATAAAATCCCTCTCTCCTGGAGGCTTAGTAGAGATTATTCCGGTGTCCCGGGGGAGGGTGGGAGGGATGCTGAGATGCCACATTACAGATGTAGCAAATCTTAAAGCAAGTTTAATGGGCCTGAGGTTGCACACGGGAAAGGGCAGATGGCAATAGCAAGTGGAAGGAGGCTTGGTTTATTTCCATTTTCCTGTTCATCCATCTCTGTATGCATGCATTTAGTCCTTTATACCCCTTTTTATATATGATGATTAACGATGTCATCACTGTGAATACACTCCCTCACAGTAGGGATGGTCATTTGACCACGTTGTGATAAAAGACGCTAAAAATACGCACTCAACAGACAATGTCCACATTAACAATTCCTGGTCACCCAGCATCCAGGATCACACTCATGAATAAAGACACATCCCATCGGCTGACTTGACAGGCCAAGCATGGCTGCCTGTTCCTGAGCTTTAAATCTAAACCAGAACAAGTTGCATATCTGTCCTTTTCTCTTCCATTCAGCTCACTCCACTTGCCTACTGAGACACGCTGCATCTTTAATTGGCTTGTTCCATCATATTCTAAATATTATTACGTTGTGTTTTTACCCCCTCCAAGCCATTAAAGCCGTGTGTTGAAACAAGCCCCTGAGACGAGACCCTTGAATAACAATGTACCTTATCAAAAAAAAAAAACACCACTCTGTGAGGAAGGGAATACTAAAGAGCACCTGGGAGCTGAGGCAAAGCCCAATCAGAATGTTTACACCATTTTATCCATGCTGTCAATTATTTCTTTCATTTTGATCATTTTCTTCGGCCCCCAAAGCCGTAATTGGACAACCGATTAAGTGATTAACTCCATAGACGGCTGCATTTTCTTTAATGCACAAAACACTCATAACCATTCCAGAAAACGTGATCGTAAACACTGATGGATTAAAATCAAACAAAAAGCAGCACTGAATAAAAATCACACATTATCTGCGAGGGTGCCAATCTTAGGCGAGTTTTGTTTTGTCAGCTGTGATCCATGAATTGTTAGCTGTTGACCTTCTGTCTACCTGAGAAATATTGATTTTTTTTCCCCATAGCCTGTTTAATATATATATATATATTTAATTGAAGGTAAACATGAATTTATATTGTTCCGCATCCCATAAAGCACTCATGTAGCCCCTAAGCAGGGAAAGGCATGTTTGATGTAGCATCAAAATTGTAATTGATGTAATAATTAATTTAGGATAAGCGGCATAGAAAATGGATGGATGACCAAAGCCTTGTGCACATAAAATAATTATCCTGATGTATTATTTTGAGTATATTTCTGTTATGCAATATAGCGGTTACCATTATGAAGAGATTGCATTTGCGCATGCTTCACCAATAGTGTCATGTCCTGGCCCACATCTTCCATTTTAGTGTTTTCGATATGATTATGAAATTATGAAATGACCAAAAAGTTGATTTATTTCAGTAAATTGAAACTTCTATATTATATGCATTCGTTTCACAAAGACTGATATATTACACATGTTTATTTCTTTTAATTTTAATTATAACTGAAATTCAACAATTCAGCATCTCAGGAAATTTAGAATATTACTTTTGACCCATAAAAAAGGATTTTAGAAATGTTGGCCAACTAAAAAATATGAAAATGTACAGCACACAGTACTTGGTCAGAGCTCCTTTTGCCTGAATTACTGTAGCAATATGGCGTGGCTTGGAGTCCATCAGTCTGTGGGGGTCCTTGGGTGTTATGAGAGGCCAGGTTGCTCTGATAGAGGCCTTCAGCTTTTTTGCAATGCTGGTTCTGGCGTATCACATTTTTCTCTTTAATTTTCAATTTAGGACAGGAACACCAGGTACTAATCCAGGTACTTGTAGTTTTGTCACTGTGTGCAAGTGCCAAGTCCTTTTGGAAAATGAAAGTTGAGATGGGTAGAATTCCCACTTTTTTTTAATGTCGTCGTTCGTACCAAACTAATGCAACTTGTTATGTGAACGCAAAGCGTCTGGAAAGTGATGGGCATGCGCAGAAGCACGACAGCCCTCGCATTTCCGTGTGTTTACAGAAGTAAAGATTGCTGCAGTGCATGCTCCAGTGATGTGCGATACCAATGATTAAATTTCTGATTCGATACTGGGTAAAATTCAGGCTTGTATCGGAAATACCAATTCAATACTATGTGCAATTTCACCTAATGGTGTCTGGTAAATTTTAAAACATAGTGTAAAGTATTTCAAATATTTTTGAACAGCCAGCTTCTTAAGCAATGACCTTTTGCGTCTAGCCCTCCTTGTGCAAGGTGTACTGTAAATGATGTAGGGCAACTGTCAAGTCAGCAGTCTTCCCCATTATTGTGTGACCTACAGGACTAAACTGAGAGACCATTTAAAGGCTTTTGTAGGTGTTTTGAGTTAATTATGCGCCCTGTGAAATCTATGCGGCTAGGAAAGAAGTTCCACTATTGCTTAAAATGATAATAATTTACAGTTACATGTTATCATGAATGTGCCTGTTGCTACATGGTTACAATGTGTATGTACAATACCTGTATTGCTGGAGGTTTTTGGATGTTCTTTTGGATGTTCAAAGGGCTTTATAGTTAGTGAAGGAGTGCCAGCACGAGAATGCACAGGAAAGGGAATTCTGTGTATTCTCTTTTCACACAGGGATTGTGAGCAATGATTTCTTTCATTCATCATTTATATGCATTTCAGATTGTTTTGTACATGCAAAACAATAATTTTACTGTAAAAAGTGTTTAGCGTGTTCCCAACAGATTTTGTGGATCACAATGTTTCTTACGGGACAAACTCATTTGGTTAGTGTGTTTTGGTTTGAGTCCGACTTTCTGGAATGGATTAATAACGCTGACCCATTACAGTGTATAATATATTAAGTAAATTTACCTGAAAATTTGTCTTTTTTGTGCCCTTGGCGACTGCCCTCCCCTTGCCCCCCATAAGCTGCGCCACTGCAAGCGCTTGCCAGTTTGTTACAGGAAGTGCCTTACCCTGCAGCCACAGGGTGCATGGAAGATGAATAGCATAAAACGGATAATGGATTCAGGAAATAGATGGAAGCTGAATTTAAGGTTGGACTGCTGTAGGGTGGAGGCACGCAAAGAGTGATCACAGAGTGTCTGCAAGTGGAGATGAAACCGGCTTTTCTTCCTCATGCCTTCTTCTGCTTGGTATTCTACGCCGAAGATTGTCTCAAACAAACTGCTGTGCTGGGAAACTTCACATGCAGCCGCACAATGGAATTCCATGCCGCATTTGTCCTCTCTGTGTTTTGATTCAAAGCAGCAGTTAAAAGCCGTTTAGCCAATGTGACAATCAGCTGAGCCCACATTCTTCTTTCATGGTCCATCCTTGCCTACAAATTACCTTAACTGTGAAATGAAGATTGACGTGTTGCTAAGATACTCTGACAGAGTTGTTAAAGCGAGAAGGAGGGGGGGCGGGCGGCTACACAATACGCGGCAGGATGACTGCCACAAACGAGGCATGAGGTGAAAGATCGTATCTGGGTAGAAATGTCACGCTCTCAATGTGTCTATCAATAACAATCAATCACAAGGCGCTGATACAGATGTGTTCTTGATAAGCTCAGCAAATTGACAAAACTGCTCTCACATTTTATGGTTCTTCTTCTAATTACTATTTTTGGTGCACCTGTCAGCAGGACAGAGTCACTGTAAACCTTTTAAAGGAAAACTGCACTTCATTTGGAATTTTGCCCATCATCTACAATCCTTAAGTGTCAGGTGTGATAGAAGAGTTTCAACTAAAATGAAAGGAAAGGTGTACAAAACTGTGGTGAGACAAGCAATGTTGTTTGGTTTAGAGACAGTGTCGCTGAGGAAAAGACAGGAGTCAGAGCTGGAGGTAGCAGAGATGAAGATGCTGAGGTTCTCTTTGGGTGTGACCAGGATGGACAGGATCAGGAATGAGCACATCAGAGGGACAGCACATGTTAAAAGTTTCGGAGATAAAGTCCGAGAGGCCAGACTGAGATGGTTCGGACATGTCCAGAGGAGAGAGAGTGAATATATTGGTAGAAGGATGCTGAGTTTTGAACTGCCAGGCAGGAGGCCTAGAGGAAGACCAAAGAGGAGGTTTATGGATGTAGTGAAAAAGGACATGAAGGTAGTTGGCGCAAGAGAAGAGGAAACATAAAACAGGGTTAGATGGTGGCAATTGATTTGCTCTGGTGACCTCTGAAGGGATAAGCCAAAAGGAAAAGAAGATCCACAATCCTTAAGTGAGACATGACCGCATGTTTCTTTTCTGCGCTTTTTAAAGATTTAAAAACAGATAAAAAGCGACAGCTCAGTAGCGCATGTAATGGGACACACTTATGCCGTCTACAAGGGCCACTATTAAATCACCACCAAAACCCTCCAACAAGGTTGGGTGATGGTATATACATGCTGTGACTAAGTAGTAACTGGTAGATTCATGGTAACATGTCATACTTACAGTATTTTGCGTATTTCGGACATTCTAAGCCTTACCGGATCTTCCTTGCTCGGGGCATTGATTTTACTTACCAACATTGTTGAAACAAAAGCTACAACAAACGTTAACTTTTAAAAACTCAGAAATAAAAACACGCCAGCAGTGGTGGCATCTAGAATATGCAGCCTTACCTTCTGGTAGTGCCTAAGGTGCTACGGACGAGTCTGAATAAATCAATGACGGGGACACTAACACTTTTCAGCATGTGAGCTACTTTTAAAATGAAAGTCCCAAAGATCTCCCTCCTACTATAAACAGATAGAATCTATTTATTCGTTATATTTATTGTTATGAGTATTTACGTATATGTTTGTATGTATTTCAAAGGTGCACACAGTTTTTCAGCACGCATAAGTCAACATATAACATAAACAGTATATAAAATCTAATTGTAAACTTCAGTACTAAATACTAATGATTAGTATTATATATCACATTCAGAGTTTACATGCCATTAACATAGTTAATATCATTCATTAACTCACACTTCAATTCAATATGCCAATAAAGCTAATTACACATAATTTCATTAAAAAATCATTCTGTACATAATCTGAGTAGTATGTCAGTTAAAATACTGTAGCTGTATAGTGCAATGCTCATTATACATACAGTTCATGTATTATGTCCAAGCAGTATTTCCCATCACACATCACAAACATACAAAAAATAAAAAAAGCCGAAGTCAAGCTAACAAAGGCAACATATTAAAAAGGTTTCAGTAAATGAAATAATAGTTTCACAAACAAAAGTGCAGAAAACAAACATTTCTACAGTGGCGGCTACATGAGAAGAGATCATTTTAGTTGTAGATGTGGGCATCTTACCTGAGTTAGTCAGTTAGTTTCCGGGAAAGTGCAACAGCGAATCATGAGAAGAGCTTAACCTCTTCTGACTGATGTCATACATTACGGCCTCTACAGAGTGATGTTTATGATGTGGGTCACACATGTGATCGACCCACACTACCTTTCCAATCAACTGGCAGATCAGGATCGATGTAATGGCCACTTCTGATCAATGACAGTATTGTCTGTGAAACATTTTCAAAGAGTGAGCCATTTTACTTTACTTTAGTTATACTAAAGCAGTGGTTCTCAGTTATTTTATTCTTTTTTTTTCTTCCAAACGGCTTGACATACGCATATCCAGTGTCCCCAGCTGGTGTCCATCACTCTGCAGATGGTAGCTCACAATAAACGTTGCTCTCTCGCCTTCTAGCCGTGCACGTAAACCGTCCTAACAATTGTCTGGTTCACGCTCCTTGGTGTCACGTGTTTTCAGAAGACAGAAAGCGGCGTCCTTACTTAAAATGTAACTTCAAACGTGTACCGCCTGTTTGAGCCCGGAACAGATTATTTGTATTTCTCTTATTTCCTAGTAGTTGAAAACTGACCCTGAAACAGATTATTTCCATGTCCTCAGTTATTTTCTGCCACTCCCCCCAAGGGGCCCAAGATGTTGTCGCCCCCCTCATGTGAAATACTATTGAAAACTGATCATATGTATTTATTTATCTGTTCTGTACAAATTGAGCTTAAAACTGAAACCAGAAAAATGCAACAAAAAGGAGAGCTGTGAAGTGTATGCAAGAGTCAAATGGCATCTTGAGTATAATCAATTTGGACATATTGAGAGGTTTACACTAACTTTGAAACTACTCCCTGCTTCTCACCTGCCCCCCCCGCCCATGGAAAACTATTAAAATGCAAACACCTTCGATGTCAGCAACCATCACAGACAGGATTGTGTTGGAATTTTGAGGTTCAAGGAATCTTCAGAATTCCACGGTCTATGTGGAATGTCACAGAACATGTTTCCTTGGTGTGTGTAAAGCGAGAGACGCAGACATGCAAAGAAAGGAATTTATAATCAAAGGACCGTTATTACAAAACAAAACAAAAGCATATTCATACTTTCTTAGACTTTTAAAAGCTCCGTATAAACTTGACAATCCCGAGGCAGAGGGTGCTGGTGAGGAAAATGGCAGCCAGGAACGAGGGCTGGTGCAGCCTCTCACCCAGCAGCTTGTCAGATGGATGTCTTGAGGTGAGAGATGCTGCCTGTTAACAAGCTTGAAATAAATCACGACTTCGCTCCATATTCTTCTCCCGCTTATGCGGCAAAACCCCACAAGTCATGACTTACCATTACATCTGAATTTCTAACTGATAGGGTAAATGTTGCAGCTATGCATGGTATGATTGGACAAGTCTTCACATATTGGTACATGGGGACAACTCATAGGATGAGTCAAAGCAGTGTCAAATGTCAAATCAGTGAAAATAGCACCTAATAGGGGCTGAATTACCACCACCTATTTATAATCAGCCATGACATGAAGATATTAGGACTGTGACAAAACCATTTATGTCAAAACCTGTGTCTAACCCCAATTATACAGGCCACATTACCGCTCATTTTCTTCAATCAAAAGCCTTGCTGTGCTAGGGTAGCGCTTGTTTTCTGATAGAAAGATGTTTTCGTTTTATTTATTTGATTTATTAATTTAATTTATTATTTGTTGCATGTGCTAATTGTAGCCACAAAGTTTACAAACACATTGGGGTGTTAACTGGAAGCTGATGATCCAGGTCCGGATGGTGTCTCTCCTTCCACCCTGCGACACTGTGCGGTAGAACTGGCGCCTGTCTTCACGGACATCTTCAACATCTCTTTGGAGTCATGCCATGTCCCAGCCTGCTTCAAGCTGTCCACCATTGTTCCCGTCCCCAAGAAGGCCAGGATCACTGAACTCAACGACTACAGACCTGTGGCACTGACATCTGTGGTCATGAAGTCATTTGAGCGCCTGGTTCTGCCTCATCTCAAGTCCTTTACCTCCCCGCTCCTGGACCCTCTGCAGTTCGCCTACAGAGCCAACCGGTCTGTAGATGACGCCATCAACCTGGCCCTCCACTACATCCTGCAGCATCTGGACTCCCCAGGAACCTACGCCAGGATCCTGTTTGTGGACTTCAGCTCTGCATTCAACACCATCCTCCCAGCTCTGCTCCAGGACAAGCTCGCCCAGCTCAACGTGCCTGACTCCACCTGCAGGTGGATCACTGACTTCCTGACGGACCGGAAGCAGCGCGTGCGGCTGGGGAAGAATGTCTCGGACACTCGGACTATCAGCACGGGATCCCCACAGGGCTGTGTACTTTCCCCCCTGCTCTTCTCCCTGTACACCAACAGCTGCACCTCCGGCCACGACTCGGTGAAACTGATTAAGTTTGCGGATGACACCACCCTCATCGGGCTCATCTCAGACGGTGATGAGTCTGCTTACAGGAAGGAGGTGGACCGGTTGGTGTCGTGGTGCAGCTGCAACAACCTGGAGCTCAATGCTCAGAAGACAGTGGAGATGATCGTGGACTTCAGGAAAGTCAAAGCCCCCCTACCCCCCCTCGTCTTGACAGACTCTCCCATCACAACTGTGGACTCCTTCCGCTTCCTGGGCACTAACATCACCCACGACCTCAAGTGGGAGCAGACCATCAGCTCCATCATCAAGAAGGCTCAGCAGAGGATGTACTTCCTGAGGCAGCTGAGGAAAGCCAAGCTGCCTGTCCAGACGATGGTGCAATTCTACACGGCCATTATTGAGTCCATCCTCACCTCCTCCATCACAGTGTGGTTCGCTGGGGCCACTGCCAGGGACAAACACAGACTGCAGCGCATCGTGCGCTCCGCCGAGAAAGTGATCGGCTGCAGCCTTCCATCTCTCCAGGACCTGTACGTCTCCAGAACTCGGGGGCGAGCAGGCCGGATACTTGCTGACCCTTCCCACCCTGGACATGGACTATTTGAGCCACTCCCCTCTGGCAGAAGGTTACGGTCCATTCGGACCAGAACCTCTCGCCACAAGAACAGTTTCTTTCCTGCTGCTGTTGAACTCATGAACACTTTATAACATTTGCACTATGCTCACTTTATAACCAGTATTTTTGGCACCTTATAATACCTGCACTAAAAACACTCTCATGCCTTTACTTATCAGTGATTTCAACTTTTTACTCAGGTTCTATGTTTAGTTAGTTCTATGTTTATTTAATACTCTATGTTTACTTAGAATTCTACGTTGCACTGAGTCGCCAAAGAAAGTTCCTAGTTTGTGAATTGTTCACTTACAATGGCAATAAAGTTTTTCTGATTCTGATTCTGATTCTGATGATGATTGGAGAATGGCAGTCTGAAATCTGAGACCATACAGTATAAAGTAATCCCACGTTTATCGTGCTTAATTGGTTCCAGACCCAACCGTGACAAGTGAATTTCTGCAAAGTAGGCTCCCTTTATTTATAAATGCAATAATGTAATACTTTAACCATAGAAAAACAATTTACGACCTTCTAAATAAGGTTGTTAGAGCCCTCTAGACATTAAATAACACCCCTATAGTCACATTTACACTTGTATCACCCAATATAGTAAACATAATAAGAGTAAATAAGCCATCTTAGATATAAATACCACTCCTGTGTGTTCCATAGAGGAACGGCGTAAGCGACGAATGAGAAGTGACTTTGGAGTGTCAAGGTTCAGGTTCATCTTGCCGTGGGTTACAACCGGAACAGTTGCCCAGTTTCTGACTGTCTTTTGTTTGTATTTTAGTTAATTTGGCCATTTTTGTACTTAAAAAGGCTTAATTCAGGAAAAATACAAAAACATTGACTTAAAGATGGATATCTTTTGACGAATTATAGACTGTATTCCAGCTCAAAATAGCATGATTTCTTAATTAATAAGGCGTAACATGCAAACTCCACACAGAGACACCCAATGTAGATTTAAATGCACATCTTTCAGATCTCCTGACTCGGGGGGCCACATGCTAACCATTACGCTAACATGCGGCCCAGCACTACAAATATCTTTTACACAATTTTTATCTGCGGACATTTCCACACCCACATCATGCCCCCACCCCCCTTTACAATTTGCACACCATTTTATTAAACATGCATTTATCAGACTTTAGTAGAAATGAAATACCAGCTCCCGCAATTAAAACACACATACACACAAATCTACAACAATCCTAGATCACACCCACCTGGCATCCCGGCTACTCTATACAAGAGCTACTTAAGCTGCCAAATGTCAAACAGTTTCCTCTAATAAACATGCAAATGTATGTGGATGGCTGCTCTAAACCATCATCTACTTCATAAGGGAGTAGCGGATGTTGTTCTGTTTATTGTTGAACGTGCACGTAAATATAGCACACACACTAGACAGAAATGTTGTAAAAGATTATACACACAATTATAGAATCCATTATGTAAGAGTACAAAAAGTCCTGAGAGATGACTGCAGACTTCATCTTTTAACTCATTATGGGATAGAAAATGGAATTTGTCAGTGGAGATCAATGTCTTGTACTGTTTCATACACTGAACACCCACACAGCTAATTATTGTAGCGGTTGCATCACTTTTAAGGCCTGTCGGTGTCGTTTATCACATCTTGGTAAAACCAACCTCCGCATGTGAGCCTGCATGGAGTCCTGTACGGTCCAACATCCTCCTCATTAAAGTGGAGCTACAGCTATGAACCTGATGGGATATTGTGGGTGTCGCTG
Source organism: Oostethus manadensis (assembly GCA_024372805.1). NCBI lineage: Eukaryota > Metazoa > Chordata > Actinopteri > Syngnathiformes > Syngnathidae > Oostethus > Oostethus manadensis. Next base: position 3,344,978 of record QODF01000042.1, read on the forward strand.
TAACCAAGGAATTTAGATTTGTTTTAAAGTTTACAAGTGCTTTTGGTAAGTCCTACTGGGAACTGTATGGTGTGTCTGTAGCTTTAACGCTAATGAGCTTGTTTATCCACACTTGTCTCTGAAAAAGTGGCCCAAAGAAGATTTACTGTGCACTTTTTACATATATCAATACCATAGACAGTGCCCTTCAGAACTATTGCTGTACACTGAAAACATTTGGGTTTGACATCAAAAGAAGAATACTTTTTTCAGCATCCTTCTGCGCCAATCTTTTTTTTCTTCTTTGTCCTGTCCATCCATTGGGGCAGATAATATGTATGATCTTGATGCCCTTACATGCTAAACAAATTTGATCTGCCAGGGAAAAGTATATATAAGATACTATCCCTGTCACATACTGTATATTTTTTTATGTACTTAATTTTTTTGCTTATTTTTATGCAAATTTGGTTGGCCAGACCGGAGGGGGAGGGGATAGAGAAGAAGAGAAAAGAAGACAGAGTGGGAGAGCGGGGAGAGGATGGGGGCAAAACTGAGAGAGACACCAGCCACAACAATTGCAACTACAATAACAAAACAACAGAGACAAATCAGACAACATAAACAAAAGCCCATTCACCAATCTCAGTTGGTTTTTAACTATTTTGAGACTTTTTCTGCCCACAGACCTCCAATACAATTACAGATCTGTTTACAGACACCACTAGCTTGTACACCGTCCAGGGTGAGGAACTAACTCGCCAAAAAAATAGTTACGTTGAGTGCTGACAATCGCTAACAAGACAAGCTAATAACTGATTTACAAAGGTGTTGACTACCAACATTAGTAATGCTCAGAAAAAGGCCTTTGGTTTCTGACCCCGCAACTACTGAGGAGGAAGACATGGGAGAAAACCAGGAACTATTTACGCTACAGGAGATAAAGATAGGAGATAAAAGGAAGGAGTAAACAGCAAACTAGATATACGACATGGAGATGTGGAATCACTAATGAAACACATTAAGGACGGAAAGATGAAAATGCCTCCTCCCCTGAGGCGCCACCTTATCGTGGTGGAGGAGTTTGTGTGTCCCAATGATCCTAGGAGCTAAGTTGTCGGGGGCTGTCATGCCCATGGTAGGGTCACCCATGACAAACAGGTCCTAGGGGAGGGACCAGACAGAGAGTGGCTCAAAAGACCCTGATGATGATTAAAAACATTGGACTTTGTTTTCCCTCACGACCGTCCGACACGTCTTTCAACATAGAAGCAGTGCCCGGGGACTCTGAGGCGGGTTCCCCTATCTCTGGGGCTGAGGTTACCAAGGTGATCAAAAAGCTCCTCGGTGGCAAGGCCCCGGGGGTGGATGAGATCAGCCCGGAGTTCCTTAAGGCCCTGGATGCTGTGGGTGTGTCTTGGTTGACACGACTCTGCAGCATCGTGTGGACGTAGGGGTCGGTGCCCCTGGACTGGCAGACAGTAGTGGTGGTCCCGCTTTTGAGGAAGGGGGACCGGAGGGTGTGTTCTGACTATTGTGGGATCACACTCCTAAACCTTCCCGTTAAGGTCTATTCAGGGGTTCTGGAGAGAGGATCCGCCGGATAGTCGAATCTCGGATTCAGGAGGAGAAGTGGTTTTCGTCCTGGTCGTGGAACTGTGGACCAGCTCTATACTGTTGGCAGGGTCCTTGAGGGTGCATGAGAGTTTGCCCAACCAGTCTACATGTGTTTTGTGGACTTGGAGAAGGCATTCGACCGTGTTCCTCGGGGAATACTGTGGGAAGTGCTCCAGGAATATGGGGTATCGGACCACCTAATCCAGGCGGTTCGTTCCCTGTATGACCGGTGTCAGAGTTTGGTTCGCATTGCCGTCAAGTCAGTCGGACCCGTTTCCAGTGAGAGTTGGACTTCGCCAGGGCTGCCCTTTGTCACCGATTCTGTTCAATACTTTCATGGACAGAATTTGTAGGCGCAGCCAGGGCGTTGAGGGGTTTCAGTTTGGTGCCCACAGGATTCGTGGTCCTACTGGCTTCATCGAGCAGTGACCTTCAACTCTCACTGGATCGCTTCGCAGCTTAGTGTTAAGCAGCTGGGATAGGAATCAGCACCTCCAAATCTGAGTCTATGTCACGCCCGGAAAAGGGTGGAGTGCCATCTTCGGGTCGGGGATGAGGTCCTGCCTCAAGTGGAGGAGTTTAAATACCTCGGGGTCTTGTTCACGAGTGAGGGAAGGATGGAACGTAAGATGGACAGGCGGCTTGTCGGATGGTCTGTCGTGGTGAAGAGAGAGCTGAGCCAAAAGGCAATGCTCTTAATTTAGCGGTCGATCTACGTTCCTACCCTCACATATGGTCATGAGCTTTGGGTAGTGACCAAATGGACAAGATCGTGGGTACAAGCGGCCGAAATGAGTTTTCTCTGCAGGGTGGCTAAGCTCTCTCTTAGAGAAGCACTGTTATCCGGGAGAAACTCAGAGTAGAACCGCTGCTCCTCCGCATTGAGAGGAGCCAGATGAGGTGGCTCGGACACTTCAAGTACTATATGCAAAATCTACATCAAGTTAAATGGAGGACCGGAAGAAGCCAAAGGAGTTGTTAAATACACCAAAGCACTGGACTAGACCTTGTCAGCTACAAGGAAATTAAAGATATAACCCACAAAGTTTTTGATGCATACTCTGTGTTTTTTTAATGTTTTACTAATTAAAATATATTGCTATTTCTCATTAATACATTATTAAATACAATACACCGATTTATATTTTTTCAAATTATATTTATTCCCTTAATATCACACAAGGCTTATAGCATCATTACTTTACCTTCTATTTCACTTCTATTCTTCATTTTTTTCAACACAATTCTTTCATATAGGATGACGAAAATAGGTAAATGACAAATGTCAAAAAGTAAAACATTGTGTCAACAAGTAAAACTTATGGTGTGAATAAATTATCAATAATAGACATGGGGGACGGGTAGGATAAAATATAAGATATACTTCTTCCTATTTCTTTTTAGACATGTAGAAATAGTGAAAATGTAACCATGGCATGTTTCCTCATGTAACTTGTTAAGCATGTCTGAAACAAATAAACCGTATTACCATATTCATACCGTAGTATACACTACGGGACTCGAGTGCAACGTTTCAGCTTTTATTTCCACGTATTTATGTCCGTATCGGATGCACAAGTTAGCAATATCGGAACATGTGACTGACAGGTGTGCCCCCCCCCAGGGGTCGGATGGGATGGCTTATTCAATCAATAAATACCACTGAATGCCAACACTCACTATTACATTGGGTAGTATAGGTTTTACCTGTCTAGACTGCATTTAAAGGTGAGAACAACATGATAACCAGAGACCTGTGTATGGGTGAAAAACAAGCAACAAGCAAGTGAATCTGAGAGAAGACGGAAAATCAGTCAAAACCATTTCAGAAACATTTGCCGTAGACACTACAACAATTTGGAATGTTCTGAAAAAGTAATAAACCACGGGTGTAGTAAGTAACACTAAGTATGGTCGAACAGGTAGACCAAGAAAAATAGCAGGCGATGACAGAAACATTGTGAGATCTGTAAAGAAACACCCTAAAATAAATATTGGTGACATCAGGGACAACCTGCAAAGAGCAGGAGCGAAGGTATCACTAAGTACTGTTCATAGAAGACTTTGTGAACAAACATGCTGTCAAGGGCTATACAAGAAGATGCAAACCACTCATTAACAATAGGAATAGGAAGGCCAGTCTGGAATTTGTCAAAAAAAACTACAAAGATGAACCTTGAAAATTCTGCCTTCTGATGACTGGTTTGTATTTTCTGGTACTTTTGTTCTTGATACCATCACTCCTGATGTCACTGAGAGTATTTGTAGGATCTTTCCTTTCATCATGCTGATGTTTTCCTTGGTGTACCTGTTGAACATCTGTTAATATACCAGCAGTTTCTTTTTTTCAGGACATTCCAAATGGGAGTACTGGCTATGAAGAACATTCGGCCCACGGTCCTTATTCATATTCCCTCGGATTCACAATGCAGTGTATACAGGTAAAACCTAGCCTACCTAATCTGAAACTGAGCGTAAACATTAAGTTCTACCGATGGATTGACAAAGTAATGCCATTGGTCACACCTGGGCACCAAACATACATGCCAGTCACATAAAATATAAGTGGGTTAAAACAAATGGTGCTATCTTCTACCCCAATCTCCGGTGTATAAACCACTACTTTGTTCTTAAACATTAAACCCAGCGACATACAGTGGCACGGCCACTATGATCATGTCCTAATCTTGTCACATCTTGGATACTTCATAACCACTACTCATTGCTTAAATATGTAGTTTGGAAAATGCTTTTAAAAAGACAGTCCATAATAACAGTGTGGTAAGTTGTGCATCCAATGTAAATACCTGGACATAAAAACGGAAATATTGCTCTCTGATCTCCTATTTTACTTTTGACCTCAATGTTTTCAGTTCACAGCAACAATAAAGACATTGACCTAATTTCTGGAGAGTACCGTCTTAGGGTTGGTCCGATTTGGTATTGATATCCGATATTGAGCCGCAAAAAATCGAGTATCGGGCTGCATCTAAAATCTCCGAAATTGGCACTCCGTGCAAGCAGTTGATTCCAGAATCCACTCCAGCACGTCTATTCAGTAGCATCCGGATAGAGCCCATGTGACCACAACCACAGCGTGGACTAACATGTTAACAAAATAATAAAGGAGCGGTGTCGGCCGTGTGACAGTATTTTTTGGTGACGTCCAAACAAGATGTTGGAGCTGGGGGCAGAAATTGTCATGCAAACTCCTGCCGTGGCGGCACAGAAATGTAATACAACCAACCTCGTCACGCATTTGAAGAAGCGCCGCGGGAGGAAACTCCCACGGGACGGCAAAAAGTCATTAAGTATGACAGAAAAGAGCCAACACCTGACAATGCTGACTAATGATAAGTTTGCACGCTTAATTGAGCACCTCGGACCTCACTACATCATGCCTAGCTGCCACCACTTTGTGGACAAAACGAAGAAGAAAATGGGTCAGTTTTTTTTATACCTTCGGTTGCCCGCTCTTGTTCTCTGACTAATATCACTTAATCCAGCCTTTTGTGAGATCCCACACAACAAAATAAACGCTAGAAGCATGTACGATTTTGCTGATATTGGATCGATATTGGTATCTGCCGATATCCTAGGCTGCAATATCTGGATTGTATCGGAAGTGAAAATGTTCTATGAGGGCACCCCTTCCTTACGTCGCCTACAACAATTCAACAGGAGGACACAAAGTTTAGCAACATTAGCACAGTCATGTGCTAGAATTACACTAGTGATGGGACACTTGATTGCTTTTATTGACTCAAGTCATTCTCTGAAGTGAATCGGGTAGTCGAATCACTCGACTCAACTGAATACCTGAATGAATCGGGTACTCAATTCACTGGAGTCTCCGATCACAGAGAGTCTGCGCATTAAGTTCCGCCGCCTCCCCTGCAGTTGTCTCGCATTTCATCACATCCTGACATGTTGCTTGACTTCCTTTTTAAAGGGCATAGAAAGGTTTTTTTAAATGCCTATGTTTTTTTCAGTATGATATGTAAGATCATCAAATCATTCTACGAAATGTGGTGGTTAAAGCAAGCCTATAAATAAAGTTATGCATGTTTGAAAAATTCATTCATTCATTTTCTATACCGCTTATCCTGATTAAGGTCACAAGTATGCTGGAGCCTATCCCAGATGACTTTGGGCAAGAGGCGGGGTACACCCTGGACTGGTCCCTAGTCAATTGCAGGGCTCATATAGACAAACAATCATTCACACCAATAGACAATTTAGAGTCGCCAATTAAGCTAACAAGCATGTTTTGGGAATGTGGGAGGAAAACCAGAGCACCCGGAGAAAATGCAAACTCCACACAGAGATGCCCAACGAAGATTCAAACCATGAACCTCTTGACTGTGAGGCCAACGTCCTACCCACTCATCCACCGTTTCGCCCTTTGAAAAATTCAGAAATGTGAAATTTGCTTCTACGGGAACTTTAACATAAGTAGTTGACCGCTAGGGGGCGAGGCGATGACATCACATCTGCTACAAGTCAGAATCAGCCGAGGTAGTCAACATGGAGTGGAGTGATGAAGGAAGCAGTGATTTCCAGAATGTTTTTGTCCAGAGCAAGTTGCATTTGGAGGTTCAGCCTTATATGTTTGAAACAGTCGTACACCAGGAACACGAGGATGAAGACGTTTCCAGTGATGATATCGAGGAGGAAACAATGACTGGCAAGTCGACATCTTTTTTGTTTGCATACGCATACGCTACGAGTACATCATTCAGTAAGCCGTCGTAGCCCAACAAAACAAACACTAACATCTTTAAGCTACCCTTACCAGTCCATGTTTTTACTGGTTCCTTTTTAGAAAGCCTGCAGATTTTATTTATTTTTTATAGTGTCAATGTGAGAAGCGGTGTGCTCCACAAACATTGGGGACAATTTCAATGTGTTGTTCGGACTGTTCCCCAGTCATAGCAAAGAAGGAGGAATTTGAGTCAGATGATCTTAATTGCGTTGGATCAGCTGAAAATGCATAATACTATCCTTTTCTTTTGCAATGTGGCGAGTACCTTTTGTGCAGTTTGGAGCTGCACAATAAACCATCTTTTCACAAAATCGAATAAAACCAAGTGAAAATAAAGTTCCAAGCACAATAAAAGCATGCTGCGATTGCCCTGTATGGTACACATTCGTCTGTGGCAGATCTGACGTCACGCGATGCAAATTGTTGAACCATCCCGATCATTCCGAGTGCGTCGGACAATACAAGTTTGTCTGCTATGGTTTCTCACGCTCCAACCTTCCCTCACTCGTGAACAAGAACCCGAGATACTTGAACTCCTCCACCTGAGGCAAGACTTCACTCACAACCCGGAGGGTACAGTCCACCCGTTTCCGACTGAGAACCATGGCCTCGGATGTGGAGGTGCTGAGTCTCATCCCAGAAGCTTCACACTCAGCTGCAAACCGCTCCAGTAAACGCTGAAGGTCACAGCCTGATGAGGCCATAAGGACCACATCGTCTGCAAATAGCAGAGACAAGATCCTAAGGTCACCAAGCTGGACTCCCTCAACACCTTGACTGCGCCTAGAAATTCTGTCCATGAAGATTATGAACAGAATCGGTGACAAAGGGCAGCCTTGGCGGAGGCCAACGTTCACCGGAAACAAGCTCGACTTACTGCTGGCAATGCGAACCAGGCTCCTGCTTCGATTGTACAAGGACCGAATGGCACGTAGAAGCGGACCATCAATCCCGTACTCCCGGAGCACCCCCCACAGGACACCACGAGGGACACGGTCGAATGCCTTTTCCAGGTCTACAAAGCACATGTAGACTGGTTGGGCAAACTCCCACATACCCTCGAGTACCCTTGCAAGGGTGTAGAGCTGGTCCAGTGTTCCGCGACCGGGACGAAAACCACATTGCAGCTCCTCTAACCGAGGTTCGACTAACGGTCGTACCCTTCTCTCCAGCACCCTGGAGTAGACTTTCCCAGGAAGGCTGAGGAGTGTGATCCCCCTATAGTTGGAACACACCCTCCGGTCACCCTTTTTAAAAATGGGGACCACCACCCCGGTCTGCCAGTCCAGAGGTACTGTTCCTGACTTCCATGCAATGTTGTAGAGGCGTGTCAACCAACACAGTCCTCCAACATCCAGAGCCTTGAGAAATTCTGAGCGGAACTCGTCTACCCCCGGAGCCTTGCCACTGGGGAGTGATTTGACTACCCCAATTACCTCAGCCACGGTGATAGAACTGTCCACGTACGTATCCTCAGACTCTGCTTCCTCTATGGAAGGCATGTCAGTGGGATTGAGAAGGGCCTCGAAGTATTCCTTCCACCGACCAACTATATCCACAGTCGTGGTCAGCAAGCCCCCGTCCGCACTGTAAACAGTGTGAACTGGGGGCTGCTTCCCCTTTCTGAGGTGTCGGACGGTTTGCCAGAACCTCTTCGAGGCCGACCGAAAGTCGTGCTCCATAGCCTCACCGAACTCCTCCCACACCCGAGTTTTTGCCTCGACCACCGCCGAAGCCGCGTGCCGCTTGGCCTGCCGGTACCTGTCAGCTGCTTCGGGAGTCCCGCAAGCCATCCATGCTCGATAGGACTCCTTTTTCAGCTTGACGGCAGCCCTAACCCCCGGTGTCCACCATCGGGTTCGGGGCTTGCCACCACGACTGGCACCGACCACCTTGCGGCCGCAACCACAACTGGCTGCCTCAGCAATAGAGGCACGGAATACGGCCCATTCGGACTCAATATCCCGGTCCTCCCTCGAAATGCAGGCGAAGCTCTGCCGGAGATGAGAGTTGAAGACTCGACGAACGGGAGATTCTGCCAGACGTTCCCAGCACACCCTCACTACGCGTTTGGGTCTGCCAGGTCTGTCCGGCATCCTTCCCCGCCATCTAATCCAACTCATCACCAGGTGGTGGTCAGTTGACAGCTCAGCCCCTCTCTTCACCCGCGTGTCCAGAACATGCGGACGCAGGTCTGATGATACGACCACAAAGTCGATCATAGACCTGCGACCTAGGGTGTCCTGGTGCCAAGTGCACTTATGGACATCCTTATGTTCGAACATGGTGTTTGTTATGGACAAACTGTAATTCGCACAGAAGTCCAGCAACAACACACCGCACGGGTTCAGGTCAGGGAGGCCGTTCCTCCCAACCACGCCCCTCCAAGTCACACTGTCATTGCCCACATGGGCGTTGAAGTCTCCCAGCAGAACTATGGAGTCACCAGCTGGGGTGCTCTCCAGCACCCCTCTGATAGACTCCAAGAAGGCTGGGTACTCTGAACTGCCGTTCGGCGCATACGCACAAACCACAGTCAGGACCCTTTCCCCAGCCCTAAGGCGTAGGGAAATAACCCTCTCGTTTACTGGGGATGACTCCAACACAGAGGCACCAAGCCGGGGGGCTAACAATAAGCCCACACCAGCTCGCCGCCTCTCCCCTGCGGCAACTCCAGAGAAGAACAAGGTCCAGCCCCTCTCAAGGAATTTGGTTCCAAAGCCCAAACTGTGGGTTGAGGTGAGTCCGACTTAATCTAATCGGAATCTATCCGTCTCTTCCACAAGCTCGGGCTCCTTCCCCACCAGAGAAGTGACATTCCATGTCCCAAAAACCAGATTTGGCCGCCGAAGACCAAGACGCCCGGGCACCCGTCCTCGACCACTGCCCAAATCACACAGCACCGGACCCTTATGCTTGCCCCCGCAGGTGGTGGGTCTGCGGGGGGGAGTTCCCATGTGGCTTCTTCGGGCTAGGCCCAGCCAGGTCCCACGGGTAAAGACCTGGCCACCAGGCGCTCGACTGCGAGCCCCTCCCCCAGGCCTGGCTCCAGGATGAGGCCCCAGTATCCCACGTCCGGGCGAGGTGCGGTCGCTCCTCTTGATTTTTTTCATAGGCGTCTTCTGAATCACTCTTAGTCTGGCTCGTCACCTAGAACCTGTTTGCCTTGGGATACCCTACCAGGGGCATAAAGCCCCCGACAACATAGCTCGTAGGATCACTCGGGCACTCAAACCCCTCCACCGCGGTAAGGTGGTGATTCACGGAAGGGCTTAAAATTAGATGCATTTGGAAAAATTCGTCTTTTTATGCCCTTTAATTGCAATTTCATACCAGGTTAGGTGCTGAAAAAACCCCAAAACAAAATCAGCTAACAGTTTGAGGCTGACTGAGAGATAGTTGGCAGAGTTCCGGGCTTGACAGCTTCATTTAGTGAAGCCTTTTTTTTTTTTTAACAAAGCGGGCCTTATTTTGAGTGGTTCATTAATTAAATAGTGTACCAAAGTTTTATAACATTTACTGTTTTGCAACCCTTCACATGGGTTGTGTTCAACAGCCAAAATCTCCTGCAATCTGATTGCTCTGCACACACACACACACGCGCACACACACACACAACTGGGACTGCACTGAATAAAAGACTGAATATGAAAGGCTCTCCACACCACTTTGAATCACCATGCATGGCAGAAGACGACCATGTTTAGCTTCTTGAGTGCTCCATTCTCCACCAGCCTACGTTTGATCCGTGGAAAATTGTATGAGGACTTAGCCTCTGATGATTTAGTTCAACTGTCAGCGCACACTTGATGGAATAATATTCAGACAGCAAGACGGGGGTCAAAAGTAGCAAACACAAACACAAGGTGTTGAAAGCCATGGTGGAAAAAAGGAATGATGTTCGGTGAAGGAATTAAAAAAATTGTGAAGTACAGGAGCGCTTTCACATGTCTTCTTTCCTGTGTGTTTGAGAGGTGTGATTTTATTAAGAAGCAGGCTGACCCATGTTTAGAATAAAAAAAACACACTTCTATTAAAAATGTCCAGTAAAAATCTTAATGTAATGTTGTTTTTTCATCAGTTTAAAAGCTTAAATCTTGCTTAAATATCTTCTATGTACACAAAATAAAAATTTCTCCTAAAAATTGTTCACACATCTGTCTAAATATGTTAGTGAACATTGATAGTGTGGCATATCAATATTATTGCACAAGTGTGCCTTAGGTTGGTCACAATTCTAGTCAGGACTTTGACTAGGCCACTCCAAAGTCTTCCTTTTTGCTTTTTGTCAGCCATTCAGGGGAAGTCTTGGCCTTGGTGTTTTGGATCATAGTCTTGCTGCAGAACACAAGTTGGTTTCATCTTGAGGTCACGAACAGATGACCGGACAATCTTCTTCAGGATTTTTTGGTAGACAGCATAATTCATGCTTTTATGTATCACAGCAGGTCTTCCAGGTCCTGAAGCAGCAAAAGAGCCCTAGACAATCACACTACCGTCACCATATTTTACTGTTGGTATGGTGTTCTTTTTCTGAAATGCGGTGTTACTTTTACGCCAGATGTAATGGGACACCTTCCAAAAAATTCAACTTTTGTTTCATCAGAGAAACAAGATGTTTTTTGGCAACATTGAGATTTAAAATTTGAGAATTTTTTTTGATCAGAAGTGGTTTTCATCTTGGAAGTCTGCCATTTAGGATGTTTTGTGTCTTCCTCATGAACACCGAGTCACGAACACTGACCTGAATTAAGGCAAGTGAGGCCTGCAGTTTTGGGGTGTTGATGTGGGGTCTTTTGTGACCTCTTGAATGAGTCGTTGCTGCGCTCTTGGGATAATTTTGGTTTGGCTGGCCACTGCTGGGAAGGTTCACCACTGTCCCATGTTTTCGCTATCTGTGGATAATGTGTGATAATGTGAGTCCCAAAGCTTCACAAAGAACAACAGAACAACAAAAAAGAAATCAGCAATGGGGAAAACACTTTATCACACATCTTTATATTTAGGGAAAAGAAGCAAAGGCAAGCGCTAAGGCAAGACAACCATGGCTGACAATAGCAGAAAGCTAAGAGGTGGTGGTGACTGGAGCAGCCGGGCGAATAGGTGGCTGACAAAGCAAGGAGGATGCCGGCTTGTGGGAGAAACTGATGGCAGGCAGAACAAATAAGCAGGATAACTGTCAGCCCTGCAATTATTCAGGTGCACAGGCAAAGAGTAATTTAGTTGGCCAAACAACTGAGTATACAGCTTCGAATACACAATGATGTGGCCTGGATTCATCCTCCATGACACAGACTGGACTTGACCATGAAGGATGATGCTTGTTACTATGAGAATGTAGCTGCATTTGCTTTAAAAAGTAGCAATCACCCCACCCAAATATTCTGGATGCAAAATTACCACAGCCAAATGTCTCATTTTGAGATGTTTTCATTTCTGCATACCTGTGCTTATATTTTTGTCTGATTTTCAAGTAAGTGCGGGTAGAATGTGTCAAGTGGCAGATGTGTGGGCAGATCAGCATTCAGAGGGAGAAAGAGAAGCGTGCCTTCAAACACACACAAACACAGCAGAGATGCACAGAGAACAGATAAAATAAGAGAGCTCACCAGAATTAAAAGACTAAGTGAGGAATGATAAACAACCATCATATGAGGGGATTGCCACCCCGAACATTTTTTTACACGTTCACCGATAATAGTTGAAGTGGACCTAAAGTAAAACACAATTTAAACCCAATGCTGTTTTACAGCATTTTGTGATACCAAAATTAAATATATGAAAAACCGAAGGAATAAAGCAAATATGAATGAAATAATACATATTTTTAAAAATTTTAAAAAGTATCCCACAGTTACTTCTATTGTAAAATATTATATAAAATCATAATTCTGATAACCGTTTTCCAAATGATTTTTCATGATGGATTATTTGGAGGTCTTTTTAAAAATATTTAAATGATTATACAATGACTACATAGGCAAGTGGCCGGGGAGAGGAAAGTCTGGGCTTCCCTGATTAGGCTGCTACCCCCGTGACCCGATGTTGGATAAATGGATAGATATACTGTAATTTATTAAACTATTTTTTACATTAAATAGATAAAAGACCCTTATATCAATAGAAACATCATTCTATATTTAAAAAAAATCCATTTTTACATTATTTGCAAAACAATTGTAATATTAATGTTATTATATTTCACAGTTCAATGAAATATATAATATTTGATTTAATTTTTTTGGGAACAAACACACACACACACACAAAAAAACCTCAATGAGCTACATTGTTGTTACTGTATTCATGAAATTAGCTACAATAATGACATACCGCCAATAAGTCTGATTGGTATAATCGACTATAAATTCTAACAATTCATTTAATAAAATTGTCTTATTAAAGTAAAAAAAAAAAACGTAAGAGTACAGAAATACTAAAATACAGTAATATAAATGTTAGTATTCTTAACAAACAAAATAACCGAAGCCATGTGTAGTTGCCATGTTATTTATGAGCACATACACTTAAGGTAAAAGTGTGAAAGTGAAAGAGACAAGAGTCTAAAGTTACAAAATATCTTTCAGCTGAGTTCATTCACATCTAGGTCAGTTGCCACCCAGACTGAATGTTCCGCTCTGCTTCACTGAGCACACAAGGTGTTGTGCTTGCAGCAAAGTAGACTACAACGCTCCGTGAAAAGTTAATACTGAGATACAGTTTGTCCTCAAAAGTTGCTACATGGTAAATAACTGCAAGTATGGCCACAGGTAATGTGATGCGGCAGGCAGACAAGAGTTTGAACTTTAAGGATAGTTTAAGGCACCTTAGTAGTGAGGGATAGTGAGGGCTGCAGTAAGGGTTTAGTTTGAGTTTTTTAGATAAAATGTACTTTTAGGTTTTTGTTAATTATAGGGATTTGGTTAGGTTTAGCCTGAGTGTCGGCTTAACATTTGTAGGGTTTTGGTTATTATTAAGATTTGTTTTTGTTAGGGATAGAGTTTTTGTCAGGGATAGGGATAAGGGCCACACGGTGATTGAGTGGTGGCATGGTGGCTGCCCAGTCAGGAGGTCTGGGTTCGAATCCCTGTTGGGCAACTGTGTGTGGAGTTTGCATATTTTACCCGTGCGTGCGAGGGTTTCTCCGGGTACTCCAGTTTCCTCCCACATTGTCTGTCCTAGACTGACTGGCAACCAGCCCAGGGTGTACCCTCGTGCCCGATGTCAGCTGGGATAGGCTTCAGCATACCCCCTAACCCTAATGAGAATAATCAGCATAGATGTTAGAAGTGTTTGCGTTAGGGTTTTAGTTTTGTTTGGAGTGAATTTGGTTGAGATTTGGTTTCGAGTTCGTGTTAGGATTTTGTTTAATATTAAGATTGGTTTGTAAAGCGGGGTTTTTGTTTGGGTCAGGTATTTGGTTATTCGGTTCTTGTTCGGGCGGATGTTTTAGTTAGTGTCATGGGTTTTGTTTGATTAGGGTGATTTTGGTTGATGGAATCATGGGAGTGCAAAAATTAAAAGGAAATGTATGTTTTCATATTGTTATTCCATTTTGTCATTGCTTTTTCTGTATTGTCTTTGTCTCCATTAGCTTTTTTAAAATGCATTTACCGGATGGTTCAAGCTAGCTGGTAAAAGCAATGACAATATAATGACCTGCCAAGCCTTCTGCCAGGGTGACTAGTCCCATTCGGCCTGTTAGCCCCTTCCTTCAGCAGCTTTGATATGGACTCCATCGTGTAAGACATTTACACAAATGATGTGCATGGTGACGTGATAGTGATGTTACTTCCTGTCCGTGATCCACCTCGGTCACCCGCGCTACCCCCACATCGCTACTAGTCACCCTGGCAGAAGGACCCTCCTACAGCCTTTGCTCCGTGTGTTGGTATTGGCATTGCTTTGACCAGTTAGCGTGAGCCATCCGGTAAATGTAATGAGGAAAAACAAATGGAAAAGACAAAGATAAATGATAACATGGGAAAAACAAAGACCATACAGAAAAAGCAATGACAGAATGAAAAAAGGGAAAGACAAAATGAAATTAAAATATGACTACATTTGTATATTTTTTTATTATTGATTCTCTTTATATTTCCACATGTATTTCCTTTTTATTTTGACACTCCTGTGATTCCATGCAAAACATGGCACAGCTCGTAAACGTTTAAAATAACAAATCGATTTCAAATTTTGCCTGTACAAACAACATAATTCAACTAACAGACTTACAGAGTGTATGTGATGACCTATTTTCAAATCTCAGTAATGTAAACACTAAACGATTACAGCCTACAGGCCTTTTGAGTTGTTCCAATATTTGTATGAAATTATAACAAGACATAGCCAGCGCTAACATCCAAAAGCCCAACAGGGTACACATATTCGTATATTTGCTCTCTGCTCAAAATCATGTACTGTACATCACTTTACTCATCACAGGCAAGTGAATATGCTTGCGCTGAATTAATGTCATCAATTTGCCTCCTGGTGGTTTTATTGGTCCTGCCCTTGACTGTCTTTGAAAAGATATGCATGTGTTTCATTTCTTTGAATAATTTCCTTTTTTTTTTCCAATTGAGGGGAATAAACGCGCTGATATTTGATGGCAATTCTTTCATGTATTCTCCATCTGTGAACAGCTTCCGCAATGCCAGCCGCTGTAGTTGAATTTGGGGCGTTTCATCCACTTCTTCAAAGTGTTTTTACTCTGCTTAACCTGCCGTAGTACTTCTGAAAAAGCTCCCTTAGTCCATCTGCAGTTGGGTACTGAGTGTTTGTTTTCAAAATGTCTTTCTACGTTACATTTTTTGTTGTTTGCTGTCCTTTCAAAATTAAACCCTATTTTCTTCCGGGTTTCTTTTTAGGCACGTATTGATGGTTATGGATCGGTTTATGGTTAGGGTTTTTATTATGGTTGCATGCTCTCCCTGTGCATGGGTGGGTTTTCTCTGGGTACTCTGCTTTTCTCCCAAATTCCAAAAACATCCATGTCAGAGCAATTAGCGACTCTAAATTGTCCATAGGCATGGATGTGAGTGTGAATGGTTGTTTGTCTATGAGTCCTGTGATTGACTGGCAAACAGTCCAGGGTGTACTCTCGCCCAAAGTCAGCTGGGATAGGCTCCAGCATATGCCCGCAGCCCACGTGAGTATAAGCGGCGTAAAAAAAGGATGAATAGTTTTGTTTGTCTTGTGTTTGGGCAAGGGTTGGCAAAGTTGATCTTTCTGCTCCCTGTAATTCATCCCAATACCGGTCAGTCGTTGGCAACGTGTGGGCCGACACACATTAGACTGCTCGCCCACCCATGGTAAATATTCGCCCAGTATAAACTGGCAGACAGACTCAAAACAAAGATGTGTTTGTGTGTCTACAGACTTGCTAGGTTGGGAGCTCAGGTCCACAGGTCATCTCTTACAGATGGCACCCCAGCCTCCTTTCAGGGGGATGGGAGCTGACTTTGTCTCTCCCCTGATGACCTGGTGCTTAGGCTTGGAGCTGCTCATAGGGCAGATGGTAGAGGGAGATATGGCTACTCATCCTTCCAACTACACACACCCTCTGAACCTGCTCCCATTTACAAGTGTTATGATGCTAGAACCCCATTTTGGCCTCACATAGACAGCTTTCACCTTGCATAGTCTGGAATGTCTTTTCCGGGTGAGACTGACACTGTCTAGGCCTACTATCAGTTATCTGCCACCGAGCCCTCGAGACGCAGCAGACTAATAACCGTCAACTAGCTTCAGAGAAAGTCAAAGTGGTAATTTCATTATAGTCGCAGAAGCCTTTGTCCTCAATCCAATATTACATTATTAGAACTTCTTAAGGTTTTTTTGTCTTTCAGTCTTGGTGCACTAATGTTAAACATTTCTGAGGGGAAAAAGGCCAACTTCTTTATAATTTGATCTCAGAGAGACTTTATTATTGACTCCTGGAGAAAAGCGGAACTGATTTTTATTACAGATTTCAGCAAAGGTGCAAAGGAGACTCTCACGCCAAGGACACTTCATCTGGCTCCCTTGATTTCCATTACTGTAAATAGAACACCACAAAGAATTCCTCCCCGAGAGGTACGGAAAGTTTTTGAATTATCTTTGCCCTCTCCATATTTATAGATACATTTTAGCGTTGGAGCATGCATCCCTTGATCAGTGCAAGGAAAAAATCTGCAAGGCCTGGAAGGAGAGTGCAGACCTTACATGTTCAACAAGTAATTAATAATTTACCAGGCAAACAAACCAACATTGATCTATACCTTTTTAAAACTGAAAAACAGCACTCAGCATGCTGATATCAGCACAGAACTGGAAACGTATTAGTGTGGGCGGAGTTGTTTTTGACCCAGAGGAGAGAAGAAAAATGTGCGTTACCATTTTTAAAGCAAAACAAAAGCATAATGTTTATTTTTGGTATGCTGTAAATTATACTTGTGCAAAACAGAACAGTTACGCAAGAATTCCATTCTCAGTGTCAGCACAAATGTCTTGACATTGATTGGTGTTGAACAGGTTTAGAATTTTGGCACTAATGTGAAGTGTGGGAGCTCCTGGCTGTACATGATGCTTTCAGGGTGGGTGGTACAGATTTAGTTGACTTAGCTTCAGAAATTGATTCCCTGACATCCTGTTTTGAGGGAGTTGATCCTCCAAAAGTTAGGCTAAAAGGCCTCTGGTTGTTAAGCAAAAGTCAGGTAATCCAATTTTAACAACTTGGTTTTGTTTGGACTTTTACATACTGTATGCCTTTATAGGACTTTATGAGGGCAGGACAATTTGAAACGCTTGACAATAGCTCTTATATTAACTCTTCTTTTCTATCCACTGTTGAGTCTCCTTAGTCACCGGGTGTGTGTTCTACAAAAGCACTACAAAAACTACCGGGGGGCACAAACGGGTCAAAAAACTTTACCATTAACAGCTTTTAACTCCACAAGAAGGTAGTACTGTAACAGTATCACTATTGTTATGTATTGTTTACATATTATATGATACTCCGCCTCTCGCCCGAGGGCAGCTTGGATAGGCTACAGCATACCCCTGCGTGGCATAGAAAATATGGATGGCTGGATGATACTGATGCTAAATTGGTATTTTTAAAATTGTACAGGTGCTTTTCTGTGGCAAGGCAAAGCTACAGAGAAATGTACGAGTGATGTAGGAACCGAGCACTGCTGCTGGCGTGTTAAGGTTGGCGATAAAGTTTAAGAAGAGTGTCAAACTCTGTGTGCATCTGTCAGGATGCTGCATTATTTACAAAATGTTGTTTGCAATTACAAACTAAAGGATAACGCATTTAAAAAGGACACGGGAGGCGTTAAAGCAAGCTGAACTGCTAGTGTGAACCTTGTGCATGTTTAACTTGCATTGTTTACCAATAAGTGGTATTGATGCTGTTTTCTTCTTACTGCTTTTACAAAATTGGTTGTGTTGCTGCCGTGTTGTACAATATACTTAATAAATTTAAGGCTTTCTTTTACACTTTCTCATGAACTCGATATCATTATTAAAGTGTCAAACAAAATACTTTTTTCACATTTCAGATATAACAACCTCTGTCCAATTATTGCCTGCCCCTTCCTGGTCGGTAAATACTCAACTATTATTAGAGCATTCTTTCTTCTTATGTCACAATTCTCCACAAAGTTTCATGCTTGTTTAAAAAGTTTTTGCGCAACAAGCCTAGAAGCCCACTCGCTCGAAAGCATTATGGTGGCGGTAATACAAATACATTTGAGACCTCCCCCAATCAGTTTCTACTCTACACCCTCCAAATTGTTGGGTCCAACCAATTCGAGTGGACAGCTTTCTCCCTTTGTGTCCTTCCTGATATAAACAGCTGCCTCTCAACTGGGCAGCTGCAGCATTTACACCAATTAGCTGAGAGTGTGCTTAAACCTCAGGAAGCAGATAATGGCTGAAGATAATTAATATCATTAATGCTATCAGTGCTTTATTAGCACAAAATTGCCATGTTTCCTGAATCAGAAATAACATTTCAGAGGTAGAAATACAGAACACCCGCGACAACAGAGGGCAAAATTCTCATTTGTGTGAAAATATGCCGAGCCAGGGTACTATGCATATTTATTTCTGTCAGAAGTCGTCTCCATCTCAGTAAACCTCTGTAATTACATCCCAACAGAGGGAGGAATTAAAGTCACTCCCGTCTATTTGGAATGATGGATCTGACAGCGAACAGTTATATAGTCCTCATATGTTCAGACAAACACACATAAATCACCACCTGTGACTGTGCTGCTCTGAAGGCTGTGTAATTAAACATTGTTATGTGAGCAAGTGAATGAATGTATAGTCTGTGAGGGTGCCATCAAGATTCGCTTGATGGCAAGCGGCATCAGGGAGAGGATGATTTAGCAGACAGGGCTTGTTGTATAAAACCCGGAGCAGTCAACAGTGAGGAGAGAATGAGAATAATTTGGAAGATTCCCTAAATGATTCTGCTTTTTCCATCTTGGTGTCACATTGATGGGGGGGAAGATGGTTGCAGCCAATGAGGAAAACACCACCTATTTCAAGAAATGCCTGACGCGCAGATCACCGAATATTTCATAAAATCTGGACCAGACTGCTTCCTCAAAAATACATAATATCGTGGCACCGCCAAAGTCGGCGTGCGGAATTTGACACTGTTAAGTCACAAAAAATCTCTGCGGTTGTCAAGGTAAAAAGAAACAATTGAAAAAAATTGTTTTATTAGATCCATAATCTTAAAAGTAGCATAATTTCTCTCTTTCCTCTCGGAATATACATGGAATGTTTTCATTTTGTCGTCATACATTCTTTGTTAATTTTCTGATGTTGATGTGTATAGAAATGTTTTATAATATGCATTGTGTGTGTGTGTGTGTGTGTAAAAGATGTTTGCCGTACCGGGGTCTGCGAGTGAAAGCACAATAGAGGATGTTTGAGCGAAGAAAAGCATCGTGGCTTTAATAAATCAACATTTATTTGACAAGATATTCTACAAATTGTCAATTAATAATGATCTTATTTTATTTTTTATTGGTGTATTTGACAGGGACAGTGTATATTAATTATGATTGCTGTAAATGAATTAGCCAAAGGGCTATTTGGTTTGGTTTGTTTTTATTTGTTTCGAACATGCATACATTGTACAAGAATTATTCATGTTACATTCCTCAGTTCTACATGTCCGAAAAGGAGTAGGAAGAAGCAGAGCTTATTTAATCCCTTCTCACATGATTTACTAATACATACTTATATACAGGATACTGTGTATATACATGCATACACACATACATTCATACGTATACATACATAGATACATATTTATATATTTGATACATACACATACATGCATACATCATATTTTTCTTTAATTCCTCCTCTTTTTCCTCCTCTTTCCTTCCCTCTCCCCCTGTTGATTTCCGGATCAGCATCTTGCTGTCTTGGTGAAGTACTATGATTGTCATTAAATGAAAGTATTTGAGTTCCTGATTTTAATACTTTCTTGAGCATGTTCTTTCAACGTTAATATCAATGTTCAATCAATTATTGAATGTAATCTGACTGTTTTTGTACGTTGTATCCTCTTTTATTCTTGTTGTCATGATTTAAATGATGTTTAGTATGTATCCAAAACGTTGATATCTTGGACAACCAGCACTCCTGCCTCTCTTGGACCTCCATGTAGCTTGATGTATATTTTCCCATTGGTGCTCCAAGTACTTTGTATCTTTCCCTGCTTCCTCAAGTCTCGTGCTTTCTTGGCAATGTCAGCGTTGCATTTTGTCAGATGCTCATTTAAGTAGACGTTTGTGCCTTTCAAGTTCTTCCTCTGTTTCAGCATTACAGTTTTGAATTCGCTGTTGATAACCTCGATGACGACAGGTGTGGTGTTGTCTCTGCAGTATCAACGCTGTTGATATCGATATCCACCTTCTTTGACTGTTGGAAGCTGACAATCTGTTGCTTTGCTGAAGGAACATTCATTCCATCTGGTTATGAGCTTCCCTATCTTTTGATCTGGATGTAACTCTGAGCCCTGTGAGGATCACATCATTCATTCGTGAATTCTGATCCATCTCCTCCATTATAGTTTTCATTTGCTCAGTGATGTTATCCTTTGCTTCTTTCTCTTCCTCTAAAGCGGTGCGCCAGGAGGCATTATCTTTTAATAGTGTCCTGATATCATCCTGTAGAGCATTGATGTCGTTGCATAATGCATGATTTACTTCCTTGGGGTTTTTAACCTTCCTGAGGGCAGCACGCATGGCACCATTGTCTTCCAATAATGTCTTGATATCATTCTGTAGAACTCTAACATCCTTGCATAATGCTCTATTTTCTTCCATATGGTTTTTAGCTTCCTTGAGAGCAGCGTGCAAGGCAGAATTTTCTTTCAATAGTGGCTTTATATTATCCTGCAAAGCCTTGATACCAGTGCGTAGTGCTTTATTATCTGTGATAGGGTTTTTAAGCTCTTTAAGAGCAGCACACAATGCAACATTTTTATCTTGCAACTTCTCAATTTCTTCTTTTAAAGCTTTAGTTTCTTTGCTCAGTGCTCTATTTTCCTCCATAAGATTTATGACATCACCATGGACCCCTTGGATCTTTTCGATGAGACTGTCATTCTGAGATTGCACATGTTGAATCTGTGACTGCAAATGCTTAAGGTCTGGTTGTGCTGCAATACACCCCCGTATCTCCTGCATCTCCATCTTCATCTGTTTTAACTTCTTAAAGTCTTGCATCCAGGTCACCAAGAAATTTTCCTCCACCACATTATGTTGTTCTTCTTGTTTTACTGATGTACTCAACTCATGGCTGTAGTTGTCCTCCTCCACCACATTTGGCAACAAGACTGACGCTTGTGATTTTGAGTCCATGTATCCAGGGCCAGCATCCTTTACAATTGTAATTGATGCTTTCTCTGTTTTCTTTTTTCTTTTGTTTGGCATTGTTGCTAGGCAACTGCTTTCAACTTCAGTAATTAGCCAGTTAGCTTGGATTCCTAGAAGTTTTCAGCATATGTAACTCATTTATTTCAAGGAATCTGTACCTCCAGCCAATGCAAGTTAAGGTTGAGGGAATCAGCAACCAGTTGTAATCTTGTGTACATGAAATGTATTCAGAAAAGCACCAAAATAGTTGTAGTTTATAGTATCCTCAGCAGAGCTCTTGCCTTGTACATCCTCTCCAGTCAACAAAGGAGAAAAAAATGTCATCAGTTGTCCCTGGACAGATATTAAAAATTGTTTCCCTAGGGGTTTTCATGCCAATTTCAAGGATAGCTGCTTACTCGTCGTGTCTTGCAGTCTCTGCATAACTCTGTCAGTGTCAATCACTGCCAGTAAAACAACATCCTGATGTGGCCCGTTTAATGCGTGTTATATCCGATGCTCAATGAACTGCTTTGTCAACAAGCGGCGGTAGCTCTGGCTTCCGAAACTGACAGAGTGCCTGCCAACAGTTCTTACCCTGTAAATGTTGACTAACTAAAGTCTACACATATGTAGTAACAATGTCGAACATATGAACATATAAAATGTCTCAAATCTCATTAAACGTGTTAAATACGATTTTGAAAGGTTGTAAAAATGTAATATCTTGCGCCGCTGCGTTTTGTCAACTTAGTTGGTGTAATCTACCATTAAAATAACAGTTGTCATGGTACAGCTCATGGTGTAGTTTTTTGTCCCTTGACTTGTATTCCAAATAAAAACACAACAAAATAACAAATTGATTTTTAAAAAAAAACTAAAAGTAGATTGGTGAACAATTTGAAAAATTAGTGAAAAGAAGTTAGATTATGCATCTTAGGTTGGGGGGTATGCTGGAGCCTATCCCAGCTGACCTCGGGTGAGAGTTACACCCGCGGGGACTGCCTTTTTGCCTGCATGGATGCAAAATGAGTCTTCAGTTGTATTCATTATGGTCTTTAAAGAGGCTTAGAACTGACCTGCTTAGTTGCTTAGTTAGTTGTTTACTGGTGGATGACAGCAAAAAGCGTTTTAATAAAGGAATACTTTTTCTTTTTTTCCCAAAATGTTGAGCACTTTAACAGCACACACTTTAATGTGAAAAGTTCTCACATTCAAACTCTTTTTTGTTCTCCAGAATTGCACTTTTTAACAATTATAATTTTGTAAGAGCTAAGCATAGTTCAATACAATTACCACACTTCATTGGTCTGCATGTGAATTATATGTGAGTGCATATACTTGTTTTCAGCAGGCTGGGGAGACCTATGGGAGCCAATTAGAGGGCGTAATGTTGGATATGACAAAAGACAGTCGGTTTTTGGTCATGCCCACTCGTCTCTGCCTTGTACCCCCTCCCCCAACTGGCTTCTATAGCCAAACAGAGGTTTAATAAGAGAGGTGTCTGGCACTCTCATCTTCTCTCCGACACACAGGAAGCACAGTGGTCACAGAGTTTGGCTTTAGATGAGGTCAGTGGCCCCGTGGGCTCAGCTGCAGGGAAAGAAGACAGCGAAATAAACGGGCAAGAGACTTGGAGTGCTGCAAACGCAGTGGCAGAGCAACAACGTGGAGGGTCTCAAGCACATTATATAACTCATATGAGATGGGAATACAGATAACATCCCTCTTTTTTGCTTTATACTTTCAATTTCAATTGCTTTTGAATGCTGAAATGCAGAAAACCCAAACAGAGCAATGATTGAGGACTGAGGTATTTGTTAATCCTTCATAGCATATCATGGAAGTCTCCAGCTGCAAATGACCTCAGAAATTTTATGCAAATGCTAAGAAATACAGTTGCTCAGAGAAGGAAATAAAGAACTATAATGCTCCTCAATACGTTAGACTTAAATCTAAATGGGTGAGTCTTCTGAAAGGTCATGACGAACAGACTACAGTGGTTTGAAGCAATAACTATAGAATAATATACTGCAAACATATAGAAACAGGAAAAACAAACAAAAAACATGTACTTTGACCAAAATGTTATTCCTTGTTGACGTAAACAGCATAGTGTGCACACAATAAAACTAAAATTGAATTGAAGAAAACTACATGCAAAAGATCTGACATCCGATTTGACACCCAAAGTGAACTTTTCTGGGTTATTTCTCTGTTTTTGTCGTCAAAATTCAGACAATAACAAAAGTGATCCGATTTTACACTGATCTGGTTTAACCAATCCACTTTGGGGATCTGTTGTTTTTACATTATGTTTTCTATGGTGTGTTACTCTTGTGTTAACAATGCTTTGAAGAACACAGTGTTGAATCTTGCACAGAGTTTGAAAAAGTTAGCTGGGATAGGCTCCAGCATACCAACTGTCATGTGCGCGGCGTCTGGGCATGGTGATCCACCCTGAAAATTGCAGAGAGCTGACCACAAGCGGGTAAATAAGTGTTCCTATAATGGCGAATTGGGCTGCTCAGCAGCAGCAGCGGGAATAAGGCAGCCAAAAATGTAGCAACACGAACACCCAACAGAGAACCGGAAACAGGCAACAAGAAACAATGCTCCAACAAACCAAGGCTAAATAGTGAGACAGTAACGAGAGGCAGGTGAGTGTAATTAACCTCGGGAGACAACTCAAAGGAGGCAGGGGAAAAACATGAAACTGGAACAACTGTCACAAATAAAAAGCCGATCGTGACAGTACCCCCCCCTCAAGGACGGATCCCAGACTTCCAAAACAACGAGAAAGAGTCCAAAAAAACACAAGAAAACGCAGAAGGGCGGCTGTAGGATTGGTGGTGGGTCGTCGGGGGGACCTCTCCGGGGGTCGGCCGGGAGGGAGACGAGGCGAGGCCGGGGGGGCCCCTCCGGGGGTCGGCCGAGACGGAGAACTGGGCGAGGCCGGCCGGACCCCTCCAGATCTTGGACTGGAACTGGAGAACTGGAATCTTCGGCGACTAGTGGAACTGGAGCCGACGCCGTGGGCCGACAATCGGTGGAATCCTACAGCACGGAGCAGGTATCGGCGGAAGCAGATCTGCCGAAGCCGGCGGAAACTGCCGAGGACGAGGAGTGGGCGGAGTCCTGCAGCGAGGTGCGACTATCGGCAGTGGCTGCGTGTCCTCCACCGCCGGACAGGAAGTACTAGCTCCCCCTCCAGAAGGCGGATCCCAGACGCCGTTCCAACTCCGCCAAAGGAGCCAGGGAAGGGTGGAGGGAGGCCTGGAGGAGGGCACGCAACTCACCCCGTCGACATCCCCGAGTCGGCACCGCCGGGTTTCTCCATCGCCGGCGGGGCGACGTGTGCGTGGCGGATCCAGGCCACACCGACGCTATGAGGACCAGCGTGCCGTCCGGGCCCCACATCATGTCCTCCAGCTCTTCCGGCGAGAATTTTGCCGTCTCCTCCTCCATCGCCTTGAGGATCTGGAGGGTCCAAAAGTCGCTCTCCCCGGGGTAGAATTCTGGTTGGAGCATTCTGTCACATGCGCGACGTCTGTGTCACGATCCGTGTGTTGTTCTCGTGACAGTTTTTGGTTTTGCTGTGTTGTTATTTTCCTAGTTTTACATGTTTTCCTTCTTTCTAGTTTTTCTCCTTTGTTAATTACGCGCACCTGTTTCTCGCTTGTGTTCCAGGGTATTTATGTTCAGGTGTGTGCGCCAGTCCTTTGTCGGTTCGTTGTTACTTTTTCCCTCTTTCCGTACCGTTGCTTGGTTCCTGCCGCTGCTTCGCAGCATTATTATTAAAGATTCCTCCAACTTACCTGCCTGACGTCCAGCTCTCTGCATCCTCGGGGTCGTTACACCATGCCGCGACGAGCGCATCATGACAGTCTGGGCATGAATATCCACCCCGAGGATGCAGAGAGCTGACCACAAGCGGGTAAGTAAGTGTTCCTTTAATGGCAAATTGGGCTGAATGACCTTTTAAAACGTGACATGATCCTACCCGCATCCTGGTCAAGAAGAATGTATTCAACAGCCTTATTTAACACCAAAAGTTCATTTTTTTCAGTCCCAATTGGATTAAAATAGACTGAAAATCATTTGCTTACATTTAATTTGTCAGTGCCTGACACATGCAGCTACAGTCTCCAAGATAGACATAATTAGTGTCCTAATTAAGCAACACTGCTGTCTGAAATACATTTCTTAATCCACATAGGTATCGTGAAACCACAGTTGCACATTACTTACAGACAAATACTCTCCAAGGATAAGATAATAGTGATGATTGAAGCAGACTTATCAAACTATTAAGAAGCTCAGACATATTATGTATAGTCGCCCTTTGTTTATCCAATTTAATTAGTTCCAGAACTAAGTGAAATTCTGAAAAGCAGGATTCAATATTAATAACTACAATATTTTTGTACTTACAGCATACTAAACCTTTTATTGACCTTCTGAATATGGTCTTTACTGGTATTAGAGCCCTGCAAACTTGAAATAACACACCTTTTTAAGTTTATTACCTTACATAGTACACATAATAATTGAAAATAAGCCATCTTGGACATCATTAAGATACAATAAGATTTCAAGTTAGCATTAACAGCGTACTTTCTGTTGGCTGTTGTCTCATCAATATAACTTTATGACACCTGGGGACCAGTGTAGAATACTCCTCTACTGCTGCTGTTTGTAGGAAAAAATCACAATGCACTTCAGTTGCTTTATTAACAAGCAGAGAACACATACAATGAACATTCACACAGGAGCTGCTGTCGTCCACTATCTACACTGCTAACCTGCTGAATTACACAATTTCCTCAAAGGCAAAAAAGTAAGAAGTGGTAATGACATGAAAAATCTTTGGGAACAAAATGTGAAGCTCAGTCAAGTGAGTGGTTACATAAGTCAAAACTGTTCTACAAAAAAAAGGTTTTTATACCATATGAAACTCATGGTGAGATCCTGGACTATATATGTCCATTCATCTCAGACGGGTGATTCTTATGCTGCTTTCAGACACTCAGGGACATATTTGTAGTAGTGCTGTATAATGTGACTTGAATATAAGAGAGCCCTGCATAGAAGGTGACACCTCTTTTTTTTTAACCTCTTTTGAGAAAAATATATTTAAGTCAAATAAAGACACTCTCACTATATCGTGTTTTTTTCAATAATTATTTAATCAGTAGGGATGTTTTGTGGTTAAATACAGCTTTTATTAGTACAAATAAAAATAAAAAAATGCATATTTAAGCAAGTTGTACACCTTCTTGGCCTAAACTAAGCATTTTCAAGCATAAACATGGCTAAATGAACAAAAATGCAATTACAATGCATTCAGAAGATGATAAAGTCCAATGCAGTATTTGTGACCTGTTGTGTGTGCCATTAAGAGGCGGAGCCTGTAAAGTCACTAGTGTGACTAGCTATACTGTAATAATATTATACCCTGTATATTTGCATTTACCGGTAAATGAAAAAGTCTTTTTTTTTTAATTATTTGATTGTGTTGGAAAATTGCAGCAGTTTTTTTCCACTCTAGTGCTTTATGTGCATCGTCACTTGCTGCATAAATCATTCTTTGTGCATGTTATATCGACATGAATTCCCTTAAGTGCATTGCAAACTCAGTAGCACAAAGAGCATTATAAAAGGTCTCACATAATCTGCAATTCTCATGAATAAGTTTCCTTCCAACATGACTTGGGTGCCTTTACAACCTTTTGAATCGCATTCTGTCAAATGCTTCCTTGGAGAGCGACAGAGGGGCTCTCAGAGATCCATTTCTAGGGTTTGAGGTGAAGATCCTGCTGTCTTGTTCAGATGACATATTGTACAAGAGGAAACTGCAACAAAATAAATGCAAAAACATCTGCAACACTTGCTGACTTTTTGGGAGAAAAATGTTTTCTTTTTGACTGGCTTGTTTTGGCAGGGTCAGTAGAACATACATGAAAGCTAACATTTTTGTTTGTTATGAAATATGACCACCTTGAGTGGGCTGCTCATTACTTGAAAAAGTTATTCATTTTTGTCAATTTTGGACACTTATTATACAGCAAAACATTGCATTTCTGTGGTGAGATGTTGCATGTCCACTCAGTTTGTGGAGTGTTTTGTGGCAAGACTGGATATTTTCTGAGCAGGCTTACTTTGAGCGTAACATAGTGCTTAACCTTCAGAACTTGCTTAAAATTTGAGAACGTGCTACACCGTATTTTAGGCCAACAGTCGTCCCGCATCACATGTGGTTCAAATTTTTGTACGGTTTTTTCAAAATATTTTGTGTTTGACTACGGCCTATCAGTAAAAAATATGCATGTTTAAGCAAAATGTAGGTATTTTTGTTAAGCATTTTCAATCACAAAAACGACAAAATGTATAAAATCAAATATAAGACATTCAGAAAATCCATTGAAAGACATGTGTGTAGTATTCTTCCCTGCTCACTAGGTGTCAACAATGTTACATTGATGAGAAAATAATCACCACAGAAAGTACTGGTAGTAAAAAAAAACAACTAAAATGCTAACATGTGTTAGTCTGAATTGTGTTTTATTTTCTATCACAATATCACAATAAATGATGGATTATTGTAAATGTTAGAAAATAGTCCATCCATCCATTTTTTTATACTGCTTGTCCTCATGAGGTTTATGGGTCGATAAATGGAGCCAATCCCAGGCGAGGTACATAACCCTAAAAAGTAAATCCAAAACACTTAAATGGCTTTTCTGGGTAATTCAGGGGTCCCTCAGCCATGTGTTCTTAATCCCACACTGTTGAGTACCTGTATGGATTGGCTGTTGGATGTATCTATCAGTAAAGAAACATTAACCAACCTTGTCTGTCTGTCTGTCTGTCTATTTATCTACAGTACCTGGCTATCTATCTGTCTATCTAGCCTATCTATGGAGCTATCTTGATTTTTCATACTGGTCCCCTCCAGAGTCGTCTATCCATCTGATTCAAGTGATGGAGTCTCTGAACCAGAGAGTTTGGCATTCCAGATATTTTCATATCAAAGGACGGGATTTTACAGTTCTGATTTTACCGATTTTGCTTTATGGCTTTGCGATCTGGACCATTAACCAGTTACCCTTATTTAAAGTCTGGGTTTATTAGACTGATCCGGCATAAGTTTTTATTCTAGAGCTGCAATAATTAATCAATGAATCGATGATTAATCAATTATCCAATTTATCGACTACTATTTTGGTATTCGATAAATTGCTTTTTGATTTCAAAATGGAACTTCATTTTTGAGTAATTTAAGTTTCAATTTGTCATCAAGCAGAATGCATTGTTTATATGGTTATGTTGATGACCGGGCTATATGTGATATATATATTTACTAATCTTGGGACCAAACTTATTTAGGTTTTAAATTGATACAATGTAGCAAAGACTGATCTCTTGCCTGATAATCCTATTACTACCCTAACTCCTGAGCCGCTGCACACAAATGTTGGAAAATTTGGCAAAACTTGCACCCCTTTTGTTCTGTGTTATTATTTTACCAAATGCAACTATTGGTGGCGCTGCTATTAAGCGCCTAAGTTTGACTCCATGAGTCAAAATGAGTTAAATTTTCTCGCACACGTGTGCCCTACAGAACACCCATTGGAACTTTAGAGTGTTTAACCAAATCACCAGGAAATCCGGCACACATCTTTAGGGCAGTGGCGCAGCACATCTGTGTAAAATTTGAGCATGATGGGTTGCAAATTTTCTTTGAGCACTGACGGGACTTTGCAACAAAATGGTCGTTGACCATTTGTCAAATGATTATAAAACTATGAGGATATTACATTTAGCACAAGCTAATTTGGGTTCTAATTTGACCTGCCTGTATTTGAGTAAATTTTCCATGGCCATTGAGCAGACACTGACTAAGCAGTAAATCACGCTTATTCAATCCATCTGACCTGCCATGACTTTTCCCCAAATATTACGTGTCCCTAGTTGGGAGGGCAATTTTTAGCGCTTGGCCTTTTTGTTGTCCCATACTCCCTAAAGTATTTCCATTACCTTAAAGGCCACAGGCCGGCTCCCACGATATTTATCAATCAAGCAGGTCAACGCCAACGGAGAAAAGTGGAGTGGCACCACAAAGAGCACTTAGCCTGGATAAACAGGCGGCTGGTACCATGGATCACTGCACCGCTAAGCCCGACACTCGGCACTGGGAAGAGAGGACACAGAAAGGCGAGGGGGGGGGGGATTCCGGAGTCTGTGTGACTGGGAGGGAGGCTTTAGGGAGAAACACAGGGCCTGGTCAAAATGTCATCAGCGTGCCAGCTTATAGCAGCTTGAAAGGCTTGGAGTTGTGATATTTATCCTGTGGGCTTTGCGAGGGAGGTGGACTGGGAGAGAAAATATCTATAATTTCACGGTGTCTTCAGGGGAAATCTGATTTTAGATGGCTGGCAGTCTGATAAATAGCAACTGCTGTCTGCAGTCTTTTCCTGGAGAGAGCCAAGAGAGGCCACAGGTTTCTTTTATGTCCAACGCCATGAGTGGGAATTGGTGTGCATACATAAATCTTGTGTAAGTTTCGAAGAGGGAAAAAAGACGACTTTTTTCTGAGTTCCCGCACTCGAGGGCAGCACTTTAGAGTTAACTGTTCTGAATGACTGGATTAGATTTGATTACCCCCTGGGCTGCACACGCTGCTTGTTTCATATCCTCTTAGAACACTTGTTCAGGAGTTAGATAAGGTCAGCGATGGTTTAATCTGCGACTATTTCCACCCGTCCTGCTGTGCCCGACGCTCTCCTCTTCTCTGCCAACATCCTCGGATTCTCACCATGAATTTTTAACAAGGAAATCATATCCTATTAATTCAATAGACCCCCTCTAAAATTCAATATGCTGTATAAACAATTTGATTTCTCTGCCCATCATTTATCTTTTTTTATATTTAATGTGATTCCTTACACCGTCTAAGGCACGAGACGCCACGAGAGGATGGAAGATAGAAAGTTCTGAAGACGTTCTGGTCTTCATCATTTCTTAACAGCTTTTGAACGGGTGACACAGAAGACCTTTAAACCTCAAGACGCTAGTTCATTTTACACAGTTTATTCAGGCTGGGATTATTTGTCTTGTGTGGTTCTCTGTTCTGTATAAATCACACGTCGTCCTGCAGATATTCAATACCTTTTAAAAAAGCTGCATGTGGAGACTTTATCTGCATTTTTGTGATATGCCATTATCATCCTTCTTGGCATGGCATGGCTCATATGCTAGAACAGTTGTTTCCCAAACTGAATGTTGCTGGTTCAATCCTCCATCCTCCCTTGTCAAAGTATGTGATAAATGATAGCATAAATTTGTGACCTCAAGCTGAAACCAACTTGGTTCAGCAGCAGGACCAGCAAGCCTACCTGCGAATGGCTAAAGAAAAACAAAATGAGAAAAGACTTTGGAGGGGCCTGGTCAAAGTCAAAGTGGCGTGAATCCTTTGGAGGTGCTGTGGCATGACCTTAACAAGGCGCTTCATGCTGGAAACCCCTCTAATGTGGCTTGAATTACAACAATTCTGCAAAGATGAAAATTACGAGAGACCCATTGCAAGTTATCGCAAACACTTGTTTGCAGTTGTTGCTGTTCACCAGTTATTAGGTTTAGGGTGCAATCACTTTTTCACACCACTAAACATTTACATTCTTTGCCTTTTTTGATAGCTCTTCCTGTCTGGTTGGAGGTGCAGGATGTCAGACTCATGAGTGTCTTTAAAAACGAACTTGAACTAACCAATTTTTAGTTTTATTAAGATCCATTCTTGCGAGATGCTTTTTGTCCATTTGATGAATGCCATGTTTCCCCCGATGAACCACAGCTCCCTAGTGTCGGCGGCACTCATGCAGCCCCAGATTGTGGTATTCACTTGTTGTTGCCAGCTATGGGCACAATAATGGCTGTCCGTGTCATTTTTAATTGAAAAGTACACAGGCAACTGTAAAGTATATCCAAGTTTAATTTCTTGAAATTATGTCCTGTAATAAATTAGTTGATCTGAGTCGATGTGCTGATTTTTTTTTGCAGAAAAGTTAACCAAAAGAGGCAGCAAATTGCAATATAATTGCAATAGACTTTTGTATTCAAAGTCTATTGAAAGTGGGTGTGGTTACCTCATATTAGACATTATGAAACAATAAAACACCCCGTAGAACCTTAATATCACATTTCACAGCAAGTCAAACACTTCCACACACACACACACACACACACACACACATCCTTTCAACTCTATTGTCATACAATTCCAGTATATCATTTGCTTTGCAGGTCAATTATAAAGTGTGAAGTTGCCTGTACACACACACACACACACGCACACACATACACACACACAGACACATTATTATGAAGCTTTGATGTGAGCCATGGCCGTAATGATTAGGGCTTTGCTCATCTCATCTCCTTGATTGAAGCTGTAGAGCAGCATAAATAATTCATTCTCATTTATTTTTCAGGGATTCAAATAATGTTTTTTTACATTTGAGTTTGATCAGTCCATCTGAAACACATGTACACCTTAGCTGAGCCTTCTGTTCTCATGCTAATTCTACAGTAAGTCCCTGCTTTTCATGATAGTTACGTTCCGGGGCCACTTTCAGTGGGGAAAATCCATGAGTAGCATGGCGACACTCTTCTCTGATTTCAATTCAACATTTGCAATAAGAGCAGCTGTAACTATTAGAGTAGGTTCATCTCTAAAATCCTCTCCTTCTTTCTTCAATATGGCTCCGACAAATAGCCTGTTATACACATTTTCAATTATAAAATTGTCAGGCACTCACCACTAATGAATGATAACGTAAGATGACTGATGAACAGATGGAATCGGAATCACGGTGTAGAAGTTACACAGTAACAGTAATCCCTTTATTATTGCGATTGATTCATTCCAGAATCAACCATAAGTGGATTTCTGGGTGGTAGTCTGGGATCCATTTAATATTTCTGTAGTTCTGATGCAGAAAACCTATTTGTGATCTTCTAAATAAGTTTTTTTTTAAACCTAATTAGAGCTCTCTAGACCTGTTAGCACCCCTATAAATCCCACGTTTACACCAATATTACTCAATAGAGTAGACATACAGTATTAATAGATATTAAGACCAAAAATATTTGGAAGTGTGGTCACATTCTTTTTACCTTTTGTCTTCTTCCATTTTGTCATTGGTTTTTTTTTGTATTGCCTGTTTTTGTTTTCCATTTTGGCATTTATTTTCCTGTTTTGTCTTCATTTTTTCCATTTTCTTTTTGTCATTGAATTTATCGGATGGCTCAACAACAATGGTGCGTTCAATGACCACTGAACAAAATCTAACGCTTGACAAAAAAACAATATCAGTGAAGCATAAAGAAAAAAAACATGTAAATACTGTGGGCTTTTTCAAAATGTATGCTGTTTTTATTTTTTTTATTTTACTTGCATCACACATGTATAAATTATTACCGACTTAGGATGAGTGTGTTTTCACATAACTTTTATTTATTTATTTATTTTAACCAAAAATCCACAAATGTGTGTGGCTGTGCATGTTCAATTGCGGAAGTGCAGGCATCTGCTTGGCAAAACACCAAAACACAGAAAATAACACTGGAGGTGACAGTATGTGTTGGACACAGGCTAAAATGTTCAATAGTTTATCAAATCATTACATAATCTTCTTTATAATTACAAAAAAAAAACTTTACGTGCATGCTATTTTTTGCTATACTGACAGAGTATATTTGATGAACAACTTTATTTGCAGTGGCCAGATAAGATTAAAGCTGCTATCTATCCAACCATTCATCCATTATCTATGCCGCATATCCTCATTAGAGTGGCGAGGTTATGCTAGACCCTATCCCAGCTGATTTCGGGCAAGAGGCAGGGTACACCATGGACTCAGTCATGAAAACTGCTTGTCAGCATTCATTAAGTTCACAATATTACTTAGAAGAACACACAACGGTGCAAATGCAACATGTTTGTTGGGTTGCCTAGATCACTGGTAATTAAACAAACATGATTCATGCTGCTTTTCTAAACAGGGGGGTTTCCTGTGTGTGTGCATGTGTGTGTGTGAGAGTTGTTCTGCCTCACTGGTCAAGTAGTCGGGTACAGAATGGTCATTCTGTCAGCACAGATGGACAGGAAAAAGCCCAGGGGGCAAGTGAGACGCCACAGGCTATGTGCTTTGCATACTGTGTGTGCATGTGTCTGTGTGTAGCACATGTGTGCACAATTCTATTTTATGTGTGTGTGTGTAGGTAATAGAAGCCACCCCCCCCCACCAATCCCTTTGCTCCTTACATGCAACAAATGCCATCCCTGTCTGCTTGGGTTGCCCTCTAACACACCGGTTCAAGTGCCACGGAATTCTGCCATCTCCTTCTTCACAGGTCTAATATGAAGTGAAAGGATACAAAGACAGCAGGGAATGCATGCATGCATGTATGAAGAGCGCTGTCATAGTAACAGTAGAGAATGAAGGAGTAGCACTCTGCTGCTAATCCTGCAACAGGCAATTAGATGTGCATCATCTCAGACAGCAACTTGTTACCAGGCAGACTAGTTTTTTTTCTTGTTTTCCCTCGTGTGGCCAAAAGTATTAATTTTTGTAACATTTTCATGGCATATTTCAACCCAACAAACCAAATGTGCTTGTTTTACCAGAACATTTACAAAATGCTGGTATCCACAACTCATATTTTGTATTTCAGAATGCATTTCTTTCTAGTGTTCTCACCATTCCATTTTACTTCGATTACCCGTGTCCAGGTCATGGGGGTAGCAGTCCCAGTAGGGAAGTCCAGACTTTACGGTCTCCGGCCACCTCTTCTAGTTCCACCAAGAAGACACCAAGACGTTTAACGGGCCAGCTGTGAGACATATTCCCTCCAGCTTGTTCTAGGTCTTCTCCGGGGCCTTCTCCTGGCTGGGCATGCCCGCAACACCTCACCAGGGAGGTGTCCATGGGGCATCCGGAATAGATGCCCGAGTCATCACAAATGGCTCCTCTCAATGTGAAAGAGTAGTGGCTCTACTCTGAGCTCCTACCGGATGGCCGAGTTCCTCACCCTCTCTCTTAGGGTAAGTCCCGCCACCCTACAGAGGAAAGTCATTTCCGCAACCTCGTTCTTTCGATCATGACCCAAAGCTCTTGACCATAGGTGAGGGTGGGACATAGATTGATCGGTAAATAGAGAGCTTTGCCTTCCGTCTCAGCTCTCTCTTCACCACGACAGTCCGGTACAGCAACCGCATTACTGCAAATGCTGCGTCGATCCATCTGTCAAGCTCACGCGCCAACCTTCCCTTACTCGTGAACAAGACCTCAAAATACTTGAAGTCCTACACCTGGGGCAAGACCTCACTTCCAACCACCCGTTGTTGACTAAGAACCATGGCCTCGGATTTGGAGGTGCTGAGTCTCATCCCAGAAGTTGTTCCAGTAAACGCTGAGGGTCACAGCCTGATGAGGCCACCGGGACTTCCCACATTGTGTGCAATAGCAGAGAATACTGTAGCAGAGAGGTATTGTAGTCACATTACCTGAAAACCTGAATGAAAAGAAGGCTTGTGGACACCTCATGTGGTCGTGGTTGGCTCCCTGGCAGTGGCGGCTGCTGGTCATTCAAGAAGGGAAAGCTCATTTTTCCCCAGCCTACATCATAAATGTGTTTATTTATTTACATGTAATTGTGCCTTTTTTGAATTCTCATCGTTTTTAACAAGACAATGTCGCTGGGGATCGGTAAAGTCTGCAGATCTGTTCAGAACAATGGGATAAAAAACTTGGACAATACTATGGTGGAGGTGTATACTTTAAGATTGCTGATTCGCTCATTCGGTAACCACTGGGCTATATATATTTTTTATTATTATTTTTTGTCTTGTCCAGCATCATAACAACTGAATGGGAGTCAAGCTGCCTTTAAGTGCTGAGCAAAATTGCTTTGCCAAGGAAAACTTCATAATCCAATTGAGTCTCCCTTGACATTTGACTGCGTTTATTATGAAGTTTGTTTAACCACATTTCGATGCCGGACCTGACCTGAAATGGGAAGGGTCCGGGGTTGGGTGGGGTGGATATAAGAATGTGTGCAGAAGAACCTCACAAACATATTACAACCATATTATAAACAACTATGATAATCAGGATTGCAGCAACAACCAGAACAGTCACAGAGCAAAATGAGCAAAAATACAGAAAAAAAATAAAAAATAAATACATGAATATATATACATACATATATATACATACACATATATAAACATATACGTACACGCATACATACACATACTGTGCATATACACATATCCATGCTGTACATACATACACACACATACAGTGTGCATATATATGTACACACATGCATACATAAATATGTACTTATAATAATAAACATAACAGAAAAACAAGGAGAAAAGAAACAGAACCTCTTGAACAATGACCATCCAGATGACACGTGCAACAAATCTACATTAAATCTACATTGCTCTGCAGTGACAGGATAACCGCATCAGAGTGAAACAGAGAATGAGGAGATGTTCGTGGTGAACACAGCCATGCATCCCAAACCACACTCCCTCCAAAAGCAAGGGTCCGACTAGGAAAACGCCGGAGCCCGGCCCCCCAACAGGCTCCCCACAGAGGGGACGGCCCGACCCCGCACCCCCAAAAGGCAACTGCCAGTCCACTCCAAAGAGGTGCAAAGGAGACCCGGGAGGATGCCACTCAGCCGCCGAGCAAGGGCCACAGGGGGGCACGGACGCCAACCGCCGGAACACCTGCTGGGGGCCGGCAAGCTACGGGCAAGCAGGGCATCCGCCCCCGAACCCCCGGGCCCACTGGGCTATATAATATGAAAAGGGAAGCATAAAATTGCTATTTGATATACTTTTAAAAAATGTCTGGTGAAACTTAGAGGACCAGACACCTTCTTTAAGGAGACTTTGGATGCGAGAGCGTGCAGCTTGATGGCGCTCCAGCAGGACGATTTCCTCCAACTTGTCTGGCCATCCAGTCCGACGAATTCAACCTTTGTGCTATCCGTCTTAGACCTCCAACTGCCACGCACACATGGGCAAGTGTCCAGCGTTTTGGTTACTGTATATGCTGTAGGGGGCGGAAGCAATCAGCGGAGGCATGATAAGGCATATATTGGCACATGCCCATCACGTTCTTTTTCGGGGAAACTGGCCGATACTGGGAACACCCCTAGTTTTGACTAAAAATAGACCACAGTTTACCACAAAAAAGCGATTATTCATAAATTAATAAATTCTGAAAAAATGCAATGTAGTAAGGGAGCAATATTGAAACTGTATAACTTCTCAGCATATCTACATGGGTTGATTTACCAAATGTAAAATTTGAAAGCGGCCCATCCATCCTTTCATTTTTCAGATCACAATTAATCATTGGGTACCTCAAATAAATCCCTCAGGAAAAAAATAACAAGTCGTTTTCCTTGATGGCCGTGGATGCCTTGACTATGACTGATATCACCAGGATACTGAATTCAGAGCAGACATGGCTTCTGTAAAGCTAACATTTACGGTAGAGTTGGAGGCTATTTTATACTGCCTCTAGCTTTTCTGCTTTGTTTTGTGTTGTTGTACAAATGATATAATAGTATCAGACGCCTAACAAAGGCAGCATAGTGCCTGTGTGTGAAGGAATGCTGCAAAGCCTGGATTGGGGCATGACTTTTCTTTTGCTTTGTTGTGTTGAAAGCAGTTGTTGCTGTCCAAAAAGTATTTGTAATGATCGTATTATGGCATGACGGTGCACACAGTAGCTGGCAGATCAATGGCAGCTCTACTGCAACAGGTTTCGATGCTACAGTTATGTAGTTACTCTTTGTAAAAGAGGCTAATGTTAAAGACTCGGTGCATTGGCCAATTGACAATGCATCCACAAATGAAAGTGTTTTTGATTCTTAAGAAACCTGTGTGATGTGGAGCTCAACCGTGCAGCCAAGTGGTTTCCAAACAAAGCATTGTCAATAAAATATCAGTCAGTTGAATAAGGTGTTTTTCACATGAGCTGAAACTGAAGTGTTTTTGATGCCACACTGAACCGCATTGTTTTGTCTCCAAGCCAACCAATTTACATTAGAGCATCTCTGACTTTATGTGCAAAGAAATACAGTAAGGTGTCCTGAAAGATCCCGGAATCATACTGTTTTAGACTACTTTACTGGATAGTAAGCAATTAAACTTTTAAAATACTGCAATAGATGTTTCATTTCAATGTCAGCCTTGACTCATTCCACAGCCCTTTACTTTTTATTATGGCTAACCTCGCTACAAGGCAAGCTATTGACATGGAAATCACAGAAGCTGTGAAAAAAGGCTTTACCATCACTGGGAAGTTGCTTCAAAGCTCTACATGTGTGCATAGAATACAAAAATGTGTTTTCTTTAGAGCACCTGCAAAAAATGCTATAGCTAAATGAAATAGGATATGCAAACATTATACATTTCATTTGTAATTTTCCTGAATACGCTACATGTCACAATTCCATCCACCCAAAAAGGCATGGCTAAAATAATAGACTTACAGCAATACCTTTGAACACACAGATTTGCAAAAAAAACCCATAAATAATTCATAATTTTTTATGCTTAAAACTATGTTTCTGCCAGTGAGCTGACAGCCATTAAGCGGATCATGCTCGGGGGCTCTACTAGCCTCGGGCTTCTGGAGGGTTCCATTCACCATCATTTTGTGTCAAGTGTGCAGTATCAGCTTCATGACCAATTCAATTGTAAAGCCCTTTTAACTTAGTTTAGATGCTGTCTGACCGGAGGGAATTGTGTCAAGTTTGCCGTAGTATATAATTAATAAGGATGGCTATGGATCCATGGCTTTTAACTAGGGGTGTCACGAGACACTCACTTCATGAGACGATAGGGTCTTAGAGAACGAGACGAGATAAGTTTACAGCAAGGAAAAGTACAGTGAAAAAATAAACAAATATATGACATTATATTGCAATATAGTCATTTAATTTACTTTGTATGGTAGCGTCCCCGCTTCCACCCACCAAAACAAAGAGACTGTATGACTGACAAAAGGCTCACTCTATTCACGCTGTTGTTTTATGGACAAGAAGAACAGACACACATGCACATGGAAATATACAGAGGTCAGTAAAATTACCAAATTCATTTTAATTTATTGTGTGATGAATACATTCAATTGTTATTAGTCAGAAATCTTGTCATGGGGCGTCTTTCTTGCTCCCCTCCCCAAATGAAAAATGTTTTTATTGTTTCTTTTTTCCAAAATAGCAAGTTTCTTTCTCATTCACCCTATGTCAGTAATAATTTCTAAATTTATGATAACACAGGTGAACTGTGCAGCATACCAGCCCACAATAAGAAAAAAAAGTTTTGTTCAGTCCTGTGCTGCAAAGCAAATGTAAAACATATAAAATAACTTTTACAGACACAATCACAGCTTAACAGTGTTGAGTATGTATACATCTTTTCAAAAATAGACATTTTTGTGGGCCGATTGGTTAGCATGTTGGCCACACAAGGTTTGAATCTCCAATGGGACATCTCTGTGTGGAGTTTCTCCCCGTGTTCTCCCCGTGCGTGCGGTTTTCTCTTTCCGAAATACATGCATGTTTGGTTAATTGGTGACTCTAAATCAGGGGTGTCAAAACTTTTTCCAGCGAAGTCCACAAACTGAAGAATGAAAGGATGCAAGGTCCACTTTGATATGTACGCTAACAAGTTATACTGTATATATTTAAAATAAGGTGAAAAACATTATTAGAATGAACTATGCTGTTTTTTTTCTCATTTTTGCTGTTTGTTTTTCATTTTTCAAATATTTCAGCTTTCTTCATTGTAAATTATTTTTTTGGAATATTTTGACTTTATTCCCATAATACTAAGGGAATAAATAATAATAATAAGTATATTTACTTTATTCCAACTTTTTACCCAACCCAATTTTGCAAAAAAATAGAACTTTATTTTGTTTAGTTCTTTAAAAAAAAATTTGTTTTTTCTGTATTTCAGCTCT
Source organism: Oostethus manadensis (assembly GCA_024372805.1). Lineage (NCBI taxonomy): Eukaryota > Metazoa > Chordata > Actinopteri > Syngnathiformes > Syngnathidae > Oostethus > Oostethus manadensis. The sequence goes on from QODF01000042.1 coordinate 3,384,274, forward strand.
ATGCTACTAAAATGACATTATTTTTTCCTAATACTAAACTTTTTCTTGTCTTTGTCGTATTCTGACCTTAAAATATTATTTTCTACTTTTCTATTCTTCTATTTATTTTTTCCAAAAACATAGAGCAAAAAAACAGCCTTTTTCATTTAGTATTTCAACATTATGCTTCTAAAATGATGTTCTTGCCTTATGTTTTTACATTATTCTTATAAAATTGCAAAACTTTTTTTCTTTAGATTAAAACTTTTTTCTCTTAATATTTTGACTTTATTCTGAAGATTTTTCAATTTTTATTAAATTTTTTGGTAACTTTTCTTGTAAAATTAGATATTTTTTAATGTGCCAAGGGCCACCTAAAAAACAGCCACGGCCGGCATATGGCCACACGGGCCACACTTTGGACACCCCTGCTCCCAATTGTCCATAGGTATGAATGTGACTGTGAATGATTGTTTGTCTGCCTTGTGATTGCCTGGCCATCAGTCCAGGGTGTACCTGGCCTCTTGCCTAAAGTCAGCTGGGATAGGCTCCAGCATACCCCCGTGACGCATGTAGGAAGCGACATAGAAAATGGATGGATGAAGATTTTTATGGGCGTCTGAATTATTTGCATATTTTTGCCAATCACTGATGGTTCCAGAAGGGAACTGCAGGGAAAAGCAGATACCTATGGTATTGCTTGTATGCTTCAACATTGAAAGACACATTTCAATGTTGAAATATGTTTGCTGCATTTTTGCCATCACTTGTATCCTTCGGTAGTGGCAACACAAAAAAACCCAAAAAGCTAGAGCTATTAGTAGTTAATATGCCCACCAGGCCAAAGTGTCACAAGGCATTCTGACATCTGGCGAGACCTCACAGATGAGAGCTTTGTTTGACTATTGAGGCACATTTCTCCGGAACATTTTGGTCGTGCTCCACATGGTGTGACTTTGAGCCTATCAACTTTTTGTATAACTGCACCTTCTTCTGCAACATGTGCAGCAAAAAGCCAAAGAAAAACAAAAACAAGCATGTAATGATTTCTTTGCTGCTCGCTGAACTAAGGGATTGTCGAGGGAAATATGTTGACATCTCCAGTTTATTTGAAGTCTAGGATTTTCGTCATTTTTTTAATTTTCCAAATGAAAAGCTGTTTGTTCAGTGTCACTTTAGTTTTTCCTGAAAATGTTGGTAAAATTGGCCGCACAGCAGATGAGTGGGTAACACGTTGGCCTCACAGTCAGGAGGTTCAGGGTTTGAATCTCCGTTGGGCATCTCTTTGTGGAGTTTGCATGTTCTTCCCATGCGTGTGTGGGTTTTCTCCGGGTACTCCGGTTTCCTGCTAAATTCCAAAAACATGCATGTTAGGTTCATTGGCGACTCTAAATTGTCCATCGGTAGGAATGTGAGTCTGAATGTTTGTTTGTCTATATCTGCCATGTGATTGACTGGTGACCAGTCCAGGGTTTACCCCGCCTCTCGCCAAAGCCAGCTGGGATAGGCTCCAGCATCCCCGCGATCCTAATGAGGATAAACAGCATAGAAAATTAATGAATGAATGTTGGTAAAATTCCAACCTTAGAGCTACCCCCCTTGAGAAGGCATAGTGTGCTGATTTTATTTGCGAGCAAACCACACATTCTTAGACATTGCTCTACACTGCGTTGTGACATCTGGTAAGAGTTTGCTGATTCATGTCCGGTGATAATGAAGCCATTTCAAATGTGCTTTGTAAAAAAAACAACAAAGACACTCGCTAATGGAAATCATTAAATACTTTTGCTGACGTGAAGAAAAACTTGCTACTTGTTTTCCTGTTGGAGAAGCGCTATAACCAGACATGAATCTATCTATGAATCACCTTATTTAACCACAAGTAGGGCAGCCATTTCAGACAGAGCTCTCGGCCTGATGCAGTGCAGGACGCGTAACAATAACAATAATAAAAAACAATTACAATAATAAACATAATGTTGATTTGATTTTGACAGTCAGAGTCTCTCAGCATTAATATGATTGCGAAGGCTGAATTTCTGATGGACTTCTGAGTTAATTGTTAAATAATTCTATGTTAAGTTTTTTATTATCAGAAATGATGCACCATTTCCTGTCTTTACCGCTGTCATTTTCAGCAGGCTACTTACCTTGTCACGTCATGTCAATCATTTTGGCTGTTCTTGTTTCTTGGATGCACTTAGTGAAGTTCTTTTACAGGATTTTAGAGAGGCTCCATTGCACTAAAACATAAAGATTGCTGTAGGTTGGGTGATTATAAATAATATAAATAGGTATTCTGGTTTCCTCCCACATTCCAAAAACATGCATGTTAGGTTAATTGGCGACTCTAAATTGTCCATGGGTATGAATGTGATATATGTGCCCTGCGATTGACTGGCGACCAGTCCAGGATGTACCCAGCCTCTCGGCCAAAGTCAGCTGGGATGGGCTCCAGCATACCCGCGACCTTAATGAGGATAAGCGGTACAGAAAATGAATGAATTAATACATGTTTGGTAATTGTATGTACAAATTTTACCATATATATTATGGTATACCATATCGTATTGACACAAATATAAGAAGACCCTGACTACAAGACAACCACTTCTTTTCAGGACCTGTTTTTGGAAAGACCCCAGTGAGCGTGTTTTCCAGATAGCAACATTGAAAAAAAAAAGACTTCCTGTCCGTTCTAGCGCAGAACGTAACCACTTTTTCCATCATTTATAGCAGTGCCAAGCTGTTGGGTGGGGGCATTTGGAACAAATGCACAGGAACACAGAAAGTAAAAATATACCATACGTTCCTACGTCAACAACGTATGTGTGCATAAAGTACTTAAAGTAAATCTTGTTGTTGAAGTTTTTTGTTTTTTTAAGGTTTGTTGTCAACTTCCTGGTAATGAAATTAAACGGGAAAATGACTACCACTGTACCTCGAACTGCGTCCAGGCATATGTAAGACCTTTCCAGCCCATAGTGACTGGTTGGTTGGCAACCTGGGGTTTAAGGCGACGTATCAGGGTGCCTGGCGGCATGCCGCAGTGGTTTTGATTGGCCCCATGCAGTTAAATTACACAATTTGAAAAAATAAACATACATCTGCTGACCTGAAAAAAGGCACACAAACACTTCAGTCACGTGACATGCACCAGGATATTCATCATGAATGTTAATTCCAAGCTAGGAAATCTGATTCCAATGGCAATGTTGTTAAATATGATATGAACTGTTAATTAACTCACAGGCTTCCAGGTATACGACTTTTTCTTTTAGGATTCATCTGGACAGAAAGAACATAAAATGTGTACTGATTGAGAAAATAATATTGAATTGTGTAAATAATGTAGTCTGTAATTCAGAGGTCTTATGCTGCCAGGATGTAGGGATGGTCGTGTCATTCTTCATCTTAATACTTGAGCAGTTTATTAGCTGCAGACATTTCTGATCTGCATTTGTGTGGGAGTCTCTGTAGGACTGTGAATGATAAATCAATGGGCCTGGTTATCCGTTCTGAGGAGCGAACGATTTGGCTGCGCTGATAGAAGTATCCTGCATCGATAATAATCAACTAGATCTAGACAAGTATCCGTTACGGATAATGCATTTTTGCAGAGTGCAAGCATGAAAAAGTACAGCTTGAAAATCCCCATTGGGTAACAACTTATATATTCACTCTTCTCGCTCTGTGATTGGCCAGTCACACCTGGCGAACGCCCCTCCCAAGACAGACTGCTGCAGCCAGAGAGAGGAGGCGTATGCCTCTCACTCTTTCACGCACAGACGCAGTATAGACAGTGGCTTGACTTCAGTTCACATTCTCCACGTTGCTCTGTTTTGGTTTGTATGAGATTTAAAGTTAGTTGGCAAACTTGTTTGTTTCGTAACGAATGCGTGCGGAGGGGAATATGGCGGACAAGGCGGAGTTGAATATGACCAGTGTTGTGTTGGCCACTGCCTCCAGTCCAAATGAGTTTTTTTAGGTTTTCATCTTAACTCGCATTCAAAGTTATTTGGTAAACTTCTTTCTTAACATACGCAGCGCATTTGACAAGACAGAGGTGTAAACGGCTTGTGTTGCTTTTTGCTTCTAATTCGGCCGGTGATATAAAGTCAGTTGGAAAACTTTGCTCGTAGTATAGAATGAGATGGTTTTGGGAAAAATACAGTGGACAAGGCTGACAGATTATTTCCCTATTTGCATAATCATTAGTCTCACAAATCACTTAAACACACACACACACAATTTGAATCTCAATTTAGAGGTTGTTCTGTAAATACTTTTCAAATAAAGACTTCTGATTAATCTATGTCAATGTCCTACTTAAATAACGTACCAATTTAAGCCCCACCCTTTTCCGGTTAAACCACGCCCAGTACCAATTTATGCCCCACCCACTCCTGATACAGATACGGATAATTTAGATGGGTGAACACTGCTGTGGAGTACACATAGTGGTGACATCAGGCAACCTGGCCAATCAGCAAATGAGATTTTCCAAAACAAATTACAAATGACCTTATTATCATCAGACCAGTTTTGCTAAATCCAGTTGTACACATACCTATTAGTTTGGTCCATATACCATATACCATACTAATATTACACATGTGGCAAAGCCACACGACCATCTTCACTTCACCTTCTTAAATCTCAGCTCCTGAAAAATGGGTGCAACAACAAAAATGTCGCGTTCATGTTTTGTTGAGTATATTTATATAATTAGCTTAAATAAGTGATTTGTGTTGTTTTTATATTAGTTATAAAAACAACACAAGTATACCTGAAGTATAAAAACAAATGTGTATGTACAAAAATATACAACCTTAATGTTTATTTACTCCTTTATGTTTTTACTAATTTATTTGTTAACATTTATTAATGTATATACTATATTTAGTTATTATTTTTATTGATCTTATTTTCTTATTTATGTATTTTACTATATATTTTTTCTTTTTGTCAACCATCCAGTTATTGTTATACTCCAATATTGGCTCTCTCTGTTACAAAATGGTAACATGTTAAACACTGAAAGTGAACATACTACTAGACACGGAGAAGGGTTGAATCTTCCTATTCCTTTTCAGGCCATTTGAAATTGTGAAATTGTACGCGTGTGATGCTACCCTTAGTAACTTGATATGCATGTCAGTAAGAAATCAAAGCAGGATCATACGTGTAGCATATATTATACTGTATTGTGAATGTAAAAGCACGTGCAGGCATGCCATGAGGAGGACCACGGTGAAATCTGTTTGTGTGATGAAGCCTCTCTTCAACTCATTGACTCTGCCAGCTGAGCATCTCCTTTATCTCTCCTCTCACATGTTTCCTTTTATTTATTTATTTATTTATTTAATTTATTCCAAAAGAACCCTACAAAGCACAAAAGTCACCAGATCCCCCTGAGAGCATTTCTCACAACTTTGCAAACACACCTCGTTTTGATGTGCGCTCTCTCGTGTGTGTGTTTTTCGATGACGCGGTGCGTTTTCGCTGATCAAGGGCACTTGCGGAAAGGACAGTAAAGGTGAGCGGATAAACACACACCTACACACACGTAGACACTTTGAGTTGTGTGCCAGAACACCTGCACATTTGAAAAAGAGGGAGCAGCAGCACAAAGCTTTTCTACCCCGTCGCCATGAGGTGACACGCCATTGTTATTTTGTGTGTGTGTTTTCCTCCCTGGAGCATTTTGATGCTGAATAAGGCTATTGAAGTGTTACATGAGAGGCCTGGTCATTGCTCGTCCTATGAAATGTAATATCCTCCACGTCCTTCACACCAGTAAACATATAAAGTTACTAAAGATGGCCTTCTGTAGTTCATTATATTAAACCTGAATGAGGCTGACCTCAAAATCATCAGCTTGCAATCAAATTCGCACCGAAAATGTCATAAATGCTCACCTTAGAAATGACCGTAATAAGGTTTTCATCATTCTGTGTGTGTGTTGGGACAAAGGGAGTGTGTTTGCACATACAGTACGAGAGCAAATCCTTCACTGTAAACATGATGACGCATCAACAGGGCGTCTGGTTCATATTGTCGCTCTGCCAGTGGAGCTGACTTCCAAATTAATCACACATGATGGGATGATTAATCTGGTTGTTGTCCCGCTCTCTGTCGACCGGAGACATCCATCTGTCCTCCTCGACGTCTCGCTGCTTGCGACGGCTCACCGCCATGTTTGACTGTGGCTTTGTCTTCCTTTTATAGATTTATGGAAACATAATAATTGACAGGGAGGGACATTGCAATAATTGTACAACACTTCTACGATGTGGGCCTGTGCTCGTGCATGAGCAAGCATACCTTGCGCTCTGACTTTGTGGATTATTTCAAGTTTTTTTGTCTATTACATATGCTAAGAGTTATAATTAATAACTGGCGCCTCTGGCATATGCAAATATGCCGTGGGCTCTAACTTCATGCATTATTTTGTGTGGTTTTGGTTATTTCCATTATGCAAAGTAGGGGTTGCCATTAATATGACTTGAAATTGACGTGAGGAAAGGTCCAATTAATTACTATTAATTAATTGGTATTACTGTTAATTGATCATGAGCAAGAGGAGCTGGATTTGATTTTGTTATTTCTAGTAATTTCGGTTACTTGAGTTATGAAGGGGAGGGAAATCATTAAAAGCTAACAGATCTCTGGGTTTTGATTTTGAATATTTGGAGTGGCTTTGGCTTCCACAATACAAGACTAGGGTTAATGAAAAATTGACAGCAAGCAATAATTGCACGACATAGCAACTGTGCCCATGAGCTATTTTTACCTGTAATGTATATATGATAAAAATATAATATATAATTTCATTTTTCACACTTAATTGGACAGAGATGTGAACTTCTTCAGAGAAGTAGAATTCCTTACTCACAAATCAAATATTATTGTGTTTAGAGCATAGAAAACCTTTGCACTCATTTTTTAAAACATTTTTAGAGCTCTCTAGACATGAAATAACACCCCTATAGTCACTTTTACACTAGTATTACCCAGTAAAGTAGTACAGTAGTACAGTATAGTAGTACACCCATTCTTATGTGTGTGCAAGAATTACGTAAAATCTCATATTTGTGACTAATAGTAGACCATATTCAACCACCGAATGACATGATATGTGGTAGCAGTACATGGTCACTTGAAACATTTGCAAAAACCCGCGTAAAAATGTGTCCTACTTGTAGCTAGAAGAAAATCTACACAAAATAATGATTGATGATGGTTTACGCGTTCGGCTCAAACTGCGTGTTGAGTTTCATAACAAGCTGTGATGAATAAATGACTACATGTTACACGACTGTCAAGACACTGACATTCAAGGCCAAGACGATGCAATTAAACACGTCGGCTGTCAGGGGGACTGGAACATATTCCGCTAACCTTTTCTTCCATAGCTTCTGTCAAAGTCCATACATGAACATGCCTGCCTCTGATGTAATTACCTTTTCTATTAGCACGCTGGCCTCAGAGTTAGACTAATCCACTTTAAAAAAAAAGAAAAAGGAAAAAGGATCTCACATATCTTGGCTCCCATTAATGATCCAGCACTAATTCCAATGCAGACTTTGGCACGGTGATCTTTCCTGAATTCTATTGGTTTTAACTAAATATGTGCCTCCCCTTTGGGAGGCAAATAGGGGTAGTTTATTATTAACAAGCAGGTGTTTGCACCACAGGAAGGAATTTAAAAGTCAGATTGTCTGGCATTATACACTCCTGATCAATTGCAAGAATTGACAGGGTGGACTCATCTTATGGAGGTTCTATGTAGTGTTTCCAAAATGCAAAAAGAAAACATAGGAGTGAGAAAAAAACATATTTATAAGCAAGCAATTTATTGCAAACAACCATTAAAATGAAATAGGCAGTAAATCAGCTGGGCAAATATTTAAGACATAAACCTTTAAAAGGCAAAATCTTGGCAAAAATGTTGGTTCAATGTACATTTCTGTCGGGTATTGATACTGGCATGATCTCTCGATGACAATGCTAAAAAAAACGTTCTCTCTTTGAACACAAATGTGGGACATTGAAAGGTGTAAAAAAAAACTTTTATTCTCTAATGACAAAAAATTGAAGTTTGATGGTCCTGATGGCTTTTAATGTATCTGGCATGACAAGGAGATCCCACCTGAGATGTTTCCCACACGGCACATTACACAAGCACCTGCATGAGAAGTGAAACAAGAAGTTAAAGTTGCTCAACATTCAGTACGTTAGTTTAATAATAATAGTACCGTTTCTTCTGTACAGCACCCATTTACCTGGGCCAATAGATGGAACCAGGCATTAAACAATAACGTAATACTGAATTCCTCAATGCAACACAACGTGAGCTTTCGTTTAATGCCGCACTGTTCTGCTGCAGATATTCATCTTACAGTGTGTTGGACGGGCAGGGCGTTAAGTCCATACTTGATTTCCTTCTTCCTTCCTTCTCAAGCTTGACCAAGTCGCCCATCATCCGTGGACATTGTGTCAATACATTATTTTTTTGGCAAAGACCCCACAACCCACTAAAAAAATATTCTACTGCCCACTTTTGGGTAACGACCCACCAGTTGAGTCTCACAGAGGAATACACTCTTTTGGTCCATCCTGTGTGTTCCTCACACAATTGAGGTTTTGTAGCTCTATTTTGAATCTTCTTCAGATTCAACAGTGCAAAATTTAAATTCTTGCAATTCTTGATTTGGTCTACAAATTTTGATCAGGAGTCGATATACGTTTAAGTTGAACCTTAATGATATTTCTTCTATTTGGTTAGTTAAAGCTGGAAGGAGATGGTGGGCAATGGGCATAGGGACTAAAAATCCAACTTTAAAAACAGGTCAGATAAACTGAGGCATGGATGACTTTTCTATTTTATTTGCGAGGACATCTGAATCAGGGAAAACATGATGGCCTGCAAAAGTGGTCCTTGATTACATAGTTATGTATATCTAAATACTTTAGACATATATACATATAGTTAGTAGTATGTTTAAAATACATTTTATATAGGCGATGCATAGGCCAAAAATGTCTTTTACCGATGTTAGCTCTTTTAAGGGAGCCGGCTTTTTTGGCTTCTTTGGGTGTATCAAAAATTGCCATTCAGAAGCACAACGTGTCTCAGATTTTGTTTCCTCCTGCTCATTTTCCTGCACCACACATTTTGACCAATCACGTGCGGCTGTAACAGACGAAAGACCACCGAACGACCAATCAAACAATGGAACGGATTAAGTACAGAACTAAAACAATGCTCTACAATGAGTGACTTTAAGAAATATTACAAACTGATGTTTACAAAATGTAAGGAAGAAGACGTGTAAAAAAAAAAGTTTGAAGAGCTTTGCCATGTCGTTTGTAGGAAGAAGGAAGAACCCGAGCTTATTTAATCACACCCCTTCTTCGTGTCTCTGCAATTACTAAGTTTGTTCATTTCCTGTGTTTAACCTACTTGGTGACTTCTAAACCAAAAGAAGGCACTTTTTATACGGCTTTTTCTCCCTACCTTTTGCTGGCTGCTATTATATATAAAGTTCAACAACACAGACGTTAGACTCAGCAATTTTCCATCTTCAAGGATAGTATCAAAGTCGGGGTGGCACCTTTGTGAAAGGGTATTCGTAAACTGCTGGGAAAACTCCTTTCTCTCAATCACTTCAGCAAAACACAAAACAAACGACGGAATTGTTAACAATGTAAAATCAATTGACTATAATCACTGACTGCCCGTCTGTAACCCACATGTATTTTTTATCTTTGTATGGTATAAGAAGCTAGTCAGACATTACATCATCATCTTTTATTCTCCTCTCCTACACACACAGACACGAAACCTTTACACCACCACTGCTCCTGGCTTTCTTACTTTTAAGACAGGGTCAGCTAAATTGCATCACTGAATATAAAACAAAAGAAAAAAAATATTATTTCTACCGCACAATCTGAAAGGCCAAGGATTATTATCTGATCTCACTTTAATATAAGGTACACAAGTTACTGAAGGACTAATGAAATCAATTTATATTAGTTGCTGAGGTGCTAATGAAAAACTAATGAGTGGTGGTTCGTTCCACAGTAACTACTGCAATTGTGTGTACCTCATTGTAAAGTGTTACCTGTTATACTGTATGAGTTGCAATGGCAGCAACATGGATGAAAAGTGCGAGGTACTGTACTTTCATAGCAATCACTGTCATCAAACTGTAGAGGACATGTTATATGTAACATTCTTAACCACAGTAGAATAGAAATGCGATATAGGATTTTTACCCATACCTGATATGCAGGACTTCATTACCAATATCGATATCAAACGATACAGATATAGGCAGACTAATGTCAGGTCGCATCTCGAGGACTGAACACATTATTCTTCATTTGCTGTGATGCCACTGGAAGCATTTCACAAAATAAGACAAATACTATAATACGCAATCTAAGTTACAGAAAAAGTGCCATATTTATTTTTAACATGTTACTCTACAAAATAGTAGTGACAAAAAACCATGACTAGTAGTCAACTAAAATAACATTTTATTTCAAAGGTATGACAGGTTAGACGGAAAGGAACATTTTGCCCATCATCCACAATCCCTATGTGAGACAAGAACGCACGTCTTTCCCTTTATAGTGTGTTCTAGATGGCCTTAACTGGCATTAACAATGCAGTAAGTGAGGATTCACCTGTCCCGCCTACATAGCCCTCTTAAAAACATGTAATTTTGGTCTTTTGGGGATTTGTTAATTAACAATTTAATGGTAATTATTTTTTGTTCACTGTGATGCAGTCTGTTGAAGCAGTGTCCTCACCAGACACATGATGCCTTTACAGCAGTGGTAACACTGTGTGCCCCTCAGTGTACAGTAGTTGAAACACTTCGTTTCTGTTGGCACGGCTTGGCATGCTCCACATTTACAACCAGCAAGTCCTGACTCCCTGCGCCCTCGTCTGCTGCGACGTTTCGCCCTCTCTTCTACCTCAGCTTCTAAAACCTGTAGCTCATCCCCCGTATATTCAGCCTCACAAAGATAAGGTGTTGTCATCACTGTCGGCTCTCTCGAGGGCTGCCATGATTAGTGGTAGCAAACACAGAATGTGCTCTCTAGGATGTTGGCTGTTATGAGCTCTGTGCAATCAGTGCACCCAGCAAAAAAGTTGTGCTTATAATGACCAAAGTACTTTAAGTATTACACACTTACACGCACGTGCACACACATAGTTCAAATGCATATGTGAAAATTGCAAATAGTTACATTTGTAAATAAATTGTTATTATGTTACATTGTTATTTGTGTTGTTTATGTTATGGTATAGTTGTTTAGACACTTGAGCTGTCGCAAAAGCGGGACTATTTGTGTGAAAGTGAAAGTTATGATTGAAAGCTATTTTTAACAAAATGCTTGTTTTCTCCCTTTTTTAGTCGGCAACTAATATTTTCCTGAAATTTACCTGTGTTCTACTTGCCATAAATAAAGAATGGAAAAAGGTAGAAACAAACTTTTTTTCTGATGAAAGACGAAAAGTCTGCTGGGATAGGCTCCAGCATACCTGCGACCCTAATGAGGATAAGCGGTATAGAAAATGAATGAATGAATGAATGAATGAATAATTCATAATAATTTTTGATGTAAAAATTAATAATTCTGTCAGCATAATGAGAATTTGTGTATGTAATTGCTATTTAATCAATTGTGTTGCTTATCATGCACCGAGTAGGAAGACCCTTTTCTACGTTACAATAGGTTCCATTTCGGGATCTATGGTCATCTTCACACTCTTAGCACTTCAATGCTGTGGTAGCATCGCATGGAGTACTGAACTACTAATTATTATGCCTTTTTTGAATAATATCCGAGTATATTCTCCTGATAAACCAGTTTAAAGACTGCATGTTGACAGACAGCTACTTATGTACTTTGTATTCCTTCCTTTTCATGCAACGGAAAGCTCTAAAGGTTGAAAGACACCGCAATGATAACATATTGTCAAAGGATTGTGTTTATGTTGATCAGATTGCTTGTGTAACACAATCCCACACGTTTAATCCTCTTTGAGTTGCAATGAGTGTTATTTGTCTTCTCCTTTTGGCCATTTATGTAGCATATACACACCGAGAATCCATCGCTGATGCTCGGTGAATGGTGCAGTGTCATGTATTTGGGACAGGTCCATCTTACACTATTGATAGCATCAAGTCTTTCCCCACTTTTTCCTCTTCTCTTTTTGCTGTTGGTAATCCTGTCATTGTTGCTGCCACCGCTTCTTGTATTTCCTGTAAAACTGAATCGAGTGCTGCTGTCCAGACCGGATTGGCACAACAATTGTCACCCGTCGCTTTCCTCTGCAGACGACTAGACTCTGTCAGACGGCTTTGTATCTATGAGAAAAGAGAAGAAAGTGGATTTGGAGAAACCATTGAACTATTTGAAACACAAAGGTTTAAATTGGTACAGTCCTCCCTCCTCATTTTGCGGTTTCAAATTTCACAACTTCACTCAGTCACGGTTTTTCAAGAATAGAAAATATATGTTTTTTGTGGTTGATTACGGCCTATTAGTAGGGATAAAACGTGACGAGAAAAGCTGTAATGCGAGAACAGGGCAGTCAGACGGAAGTATGGCATTGTCACTATGATAACGTTAATGATAATGCAGTCATATAAAAGTGGCAGTGTGAAAACATTATTGGAAGTGCACATTAAGTGTTTTACAAAAATTCAGCAAAAGGGCATAATGATATTAGAAAAAGCTACAATGTCGATACTAATAACTAACAAAAACTCTGGGACAATGCTAATTCTGTAACTTTACACACTTTACACATTACTTCACAATACACAATACACAAAGCTTTACACAATATTTCATTACATTATTATTATTTTTTAAATAATAATATACTGTACATAATATAATATTTTATATCCAGCATGTGTTTTTTTTAGCTGTCACAGTTTTCATATGGTATAGTTGCACACAGATTAGCAATAATTTAAAGGCTTCAAAATTTCATAAAAAATATAAAGTACAATTTAATTGAACTTTCAGCATCTAAATCCGGTATCAATACAGACTTCTTGCAGACACGATATGTATACCAGTGGTTTTCAAATTGGGGTCTCGCCCCTAGGGGGGCCCGGTGATATGACGGAGGGCACCGGGCTACAACGAACACGTTTCATTATTACTGTATTTTTCGGCGGGGGGGGCACGGGAAATCATTTTATCTCCAAAAGGGGGGCACTGAAAAAAAGTTTGGGAACCGCTGATGATATGTACATTATATTCTTCATCTGCTGTTAGTCAGAATATGATTATTATTTTTCTGAGCATTGATTGCAATACAATGGTACCTCGGTCTTTGTAAGGTAATCTTTCTATGTGTGTTCTATGAACAAATAAACTATCCATACACAGATAATAAAGAGGATTAAAGGAATCTGTCTGGATTCTGCCTATAATGTCCCAGCTCCAAAAGTACCACTATCCATTCTTCACAAAAACTGAGTTGCCATGTGGATGCATTGTTTGGCACTCTAGTTTACAGAATGTTACACAGGCGAACAGGCCAGTTTCTTAGGTAACCTGTTTGGCCGTACAATCACTGGCGATATTTTTGGCAATAAGTCGGTATAAAAAAATCTCACGTTACTCTCCTCCAACCACAGCCACACCTACCTAGGTTTTTTTTTAGTCTCTGTAGTCCTTCTTTGATTTCATACGTTTATTTGTTTGAAAGGTCAAACAAAACACAGCAGCCATCTGGTCTTTCATGCAATCCAGTATTGGTTGGGTTCTTGTCGCCTTCTTTCTTTCCTCAAATTACTTCTGCACTTCTTTAGATGTTTAACTGGGCAAGAGACAGTGGGTTTCCTTTGGTGTCCATGTTTTTCGAGCGTTTTCCATTGTTACAGTTGTCAATGTAACATTAAAACATGTAACATCACTCAGCCCAGCAAGTTCAACCAACAATGGAACTCATTTTGTGAAAGCGTGACAGCGGAAAATAGGATCATTCATTAGATCTATGTATATATCAATCTAACCATTGTTTGAAAGGTGATCAATCGACTTAATTGATACTAGGAAATAAAGCATTGGATTTAAGCACTCCAGGTTTTACATTGATGTGGTTTTTTTTAACAATTTTAATGATAAAGACATTTTAGCAGACAGTTTAAGTTGTCATAAGTCGATTAGTCACGCCTGCTGACTGGGGTGCACAGATGACGTCATGTGACGCTGAGTGTGCGTGCTCTGTTAGAAGAGTCCGTGTGGACGTCCCTAAACATGTAATTTTTCATAGAATATGGGGTGTATTTTCATTGGGACACATGCTAGTTAGTTACTTGACTTCTTCCTCTTTACCTTGGTATGGGGTTTAAACTGAGTGTTGGACCACATCCAAAGTTAAGTCCAACTTGAAGCCTTTCAAACTCATGGATGGGAGCGTCAGGACAAGATAAAAGGTGCGTAGCGAGCGTTAAGTTTGTGCATGTTTGTGTTCTGGTTGAATGGGGGGCTTTTTGTCTGGGAGCCACTGTTGTTCTGGCATATGGTCCATTATTTCTTGCAATGATAAGCGTGCTGATCAAACATCCCCCCCCTGTAGCTTTAATAACATCTGTGCAGGTGTTGCAGTAGGTAGGATATTCATTCACTTTCATATCTATCTGCACATGAAATTTCATTCAAATCTGGTGGTGTGAAATTACTTTTTGGTTAGAGAAGTGAATGCGGTATGAAATTAAAGTTAGACTTGTTTTTATCAGAATTAATCATTCAACCTGTTCAAGTATTCTTAATTCAACCTGAAGTGTTGGTTGCACTTTATTCAAATAAAACGTGAATGCATTTGCCATGAATTGTTGTTTACCTGTTTGTTTATATCCATAATTAATGTATACCTGATTCCCTTACAAAAAGCAAAGGGAATTTAGGAAACTTCACCTGCAAAACAGTATTGCAGGAAGCTGTGAAAAGCAAGCTACATTGAGCTCAACAGTTCCTAACGCAGTCTGGATATCTCTACCAATGTGCTTGAGGTGGCAAGGGTCAAAGTTCTCAAGCCAACTTTTGCTAATCAGATTTAAGGCTGCTTCTTCTCAAATGTATATGCTAGACTTCCTTCCAGCTCTTTTTGCTGCAACTTTTGGTGCACTCCAAAAACTTCCTATTAAACTTTTCTCCCCTCACTATATACTTTATGCTAAAATCCCATCTCATAAAAAATCCCTGCAACTGATACAGTGACCCGTATTCCATCTCCAGGATCTTTTCTCTGCTTTTCTGTACTTGGAAATCCTTCACACTCTTTAGAGGGAATTTTGACACCCGCTTTCCCTCACTAACGTTAAAATGCGTCATGTCTGAGCATTTACAAACTCATGTGTAAATGTATTTGCCAGTCTGATCCCGGCCTTCGTTTACCGAGGAGCTCATTAAACGGGATCTATTTGAACCCCGAAAGAGGAAGCCAGTTAAGGAATGTTTAGGCTTGAGGGCTTCCTGGATGGCGTTTGAAATGTCAGCACACACACTCACGCCTTATGAAAAGGCCCCTCATCTTTAGTAATTCAATGAATATTTACGTGGCGTATTATCTGTTCCTGGCAGACAAAAACAGCCTAAATAGAAGGGCTCTCTGCATTTTATCATGGACACTGGGAATCATTACAGCCATTGTTTTTTTACCGCCTCCCCGCCCCCACTCAAAATCTGACAGTTCTCTTATTGTCATTTAAACACGTCAGTAGAACAATGTGGTTATTTGGCAAACCCAAACAGATACTTTACTTTTAAACTGTCACCTCCGGATATTAGTACTTCTGCATAGAGTTTATATACAACACCTATAAAGTCAATTTTTTTAATTGAACACCATGCCACCTCCCAAAATGGAGCGTCTGCTAGCTGTGGTGTCTCCTGGTAGTATCGCTGACCTTCACTGTGCATGATGATTTCAGTGTTGTCCCCTAATTAATGGCATGTTTTGGTTTGAAACTAATTGATATTGCACTTGTTTTTCACTCGACATAGCCTTTGCCAGTACAAAGTACGCCTTGGTAATTTGTTGCAATTCAATAGGGAAATAAAAGGACTTCAATAAATCTGACCTTTACGTGTGTGTGCATGTGATAGTGTGAGTATGTGTGTGTGTGTGTTGAGCAGGACCAGTGAGAACACAATTCTAGTTAGTGGTAATAATGAAGTATTGGATTCAATATTTAAGCCCCCTTTTTCTTGCCACTTTTCCACTCAAATTAATAGAATTAATGCAACTGGTAAATGCAAAATGGCTCACACTTCCAGTCTTTCCTTTGCACTTCGGATTTCTCAGCTTCACGCCATCAGGGTTTTTCAAAAATATATTAATTAATAAATAATGCTGTTACCTGGTTGAGTATAGATTATCGTTAGTGAAAAAGATGCACGTTTAATTAAATGTTGTTAGTGAATAAAAATGGATAAATGAACTAAAATACAAATATGTTGCAAAATGTGAAATTCAAGATATACGTTGCGTCTTGGAATTTTTATATTATGAGAGAAGATTTACATTTGGCGTAATTCGTTCCAACCCTCCGAAAACAGTCATATAAAGTGTAAATATTGTACCCGCCCAAAAGAAATATGTTCATTAATGACAACATAATCCTTTGCATGTGCATGAATGTTTAAAAAACAATGGGAAAATAATAAAATTAATAAAAAACAATAATAAATTTTAGGAAAAATGACACTTTACCTTTCTGGTGGGGTGAGGTGAGCTTCACAGCAGAGGAGGAATGGAGTTTTGACAGATGGCAGAAATCATACATAAGTTACATACTAAATTTAAGTTTTAACAAAGGGCAGGAGCTTTTTGGTATGCTGAGAAAAGGGATGCCGTGACGTAGCCTTATTGGGGATTCTGGGAGGAAGCGGATGATGGCCGATAACAGAGATAACCATTGGGAGAGCAGCTTATTCTTCTTCTTCGGTTTTAAGGCAGTTGGCATCCATTACGTTGGTGCATTACCACTCCAGGGGAGGGCAGCTTTTATGGCGGTCAGGTACATTCAAAATTCTGGGTGGCACTTTCTATTTTCATGAATATTTTTTTGGTAAATGGCACGGAATGAAGCCCAATTCGTATTATGAATTTTTCGTATAATAAGGTGTTCCTAAGTAAAGGTTCCACTGTATAAGGCATTCATTAGACGCAAAGCCACTGTGAAAGATATGTAGTATTCTGCACTGACCACTAGGTGTCTGTTTAGTGAGACACTCAAGCAGTAGACTTGATTGCCAGAACAGCAGGCTTTTATTAGAGGTTTGTATTTTCTCACAACAGACACAATAATCCCTAATAAAAACACGAGCTACTGTAACCCACTTCAAGGTAAAACTCAACTCTGACTTCATGTTCACCTTCTACTCTGGCACCAGAATGCATTTATAGCAACACACACGAACACAAGTCGTATTTATGTCATCAATGCCTTATTTTCTGTTAAAATGTCTACTATATTGTGTAATACAAGGGGAAAGGTGGTTATGTGAGTGACATTTATCTTTCTAATAATACTAAAAACCATTCACAGCACAGAGGGGACGCCATCGTGATCTTTTCATTCAGGTTGCACAGGGGCGTGGTCAGATGAAAGCCCTCGTCTCTGCGGTAATAACTGTTTTTTTCAAAAGGGTAACGCTGTACTTCCCAATTCCCGCTTGACAAAAGACATTTTCCAGAAGAATAATCCATCCATCCATTTTCTATGCCGCTTATCCTCATTAGGGTCACGGGGATGCTGGAGCCTATCCCAGCAGACTTTGGGCGAGAGGCGGGGTACACCCTGGACTGGTCGCCAGTCAATCGCACGGCACATATAGACAAACAACCAGTCACACTCACATTCATACCTATGGACAATTTAGAGTCGCCAATTAACCTAACATGCATGTTTTTGGAATGTGGGAGGAAACCGGAGTACTCGGAGAAAACCCACGCACGCACGGGGAGAACATGCAAACTCCACACAGAGATGCCCAACGGAGATTTGAACCCAGGTCTTTCAGACCTCCTGACTGTGTGGCCAATGTGCTAACCACTCATCCACCGTGCGGCCCAGAAGAAAAATCAAACATCAAACATGCCCAAACCAAATTTTGAGTTGATTAACAAGAATGGCACAGCTGCGCTAGACCTTTTGGGTTTTATTGTCTCACTCCCATTTCTTTTTTTTTGCATTTTGCTGTACTTAGAACTTCCTTAAGATGTAAACTCTTGTAATTTTGATCTTAAAATTTTGTTCAGAAGTGTAAGCTTCACTTTTACTTTGCCTCATGCCAACTATGATGCGTTTAAGGACCAACAGACAAAGAACAAGTGTGAAAAAACAACAGTGAAGCATAAAGACCCAGATATTTAACAGTGCTCTGGTACAGTTAGTACAGAAACAGCTCTCCTGAACAAATTAAATAAAAAATAATAAAAAATTAATTATCTTCTTAAAATAACTGACTCCGGCATTCTAGCTTTGCTAGCACTTAGACCTGACCATGGCATTTGACACAGTTTTAATATGACATTTTAATATCACGACTTGAGTTATGCGGAGGTTTCAAAAGGCATTGTCCTAGAATGGTTCTTAATTGTACTTATCAAACAGGTACTTCTCCATCAACCTTGGAACCTTCTCTTTATCATGCGGTGTACCTCAAGGCTCAATCCTGGGTCCTGTCCTCTTCTCTATTTGCTGCCTCTCGGGTCCATTTTTAAAATATATAACATCCCAATCCATTTTTTGCAAGTGATGTACAATTGCATTTACCTTTGAATTCAGAAACTGACTCGTGTCAAAAACTACTAAGATGTTTACAAGACATAAAAGATTGAATGTGATTAAACTTCCTCAATCTAAAAGTTCCAAAATCTAAAAGTCAACAAGACAGTTATTGTTGTATCTGGTGACCCTGACCTTCTCTAACAGTGCTGTTGGCCCACTCAGTTCCCCCCGCAGCCTCTCTGCAAAAAGCCTTTGCGTTTTTATAGATAGTTATACATTTTATAAACAGATAAGTTCATTGGTAAAAACTACCGTCATCCAACTCAGACTTAGATTAAGCCGTCGCAACCTCCAAACCAGATGGAATCAGTTGTTCATTCCCTGATCACATCTCACCTGGACTATTGTAACCCAATCCTATACCTTGGCCTTCAACAGTCTTCCAATCTCGGCTACAGCTGGTCCAAAATGAGGCTACCTGGCTGATCATAGGCTCAAAAGGCTCAATCACATCACTCCTGCTATTTTTAGAATTCAGTTTAAGATCTTATTACTTGTTTTTAAATCTCTTCATGAGCTGACGCTAGTGTTCCTCGTAATTTTACGAGTATCGGAGCATATACAAAAACAACCGTCGCATTCACTGGACCTATGTGAGTGGCATCAGACATTCACACTGCAGTATCACACCTGTCCAGAACCTTAGAACCTCCATATTTTGTAAATTACTGTTTTCAAAGAGATGACGAGGAGAATTCCACAATGTTGCTTTCTTTATTCTCAGCCTCAGACAAAACAAGCCTGTATGCACTGGTAATGAATTGATTGGCTTTGTAAGTAAATGCATACCAACAGGATCTGGACAGCTTGTTTGCTATTACTTAGATGTTGTTATGTGTGTTATGTGGTTGTTGTCGCCAGTCACTTGCTGAGATGCATTGCAAAATAGTACAGAATAAATTGTTATGTTTATTTCAAATACAGTTCAGGCTGGAATGTATTTCCTGTGCAGCAAGAATTTGCTGTGTGCAGAGAACATACTGCGGACGCCACCTTATTTATCTGAGCTGCTTGTTCTGCGCACTTCAGCCGGATTCCTGAGGTACAGTGATCAACTTTTACAAGAGTGTCCCAGGTCAAGGCTAAAAACCAGCCGTACCAGATACTTTAGTACTACTAAAGTACTACTATGGCAGTAGTTTAGATACTACTTTAGTTTAGATTTTCAAATTAATGTTAAAAATGCACTCATTTGTACTGGCTTATAATGCTTATTTTACTGGATATTTTTCTTTTATATATATATAAACTACAATGTGTCTAAAAGGTTTGGAACACCCCAATTTTTCAGTTATTTATTGAAATTCAAGTTGTTTTAAGTTCAATGAATAGCTTGAAATGGTACAACGGTAAAGTGCCAGTGGTTTAAAAAAGGTAAGGTTACCCAAAACTGAAAACGTATGTATATTTCACAATTATACAAAAGGCATGTTTCAGGTACCACAAAATAGTTCAACAATTTAAAGCCGTTTGGCAGAAAAGGAGGTGGATAAAGCCATGGCAGTTGGTGCTACTAATTCCTACAGGTGTTCCAAGTTCTGCAATACCTCCTCTGTCTGCATAAATGTGTCGTTTGGAACACACGGTGGTAATACCCCTGTGAGCATCAGTTGAACACTACTCAACTGGAGAAAGTCATTTGTTGCTACAAATAAGACAAGAAAATGGCAATTAACAATGGAAGACAAAAAGAGCATCTCAATAAGTTTTTCCTCCAAAGAAATTGGAGTGAGATCATTTGACCGGTAGTGTATAAATATATATATATATATATATATATAATTTTTTAAAATCTAATTTTATGTTATTTTTATCTGTTCTTTATTTGTACTTTTACATGTACTCTGTATTGTACTTGTTTTTTAGCTGTTTTTATGCTTTTATTTTAGCTTCTTATGTTTTATCGTTTGTATTTACTATAATATTCTACTTCATACTGTTTACTCCACGTGTGTACTCCACATCAAAGTAGTGGCTGTTTTTGCTTTATAAATAAGCTTGACCTTGGGAAATGTATGCTGTACATTTTACCTGTATTAGCACTTGTTTATATATTTGTAAGTAACTTTTTAAGGGAAAACATTTTTACCAAATTGTTACCAAAGTTTTGTGAATCACTGTCCCCTGTATGCAGTACTAATGTGATTATGATATGGCATTATTTTCCCCCTAGGAAAAAGTCTGAAAAAGACAAGTCGTGGTCAAGAGACTTACTGAACCTCCAGTACATGCACCCCTCTCCAAGTCAAAGCTTTTCCTCCTGTAACTTACACACGTCAGTGACACGGACTCGCTGGAAAAAGTCTTAAAGGATGGGCAAGTTAGCAAACAACAAGGAAGGAGTTATGATGCTAATTTCAAAATAAAAGGAATTAATGAAGTCAAACAAACGGCGAGCACGTTTTTTTGTTGGATTATACCAGTTGCAAAGATCTTTGACTTAAAAATATATAATTTTTGAAGACTGACCTTGAAAAAGAGGGGTTGTCTTATATTCAGGTCAGTATAGTATACTCGAGCACGGTGGCTGACTGGGTAGCATGTTGGCCTCACAGTCAGAAGATCAGAGTTCGAGTCTCTGTTGGGCATCTCTGTGTGGAGTTTGCATGTTCTCCCCGTGCGTGTGTGGGTTTTCTCCGGGTACTCCGGTTTCCTCCCACATTCCAAACACATGCATGTTAGGTTAATTGGTGACTAAATTGTCCATTAGAGTATGAATGTGAGTGTGAATGTTTGTTTGTCTGCCCTGCGATTGACTGGCGACTAGTCCAGGGTGTACCCTGCCTCTCGCCCAAAGTCAGCTGGGATTGGCTCCATCATACCCGCAACCCCAATGAGGATAAGCGGTATAGAAAATGGATGGATTGGTGGTATACTTGAGAAGTTCTCTGGGATAATACAGGTTGGTTTTGCCCTGTGTACAATTGTTGAGCAAATATGCGCTAGAATACCTTCATCTTTTGTTCACAGATAACTGAAACAACTTCCTTCTCATTCATCCCTGAAGTGCCACAGGACTTTTTTTTATAGTCAGATGCTGAGCTTGATGGGTTAGCAGAGAGTTGGTTGTTCTACAGCACTAAACTGGACGGTCGTTGGATAAATGCTGGGCTTAGTCCCGCCCATTGGGCGCTCAGCGTCTCTGGAAGTCTAAGAGGCAGTGGGCCGGCCTTCTGACTTCTGCATGAGGATTGGATAGTTTTTTATTTTGTTGTTCTGAACTGAGCTGGAGGCTTTCACGATCCCTCACGACTTTGCCTTTGTTGCAAACGACTAGAAACAAAGGGTATACTTTACATAAATAAATAAACACATTTATTATGTAGGTAGGAAAGAGCTTCCCCTCCTTGAATGACCAGCAGCTTCCACTGGTTGTATGGGTATAAGAATGACAAAAAACATACACAAATAAAACATTCTCATACAGTATTAGAATCATTTTAAGTAAGGTGTTTCTATGGCTGTACTACACATGTGAACAATACCACATTTGACAATAAGAGCAAATTATGACGAGTTAAAAAAATTCCTTCTTGGATATCGAGAAATCAGTTTTAGAATTCAAGGTGGGTCCGTACAAGCTTGAGTTGTTTTTGTGTTGTCGAGCGGCAACTCGGCAAATGACAGCCTGCGACACCCACAAGGGAATAAACACTGCGTGAATAAGTAATCACCAGATAAGATCAGCTTCAATGAGAGAAGCGCTCATCCTTCCCCGCTGAGTGTCTTTCCATCCTGGAGCTGCAGCAAGAAATAAATAAGTGAAACGTGTGAGGCACGGGTCAGTGTCTGTAAATGCTTTGCATACCCCGTGATGAGAAACTGGCACCAGCACACGAGAGCTCGCTACGGGGTGACGGCTGCGTGTGACGGCTAGTGCAGTGGTATATTACCGCGTGTTTACATGAGTGAAAACATGCCCACTCCAGCACAGCATGATCACAGACACTCGCTTTGGATCTTTATCCTAATTAATGCCGGAACCGTCCAAGGAACACTGACAAGTAGGGCTGCTTTCGAGAGGACAGTGTTAAACACTGATGTTTGTTTAGCATGTGTGCTTTGGATTAACACCCATATTTGCATGCTAAAGACTTGTAATTAAGGAGATTGTTTTGAGCAGAACGTAGATCCATGTTTACATGTTGGAGACTTGGTTAGCATATGCCCCAGTTAGAGTATTTTCCGCTTTAATCTGAAAATTGAGTGAAAAGGGTGAGGAGCTCGGCCATCCGGGAGGAGATCAGAGTAGAGCCGCTGCTCCTTCACATCGAAAGGAGCCAGTTGAGGTGGCTCGGGCATCTAGTCCGGATGCCTCCCGGGCGCCTCCCTGGTGAGGTGTTTCGGGCATGCCCAGTCGGGAGAAGGCCCCCGGGAAGACCTAGGACACGCTGGAGAGACTATGTCTCAGAGCTGGCCTGGGAACGCTTTAGTGTCCTCCTGGTGGAGCTGGAGGAGGTCGCCGGGGACCGGGAAGTCTGGACTTCCCTACTGAGACTGCTGCCCCCGAGACCTGGACCCGGATAAGCGGAGGAAAACAGAATGGAATGAATGGAATCTGAAAATTTAGGAAACCATTGTGCCACAGTGCATGTACATGTCCCGGTTTGCATACAATATGGCGCGGGCCTTCTTGTGATATTCTTACGCTACGTGAGTCCAACAGTGTTCGGGTTGTATCTTAAATGACAAAATGTTAGCGTTCTGTTGCATGGAAACCGGAACCAGAAGTCATCATCCCCCAGCTTTGTTGCCCTTCTATTTACCAACTGACTGCAGTTCTTTGCTAACTAACACAGTTACGCCACAAGTGTCTGCTTTTCTTATTGATCACGGCTGCAAAATAACCCACAACGGAGCCAAACAGAGTCAAAACTTCTGGAACCAATGTTCCACTGTGTGTACGGGTGTCAGGAGTTTTGTACCCCAGAACAGAGACCAATACGACGGGTATCAAGAGGGTGTTTAATGACAACGGAAGGAGCTCACAAGAGGTGAAAATACAAAGTACAACAAAAGACCCCAGTGACAAAATGTCACTGCGAAACTAACAAAGTACAAACAAAGAACAAAGTAGGAAATAAGGAACACTACTAGAAATGCTCAATAATAAAAATGCTGAAATAGAAATACCGTAATATCTGGTGGGATGTCCCGATCCACATTTCTTGGCTTCCGATCCGATCCAGTTTTTTTGTAGTCTTGCCAATCCGATCCGGTACCGATCCTGTTTTTGATAATAAAGTTTTGTTACAAACATGAATCCGTGGAAATGAATATGGTTATCAAAATAGCTGTTCAAAACGTCAAAAGAAATAAATCAAAATATTGCAGCCAAAGCATTGCTGGATGAACTTCTTTTTATTTCGCTAAATAGATATCTGCAAGTTACAATTGGAAGAAATGGGCGTGCAAAATACTGTAGCAATGGGATTATTGTGTTGTAAAAGGCTGTTTAGTGTGTGGGCTGTAGAGGGCTGTGGTGTCCAGCATGCTGGTTAGTGCAAGCGTTTGGAGTCAAGTGTGTAAAATAAGAAAACTACAAAGATGCACCTGATGTACCGAGTGTTTTGTGTTGACATGCAAATAAATGAATTACAGCCATCCTGAGATCTAATTATTCAGATGCCATTGCAATGCTTCTAGAGTAGGACTAATCATTTGACATGGTTATAGATCAATTTGTGGCGTGATTTAAAATATAAGACTTTTTTTAGACAAACTCTCTTCAATGCAATAGTAGTTTATTGATGGTAACAGGTAGCTATCAGAACGGCCAAGACAGAGGAGTGCCCGGAGCACATTGTGCTTGGGAAATCCATTCATTCCATCCATTTTCTATGCCGCTTATCTTCATGGGGGTTGCGGGTGTGCTGGAGCCTATCCCAGCTGTACACCCTGGACTGGTCGCCAGCCAATCGCAGGGCTTGGGGAATCTACGGAAAAAAATGTCCAGCGTCCAACAGTAAAGTAACCACCGTACCCCACCGACACGTCTGCGTCGTGGTGTTGTTCATCCGGATGGATGGCGGGAGTCGTGTGGCAACCAGCTTTGAGGTGCATTTACCACACTTAGCATGTTGGAGTGTGGCCCTGAGTGACACCCACCAGACTGACCCGATCTCGTGGCGGAAGCCATTATCATTAGATCCTCTAAATACAACGGATCGGCAGTCAATCGTGAAGATCTTGAAAATCGGATCCAGTTTAAGAAAATATATACCGGAAATGACGAACTGTGGGATGAAGGAATGGCGAATGCATGATTCTGGTGAATGTGCAACACCAATCTGGGAACTACCTGACGAGATAGCGTAGCTTATGACGGGCTTGGCTGGTGATGTGTCACAGCCTTGCTAATCAGGCCAGCTGGTGAGAAGGCTCCTCTGCAGAGATGCAATGAGACAGTAGAGTGCAGCAGACCAAGCAGAGTGCAAATCATGACGCAATGTACCTTCAAATCTTGGTTTTCAAACGTCCTGGATTTTCTATGATCCGTTTTTCAAAGAAAAATATGGCCAAAATTTAGCCTTGGATTTCATACAGTCTCAATTATTGTACAGTACTGCTTATAACAAACTTTGTTTTCTCTGTAGTGTATCATTCCAGGGAATTGGTTGTCCAAACAATCATGACTTTTTTATACATATATTTTTGTGGGTATCTGGAACAAATTTGTACATTATATCCTAAGGTAAAAATTGCTTGGGTTTTCTTGCGTTTTGTTTTATTTGTTATATTCCATATTCATATCACATTCCTAAATTACTGCATGGACCCGAATATGAGAGTATTTTTCCTCAATAAGACTCTAAAAGACTGGTTGTCTTATTTTAGGAGCTTGGAGGGTTATACATGCAAACATGCAAATGACAGAGTCCAAGCTTTTCTTCCTGTCACAAACAGACATGCAGCAATGCAAAAAAAGTTTAAAAAATGCAACTTATATTCAGGATCATTGTATAAAGAGGTCACTCTAGTACTACCTCTTTGACTACCTGTGATTAGAGTGTTTCGGTAACTAATTAAATGGTCAGCTTCATATACAAAAATATCAATTCCAACGGTCTACTGTATGCATTCTATTTGGCGTTTTATGTGTTGCACAGGTAATAAAAAGTGTTAATGGATACCCGCTGCATAACCTCGGCCCCCGCCTGCGTCACGTAGCACACCGCCGTTGGAATTGGCATTAATTGCTTGAGAGGGGAAAGTAATTATCTCAGGTGATTATTACTCTTGGGTAGAGTGAGAAGCAAGGCACAAGGCTTTCCTGTTGGCTCCCCGCGGAGGGGACGTTTCCAGATTTCTTGCCTTTTAACGTGTTTTAATTGGAGTGGAAGAGCAGTTAACGCTGTGCGGGCTCCTGGCTCAAGGGTCTATCACGCACGCCCGCACACACACACACACACGCACATCCAGCTGAACCTTGCATACGCTAACATACTGATGTGATCTAGTACAAGAGCTAAAATAGCAATGCTCCGTTCTGTTTGACACTGTCACCTCGAAAGTCATACAGTTTGGAAATCAACAAAGATTTGTGCAAGATTTGACACAAGTTCACACAGAAGGGCATGGGTGATGGTAAAAGACAAGACAAGTAATAAAAGTAGTAATGTAGTAATAAAAGGTGAAGGGAATAAATACTGTACATCAGTTATTACATCAGGGTAACTTTTTTCAGCTCAGTGTTCAAATGTTACTTAAAACTTCACCTTAATTCGGCAGTTTGACCAGCTCCGGTATTGTATTGTACAACACTGTATTGTATAGTTACTTAAAAGTCATGTGGTGCCCAATCATCCTAATTGTTATTGCTGACGTGAATAACTTTTGTACATGTTTTTTACTATGCAAAAAAAGCACATTTTGAATGCACCTCAGCTTTAAGTTTGGATTCCCTGGCCAGGTTTTTAGTCCGCAGGTTTGGAGAATGTGTCACAAACAAAAGTTAACAAAAAGTGCAATTTTTTTTTTTTGGCTGTTCAGCTAAAATGATCTCTCAAAAAATCTAGCGCAAAACCAGAGACACACGTCAGAAAACAAAAGATATCCAAATGGATGGAAGAATAACGCAAATGTTAGTCAGCTGGAGGGAGCTGAGCTGAAAGGCAAAGCTCTCGATTTACCGGTCGATCTACGTTCCTACCCTCACCTATGGTCATGAGCTTTGGGTAGTGACCGAAAGGACAAGATTGCGGGTACAAGCGGCCGAAATGAGTTTTCCCCTTGGCTGGGCTCTCCCTTAGAGATAGGGTGAAAAGCACTGTCATCCAGGAGAGACTCGGAGTAGAACCGCTGCTCCTCCGCATTGAGAGGAGCCAGATGAGTTGGCTCGGGCGTCTGGTTAGGATGTCTCTCGGATGCCTTCCTGGGGAGGTGTTCAGGGCACGTCCAACCGTAAATTGGCATTGGCCTCACAGTCAGGAGGTTCTGGGTTCGAATCTTCGTTAGGCATCTCTGTGTGGAGTTTGCATGTTCTCCCCGTGCGTGTGTGGGTTTTTTCCGGGTACTCGGATTTCCTCCCACATTCCAAAAACATGCATGTTAGGTTAATAGGCGACTCTAAATTGTCCATAGGTATGAATGTGAGTGTGACTGGTTGTATGTCTTTGTTTGTCTACATGTGCCCTGCCATTAACTGCCGACCAGTCCAGGGTGTGCCCCGCCTCCCGCCCAAAGTCAGCTGAAATAGGTTCCAGTATACCCACGACCCTAGTGAGGATATGCAGCATAGGAAATGAATGAATGAATGAATATTTCATTTGTAAACTGCATCAAATCGGATCGTTCTTTCTTCAAATGCATCATTTTTGAATGGAACTCGTGTATCTCGATTCAAATCGAATTGTCTGTCACAAAGAGATTTATGTGTTACAAATAAAAGAGAATCGGTTTCATTGCTTTCTGACAATGTTTATTTTTATTTATTATTGCAACCAGACAGCAAAATGATTGTTCCTTTTTAATAGGGTCCCTTTCAGTCAGGGGCCATTGGAATTGCTTTCTAAAAATGTGGTTCTGATTAAGGTTTAGCGTCGGGGGTGTCAAACTCGTGTCACGAAGGGCCGAGACACTGCAGGTTTTCTTTCCAGCAAGTGATTTTAATGATCAACACCCCTTTCAATTAAAATCATCTACTGGAGAAAGCGGTTGGAGAGAAAAACTGCAGTGTCTCGGCCCTTCATGGCACTAGTTTGACGCATGTGGTTTAGATGAATACCAAGTCCTACCGTAGTTAATACATGCAGCATTCTGATCCTGGCGCTGATTATTTTTATTTTCATCATTTATTATGGCAAAAAAAAACATCTAAATCCGACAAAATGGGGACGTGACCAGGAATAATACACCAAAATCAATTTCATCATTTGTAGGTGCACCGAGAGATCACATCAATGAGTCTAACCTCCATTTCCATTCATGCAATAGGATATACAGATAAAACCATAACAGTGAAACTGAATTATCATTCATCATTGAAGTTCTTATCATTATTCAAAGTGTAATTATGAATTTTCCTCAGTCCTCCTGAGACTCTCAGTCAACGCTCCCCTGCGCGCGCGTGTGTGTGTGTGTGTGTGTGTGAGAACACGAGTCGATGTGTCTGTTAAAGGCTTTTTAATTGCGAGGCGCCGTCCTTCGCCATTAAACAAATGGCACTTCTGAAGAATGAACTTGGACGCAGTAAAAGGGGATGAAGGTTGTGTAATGATGCCTCTGGAGACATGCCCACACGCTACCTGCTGTGCGGCAAACATGTCAGTCAAGCGCCAGGTGGTCAGTAGTCTGCTAGGACGTCTCAAACACACACACACACACACACGCAAAGTTGGACGACCACACACATTTAAATGTCATTAAAAGTAAATACCTGTGGAAAGATCAAGGTCCAGACATGACTTATTGTGTGATTCAGAATTATGGAAGGCTAATGTGTCTTTCTAATGTCCTCGTTTGTGATCCAAGGCATAATTAACTTTGCCTTCTAGCAGGCGAGAAACCATATTTGGTAACATAGGTGTGTTTTTCAGTTGGACCCCACTCGTGTGCATATATTATCCCTCCTCCCATCTAATAAGCAAAAAAGAAATGAGAATAATATGAAAGTTGTCACCAAATACAGTATAATAAATCCTTCTATGTAAATGTACATTCCAAGGTCAAAGATCATAAACTTTTGAACTGTACGGGCAATATCTGCTTCCTCCTCCCGGTAGACACAAAAGTCAACAACCGAGGACAATGTTTTAGTCTTCAAAGTGTACTCGTACAGCACAATGTAGCACATTAAAAAAAAAAATCTGAATAAGTACTTTTAGTGAGGAATGTTCTTGATCATGTGCATTTTCTAGTATAGGGACCGTTAGGTACACCAGCAATACAAGAGCTGCAGCAGAAATACTTTATTTACTCACACGATTATGCTCAGTTTTATAAGTAATATGTAAAGTATATATATATTATATAAAGTAATTTTACAGTAACGGCTGTCCCCGCTCCAGAGTGTACAGTGACATTGGTTCTTTATATTCGCTATCTAATCCTTGGCACGTTGTAGTGAAGTCTGTTTGCTGTGAATTATAGCCACCTTAATCCACCCACAATTCTCACGGTGAAATATGTTTATTTTATTCAGCATGCAGTCTCCATGGTCGGGAAGTTCAATAAAAACGTGGACAGCACACCACGTTACCAACTTTTGGAATGTGACGTTTTCCCATCTATTGGTTCTGATTGCCATCACTCGATATTTGTTTTCAGCACACTGGTACTATTATTATTGTAGCTACAATGAGTTCATAGTTGTAGCCCATCAATCATCACACAAATACCAGTGGAATAGTTTAGTGAGTCCAGTTCGTGGCGTTTTCCGCGGTGTCTGGACCAGGACAGACGTGAGTTTGAGTAAAGGTAGTGACAAAACAATAACATGATGTTGAACAACTTATAATAAACACCTTGTCTACAATTACTTCAATAGTGTATGCATTTTTTGAGACACCCTATATGCTTGATACATTTTCTATTCTTAGAAGTGTTAGGGAGATGTTGCAAGCTGTTGTTTATTACAGTTGTTTGTTGTTTTGCATTGAATGTCACAGTTTGTGAAATTGAGTTCCGTTTATGTAAAAACGGTGTTCTGAGGCAAGCAACCTAACAGTGAAGTCACGTAGAAGTGTATGCGCCTTACTTTATGGTAGGAAGCATTTATAATGAACCGTTAAATGATCTCATCTGCCCATGTCACAGCCAGCAAGCAGTGAAGGATGATGATGTAATGGGAAAGTGGTGTCCCATTTCTTTCTTTCAGGTTTTAAGGCTTAAGGGAAGGGCTAAAACAAAGGGGAAAGGTTAAGGGGTAGAATTGGAATGCAGTCCAAGTCAATGCCTGCTTTACTTTGTTTCAACTTTCACTTAGTACGAAAATAAATCATCACGAAGGCAAGTAAATAAAATAGAAATTATATATTTTTGGATTGTCAATTACGGCACGTTGGCTGAGTGGGTACCATGTGGGTTCGAATCTCCGTTGGGCAACTCTGTGTGGAGTTTGCAGGTTCTCCCCGTGCGTGCGTGGGTTTTCTCCGGTTTCCTCCCACATTCCAAAAACATGCATGATAGGTTAATTGGTGACTCTAAATTGTCCATAGGTATGAATGTGAGTGTTTGTTTGTCTATATGTGCCCTGCAATTGACTGGCGACCAGTCCAGGGTCAGGTGGGATAGGCTCCAGCATACCCACGACCCTAATGAGAATAAGTGGGATAAAAAATGGATGGATGGATTGTCAATTAATAAAATTTTTAAATATATTCTTTCATATTCTCATTATCTGTTTCGTTGTCTGTTATCTGTCTGATGGCTGGATTGGTATTTGATACATCTAGATACTCGCTGCACTACAGCCACCGTAGCCGTGGGCCAGGAGAAGATTTTACCAGGTGGTGACCATCCTTCACTGGCTCGTTCAACCCTAAACCACGACAACCTCTAATTTGTGCGTCGAGCAGTGATGGCCAGCCATTGCTCAAGGAAGAAAGAACAAGGAGCACAAAAAAGATGTGTAAAGGCTCCAATCTCCAGGGCTTTGTCAGGCTCTTGTGAACCAACCTCCACCCTTCATCCTCCAAGGTCTGGCTCATGGCCTAAGTTTTCTGCAAGTTTGTGTGTCCCAGTCCGTGCCTTGATGTCTTTTAACTTCAGCAGACATCCTGCCTGGGCCTTAGAAAAAACAGCTGCCCTTTGGCATCCTGATCTTGTCCCGGAGTCTGTGAACATCATCACAGCCTTGCATTTTGCCACCTTGAACTCCTCCACCACAGATGTTAGGAGTAGTGGTCTCGAAATTTCCTGGCAATTCTCATCAACCTGCTGTTATGTTGAGACAACACCGCCACTGTCGTTGAGAGATGCAGCATACCTCTTCCCAGGACATCGGGTTTTCTTCGATTGATGGGAGGGTCTCCTTGTACATTCCTTTAGAACTCGCTGGTCACGTTCCCATTTCTGATCACCATGCTTCTTGATTTCTCTTGTTTAAACTTCATTTGGGTCCATGTTGCCACATCATAAGCTGATATTAATGTCCATGAATCCTCTTATTGTGGGGGAGAGAATGCCAGACTATTAAGGTCTTTATGAAAAAATCAAATACAATAATTGTATAACTATTACATAATTAAAACAAAATTAAAATATGTGTTTGTGTTATGCATTAATGAATCACAACGTCAGAAACAATCATAGCAAAAGTATTTATTTCATGACCAATAATAAGATTAATACAGTTAATATTAGAATAAAATGATATTTCATATATTAAATTTTTACTCAAACAAAAATTCCATACAATCTTCCATAGAAAGTGTGACGATAACTAAAGAACTAAAAGTGTAAATCATTTGTTAAATACAGAAACGGCTGCATGAGGTTTCACTGTGAGCGTACAAGTAAGATACAGTTAGTGGGATTGTGACAGAAAAAACAAATTAGATATAACAGATTTTTGGACACATTTTTAGATTTTTGTAAAAGGTGTGAATACAAATTGAGTCATTATTTCCTCCATAAACCAGCATGTACCCTGCAAACCAACAAACAGATGGGCAAATAAACACAAACACAAATCCAACATTCCGCCAATTAGTCAGGCCAGGTAAATCTGGTCGATGCCTGCAAATATCGAATGAACTGTTTCAAGTGTCCTGCTTCAAAGAATGTAAGCTGCTTATTCATTGCACCAATTGAGTGCTACTATTTTTTTAAAGATAATAAGCCAGTGTTGGACTATAAAAAGCAGCAAAGCCTTGAAATGTATATCCATTTGCTTCATATGGCTTTTAAACTCTTACATTAACCGGACAATTTCTCTTCATGTTCACTGGACATGCTTTGAAATGACTCTTTATGGTGCGTTATTAGTACTGTGCAATAGCTCCTCCTTTTGCTGCGTCATATTCCAATCAGGTGTGTGCAGCTGCTTGAGGATTCATCCAATCCAACCAGCCAGCTTTTTATTTATGTTGGGGAAATAGAAATGACAGCTTTCAGTAATATTGCACATTTTTTCCATCCACTGCCTTTCTCCAGCTGCCAGTTTTGCTTTTTAGCCAATATTGTCATATGCAGGAGTTACCTTTGCATATTGACACACTATGATGTGATGTGTGTGACGTCAATGCAACAGATATATGTTTTTTTAAAGGATAATCGCTTGATTGTTGAGGCTGCAAGGGTCAATTGTCAGATCACTTGTAGCTGGCTTGCATAAATGTAACCCATCTTGTAGAATCTTGGGCTGAGAAACATCCTATGCATTTTAGAGATAATTCATTTTGGTTTTCTTCTGCTGCTAATGATATGGCTTGTGATGATGTCATCACGCAGCTCAGTATGATCGAAGTCTGGAATTGTTTCCAAGTTTTGCCTTTGGATTGTAAATATGTCATTTGCAAGGTTTGGAAAGTAAGCAAATAAGGCTTACTGTGAGATCTTACTGTGTTCACGCGTGCTGTGCTGAATGAGCCCAGTTTATAATTTTACTGATTGTATTAGTCTAGAATTTCATACATTGCACTTTACCTTGTTCTTATATGGATGTTTGTGCCGCATAGAAATGTGCAGCTTTCCAAATTGTATCGTTGCCGGCATTATTCGTATTTTTTAATGTATTAACCACAGCTATGACTTACCTGTCCTAATAGTTGATGGTAGGAAAACATGTTATTTTGGTTGACTGCTGATCATGATTAAAAAAAAAAAAAAAAAACTTTTGCTGAGAGAAAATGTTGAAAATAAATCTCTATATATATTTTATAACTTGTTTTGTATTTTGCAGTGTTTTTCTAATTTAACACAAGCAGTGTTTATTTATGAAAAGCGTCTAGTACAGGGGTGTTCGAACTTTCTGGCTTAAAAAAATTTGGCAGAGGGGCCATCTGCCAAAGAGTATATTGGTGACAACAAACACTTGCTCACGGTGCCACAAAACGAAAAAACAACACTTCTCATAAATCAAATTAAAACAACAATTCAGAGCTAAACATAACTTAAAACTGTTATTTCCAAATGCCCTCAAGGCATGCTGGGTAGTCCAGTGGCAGCAACAATATGAACTATGAACAATAAAACATTAGATATGATGTGTATGTTAACTCATCCTTGCTCACTTCTCTGACAACCTCCTCAACATATTTTGCAATCAAGCATAAATGCTGGGAGAAAAGAATATCACAACCTACCCAGCATGCCTTGTGGCGGGAATATGGGTGTTCTTTTTCATATGCTTATTGCGCTTCTATATCTGTCTGCCCACATGGTGCAGTAGGTAGGTTATTCTGTGCATCCTAATAAAAATCATAAAGGTTTAATTTGCTTACTTCAAATGATATTCCTTCTATAATGAGTGAGGTGTCTGTGTTAAAAGTCATGTTAGGATTGTTGTTTTCTTCTCCACTTCCATCCACATTGTTTCATCCACTAGCATGCGCCTTTCTATTTAATTGCCTCTTGTTTACATGTGTATCACAATGCATATTCACCTAATTATCATTCGTGTCCAATCAGATGCGCTGTGAGGCATTGGAATTAATTTATAGCCAATAACATATGGCGATAAGACATGCCTGAGGTTCTGCAGCTCTG
Organism: Oostethus manadensis; assembly: GCA_024372805.1. Classification (NCBI taxonomy): domain Eukaryota; kingdom Metazoa; phylum Chordata; class Actinopteri; order Syngnathiformes; family Syngnathidae; genus Oostethus; species Oostethus manadensis. The sequence continues at coordinate 3,418,251 of QODF01000042.1, forward strand.
GTTGATTAAACCAATTCAAAATAGCAAGCTGTCCATTTTTTGTTGTTGTTGTTGTTGTTTTCCAGGCACCCACTCTCAAGCGCACAAATAAATAGACTAAAAATAAAGCAGGAGTAGGGTCTTTGGGCTAGTTGGCGTGACGGCGCTTGGGTCGGTGAGCTCTTCCTTTCATCTTTCAGATGTTCTGGTGACTTATCAAGGAGAACTGAGATCCGCCATCAGCATGCACTTTCATTGGACGTGCCCATTAAAGCCTTTAAGTGTGTCATGAGCTATAATAGGCTCCATCTTTGTGTAGAAGGCAGATGTTCATAATTTGCTCCCAGCCACTGCAGCTCTGCCCTGAATGCATTATCTCAGATTAAAGTAATAAAGGCAAGAATTTGAATGTACCTGCACTCATCCCTTTTAAATCCGCTATACACTGTATGATTTGCATGGAGATTCACCGCCGCTCATTGCATACTGAGGAAGCAGGCTAGCCTAGACTTTATAGGTGAACGAATATAAAGTGCAAGTAAACTGTAGCCTACATGTGGCATTTGAAAGACTCTCATGCTGAATATTTCCTTCAAGACAGCTTTTTTACTGTTCATTCTTTTATTCACGTGAATTTATTATGAACCCAATGCTGGTGCAGGGTTAGTGAACTCAACCTGTAGTTAACTGGAGGTAAGCAGTGCCAGAGACGCTGCGTGTGAATGATTGGAGCTCAATGAACCAATTCAGGGGGAAAAAAACCCTGAAATGAGCAGGAATGGCACGAGTCAAGTTAGCATGCTAACAGTGCTAACATGCTTACGTTAACACCCAGTATGGTAGAGCCATGTGTCTATTATGTTAATACTTTCAAAAAGTTCTAAATATGCTACTATGCTAATATTAGCATGCTAGCACTAACATGCTAACACCTGCCATACTAGCACTAACTGTTTAAAAAGTTGTCTACTAATAAAAATGGCTAAAATTACTACTATGCTAATGTTAGCATGATAGCAACGCTAACAATAGCATGCTAATCCTAGCATGATAGCGCTAAGTGTCTGCCAATGGTGAAACTAAAAGAAACTGCTAAAACTATAGCAATTAACGTGCCAGCAAGGTTCACATGCTAACATTAGCATGCCATCACTTAACATGAAAGCAGTAAGTGTTTCTGTAAGTCTGTACTCAAAAAAATGGCAAAAAAAAGGCTACTATGCTAATGTGAGCATGCTAACTGCTAGCATGCTAAGTAGCAAAACTTACTACTTTTCTCTAACCCTAAAAGAGTAAAATGTAAAAAAAGAAAAAAGAGGTCAAACTAATTGGCTCACAAATGACTCCCAACGACACGACACTTTCAAAGGGCCGATTCGTTTGTGAAGGACCCATCACTTGGGAATGACAGACAGCTTTGGAAGGCCACTTGAGGGACTCTCCAAAATAAAATGCCCACACCATACGACACAGACCAAAAAATTCTGTCCATGCCACGGTCCAAATCGGTTGTGAAGTGTGAGAAATATGGACCTTTGAAAAATTCCCCATTCATTTTCAATGGGAAAAAGGGGGATTGTGGAAAATCGGGAACTCTTGAAAAGATAGCGACCCATTCCCGAATGAGCTGAACGATTAGATGATTTAATGGTTGAAAAATGAAGGAGGGCTTCAACGCCAAAAAACGGCAGAAAGAGAGTAATCAGAATTCAGTATGTGTGAGTGCTTTATACATTCACACAATAATGATGAATCTTATGTAGAGGTGCATGTACAGTAGATGCATATACGTAGGAAAGTGTTCATTTGAATCCCTGGAACTTCACACTCAAATGCTTTTTATGCTCCAGTTTAACAGTATCAAATTGTATGTGTATGTTGTAATTATTTTTGCATTGGTAAAAAATAGGGATGTCCAATTTTTGGCTTTTTTTTTGCAATAGCCAATATGCCGATATTCTCCAGCTCTCAATTTCCGATTTTTGATACCAACCGATACCGGTATGTTTTTTTTCCCCCCCCCCACTTTAAACGTATTCCCACATACGTAGTATACCGAGTACATAAACATACTCCCCTTACACACTCATACACACTACTGAAGTGGCTGAAAAGATACATTTTGCCCCAATTCCCCAAATGCCCCAAAATCTTAGTCCGGTTTTACCTATTTAGTTTTGGGAGAACCAACAAAATGTACATGTCAGTCGACTTCCTTTGTGCTTGCATGAGAGCTTAACGGATTACTATCTGCATAAAGAAACCCAATGATTTGTATCTGAAATAACCACACAAACAAGTGACATTACTCGCTCAGGTGAAGGTATTAAATCTGTGAGCAGAGTCCATTAGTTGACAGTGGTCCCAGTTCATTTTTAGGAGGGAAGTGAAACATGAAAATGACTGCTGTTTTTTTTTCTTGTACAAATTTGGCGTAAACCTCTCCTGTTCTCCCCTATCAATTTACAGCAAGGCAGCTTAGCTCAGGTTATTTCAAGCATGACCAGGAAAGTAGCACACAATGGAGTCAATCCTGCACAAAAAAGACAGCTGGGAATAGCTACACTCACACACACAAGCTCGGCACATTCATTTTGGTGGAAGTTGTCTTCCATTGTAAAATAATGCAGAGAGCAAATTAAAAAGGGAATCATTGTGAAGTGTCCCAAATTATTGGAGCATAAGTATCCCTAATGAAGTCATTTACTTTTAAGGCAGAACATAAACAAGCTTTCCTTTCAGAAACCTCTATTACAACATCTATCTCCTTGAATTGCGTTCATCTATTGAGAGCTGTTTTTACATCATTTTTTAAAGATTAAATTTATGTTGTTTGTTTGTTGTTGTTTTTTTTTTTATTGGATCACCTCAAATTGGAAAAAAGTAATTGGAGGCTGGATGGGTCGTTACAAGGCAACAGAAAATGAGATAATTCCCGTTGGTTAACTTTTAAAGAGCTGAATGATTAAAAAGGAATCTTGATGTTATGACTCTATTAGGATAGTTTGTTATTTAGAAGTTAATTGCTATTTGATGGTCTTTGTCTGAAATACATTTGCACATTAAAATATCGATGATGGGCTTAAATTAGTTTGCCGGTATTTGCATCATAAAAGCTTTTAATGGTTATGAAGCCATCCAAGTGTCTGCGTGTGTGTGTGTGTGTGTACCTCAAATGCATCCATCCATCCATTTTCTATACCGCTTATCCTCATTAGGGTCGCGGGTGTGCTGGAGCCTATCCCAGCTGACTTTGGGCGGGAGGCAGGAAAAATCACTCCTCCCACTTTTGTAAGTAGTCGGACAAGTTGTTATTAGGGTTGAAATAGTTAGGTTGACTCTTCTGTCGCGTTTTAGCTCTTTACTTTAATTGTGTGTTTAAAATAAGTGTCAAACGTTTTCCATCAGAGTCATGTCACACAACATTCTCCACAAATGTTTTAAGTCAATAAGGGTGTGATATTTTAATACTTCATGTTTATTTCTAACATATCACTTCACCATTTCAAAAAGTGCGTACGAATTCTCACGGCAGGTTGTGTTTTTGTAGGTACCATACTTAGTAATTTTATAGTTTTTTTTAGGTAAGGAAACTGGAGAGCCACACAGAAACCTGCTGGAAAAAATCTTTAAAAAGTTGATTCCCATTTTAAGCTAATGGTGATCAATGAAGCATTGACATCAAAGATGTGGATGTTGTGCAGCTAGAAATGTATCATTTTTTTCTACTAATATTGAAAATGTGATTTTTAAATAAACAGGTCTCCGAAAAGTGGTACGGTCTTATATTCAGGATCTCTTCTTTTTAATGCAACACAGTAATTACAGGATACATTTTTTATTGGGTACTACTGTTTACCAATATGAGAAGTGACCTTAATTTAATGTACTGCAAATATCTGAAGTATGAAATAACCATCAACTTTCTGGTCGTTCTTATACAGAATATCCAGTACATACCAGAAAGTAAAACATGGTGTGACGTTTTAGACAGTGAAAGCCGAAAATAAAAAACTCCTCCATCAAGTCAGACAAAGAAGGAAATCAGGACCAAAAGAGAATAATGACATACTTTAACAAAGGAAGTATATATGAAAATACTACTACTTAATGGCACCTGGAGAGATGTAATTGATTACTGCTATGAGTGGGGAGGCAATTTCAGGAATCCGATGATGGCCTTTATAATACACTGCCCTGCAATATTGTGCTGGACAGATAGAAAGTGACAGAAAGAAATGAGGGACAAAGAAGAAGCAGCAGCGCAGCGATGATGAAGAGGCTCTGCTAATATTACATGTGTTCATATATCACTCTTGGCCTCTCTTAGGAGGAACATTCCATCTTTACTCACATGCCACCAGAAAGCTGTCCTTGTTATTGATGCTTTATTAACTATAACCACCTTTTGCACAAAGATTCATCTCTTCTTACCTATTTTACCTTCTCTGCAGCCATCACTTGTCCCTCACTGCGCCTCCTTATTCAAGCCTTCCTTCATCTATCACTCATCTTTTTTGCCATTCTGTCTACAGTATCTCACAAAAGCGAATGCACGCCTCACATCACAGCATTTTATTTATTATATCTTCTCAAGGATCAGGGCTATAGAAATGAATGGCATAGAGTGTACAGCTTGAAAAGCATCAACTAGCCACTGAAAACGAGTCAGCGTGCAGTGAACATGTGCAAAGCATCAATATGTAGTGTGAGCACCATTGATAGGAATATTTTCTGTGTTAGACACGTGCCCTAATGTTTAAATATTTACCTTTTTTATGCACAATTGTTGCCACTGGAGGACGAGGAGCAAGTGACGCTTACACCAGAATTTCCCGGCCCCAATTCTTCCGTCCACTTCGACGCTACCCCATTATTATGGTCCAGTTGTGGATGAATTTCTGGCGCGGTGTAGATTCCTAATTGTCACGTCTTCAGCTCTGTGCAGTGTGCAAAGAGCTGCCTGTAGAAGTAGCTGTCCTTGGCTATCACTGCCAGTAAAACATAGCATACTCCTAACAACACAATGTGAGTAAATGCTATTGCTCAGTGTGCTCGGTGTTCATTGCTGTCTTTCTAGTTTGCACTCAGTAAGAAAATCAATATTTTTCTACTACATCTATTCTGGGAAACTTAGAATAACAGTATGGAGGTTCATGTCAGGGCTACATAAGGAACAATCGCTGCTCACTGGTCTTTTATTTTGCAGTTTGCATAGAGCTGTCACATACTTGTGACCAGTTTTTGTTTGTGTTTTATTGTACTCATCACAGCACGATATCAGCAATTGTTATTGTTGTGTTATTCTTGTGAATATGTCACTTTCTTGGCTATTTGGTGAGTTAATGGTCGCATGTGTTGGGGGGGGGGGTAAAAATCACCACTTCGTTTGACTCCTGTTTTGTTATTTATCTATGAGAGCAGTATGAGAAAAATGTCTAATAAGTGACTATTTTCATTTTTTTTGTGTGTTTTGCAGCGTCATTTTGTTGACAAATCATGTTTGTCAACCATTGTTCAACCATTTGTTTGACATTAAAAAAAAGATAACTCATTAAAACAAATACACAAAACAAAATTTACTTGACACTATCATCAACAAATAGAAATTAGACACAAATGTAGACAGAAAGTGAATTAAAAAGCGTTACATTTTGTCTTTCTTTGTGGGAACGAGCCGCAGCTCGCCAGGGCCTGCAGGACTCTTACAGCCCCAGATCGTGATGCTACCACCACCATGCTACATTGAAAGCAAGACACAATTGTGTTGCCAGACAATACTGGCTGTGTGGTGGCTCATTTTCAGTGGGTAGCAGCTCAACATACAGTTGTAGTATATTATAACAATTTCTGACTGAGTCAGAAACCAAGTGATTCCACAAGATTGGATACCCATTTATCTCCTGCATCACTTTTGTTATTCTAACAAACCTTCGACTGTTGATTGTGACAACGGAAGGGGATGAGGTTATCAAGTTCTCTACTTATTTATCCTCTGCCTGCTTTGCAGTGAAATGATTTTAAAAACATAATTCTGTTTGGAAATCAGATGCTATTCTTATCAGCTATGAAACAGTTTTAAAGAAAGACCAGTTGAAGACGCCTCTGCTGTAATTGCAAGCTGACACATGATGGCCTGTGATGCACGAGTCACATATAACTAAAGTAATTTTCCAAGACAATCAATTTTGGATTTTTTAATATCTTCAATGTCGTGCTCTGGCCTCTTACCTCCCTATTCAACCTTTAAAATGATACACTAATAATGTGAGTCGTTTCAAGGTATTCCATCCTTTCCCGTAATCTCCGAATAACTTTAATAGTTTACTTTGAAGGACACTTAATCTGCACTTTCCTCCCCCCATACATCTCTTGTGCTGCAAAGCCAAGCTGTACAGCAAAGGGGGTTTTTGTGCTGTTCGGAAGCAGCAGCTGGTCCTCACTGAGCAAAAAGAAGGTATTTTCTTGCCCCTGTGCACAAATGTGAGTGTTAATAGCACAAAGAGGGCCTGTGAAGTCAGTGAGCCTGATGACCAGAATGTTTGCGGACAGCCTCCGAACCCCTCAAGCCTATCACAGTCATCTGGACAGCTGTCATAAACCAAAGGTTTATGACATATCTGGGACTGAGACATGCACCGCGACACCTCTGTCTTAAAGAAATATTAGGGGGTATTTCATGAGGCATCACCGTTAAAGAGTCCCATGCAGGAGAATCTACAGCAAAACATGGCGCTTTAAGCCTTCTGATGCTGATATGTAAAAATGCCTCCATACAGTTTCATGTACACACAGCTATTTGTCATGATCAGGTGTTTTTTAACTTTCTAATTTGTTTTTGGACAAAAAATGCAGTTTTCATGTAAACAACACACCATAAAATATCGATAGAGGAAACAAAGTAAATAAATAAACAAAACAACAAGTAGCAATTACTGGATTCGACTACGATTCCATTCGTATGACCAATTGTGGTTGCCGGTTTAATTCAGGACTCAGGTCCTTCCATCCATCCATTTTCTTCCGCTTATCCGAGGTCAGGTCGCGGGGGCAGCAACCTAAGCAGAGAAGCCCAGACGTCCCTCTCCTCGGCCACTTCGTCCAGCTCCTCCCGGCGGATGCCACTGTGTTCCCAGGCCAGCTGAGAGACATAGTCTCTCCAGCGTGTCCTGGGTCTTCCCCGAGGCCTCCTACCGGTTGGACGTGCCCTGAACATCTCCCCAGGGAGGCGTCCGGGAGGCATCCTAACCAGATGCCCGAGCCACCTCATCTGTCTCCTCTCAATGCGGAGGAGCAGCGGTTCTACTCCCCCTTAGCTCACTCCTAAATGACACGCCCCCTACTCCTGGTCCATTCACGGCAACCAGAACACAAACATGCACATCAGCATAACTTTATAAATTTAGGGTCAGTACAATAGCTTTTATGCTGTCCTGAAGCTCCTATCCATGGGTTTAAAAGGTTGGACTTAACGATCTATGTGGTCCCACAATCAACCAAATTTAAGTGGAAGAAGTCTTCTAGCAAAGTATACAAATGAAAATACACCCCATATCCTATGAAAAAATTGCATTTTTAAGGATGTCCACACGGACTCTTTTACCAGAGCGAGCAAGCTCATCTTTACATGACGTCATACGTGTGCCCCAGTCAATAAGCATGACTAATCGCCAAAAAAGTGCTACAAACACACTCCCGTATAAAGCCTGGTGTGCTTAAATCAATGCTTTATTTCCTAGTATCAATTCAATTGATTGATTACCTTTTAAACAATATTAGATTGATATACAGTGGAACCCCGGGATTCGAAATTAATTTCGTCCAAAAAGGATTTTTGTAAGCCGGATTTTTTTGTAACCCGAGCAACATTTAACATGAAAATTGGCTAATTTGTTCCACTGACCCGGATCATTGGTCAACAGCCGACTGACTACAAGACTGACGGCCGACAATGATGACAGGGAACCCGGCATGTTTGACGGTGAAACTTCCCAGCTGTCATTTCAGATGCAGAAGAAGGGTTTGTGGGAGAAGAGTGATTACAAATACAGTGAGTGTTTTGTTAAATAGTAAAATAAAGTTCAATTAAACGCACTCTTTTGCTTCCGTTCCCATTTTAGTAGACCGTATGTTTTAGCATACGCCTTAAAATACAGTAAATCAGGAAAATTCTGAAAAAAACAAGTTCAACAAGATCGACAAACTTTTGTAAAGCAAATTCATTTTTGTAAGCCGAAGCAAAAAAAATCAAGGTATTTTCGTATCCCGGATTTTTTGTATTCCGGGGCATTCGCATCCCGAGGTCCCACTGTATGTTGTCTGGAATGGCAATTTGTTGAACACGGATCCATTTAGTTGGATCATTGGAATATCAATCGATATATCAATGCAGTGGATAAATCGTTACACCCCTAAGTTACAGTAATTTTACCAATCACAAAAAGGAAAACAATTTCTTAATGGCTACAAAAGCCCAACAATTGTAAAAAGTACATCAAAAAATAATTGTGCCTGTGGTGTACAACTACGCAAAAAGAAAATCATGCAATATAAAATAATGTACATTTTACAATTAAAAATAGCAAAATACAGTCTGATAAATGAATCGGGATGCGGAAAAATTGACTTCTGCGTAGAGTTTGAAAATTGTTTTTGAACATAAAATACACTTTTCAAAAGACTAAAAAGTCTTGTTTTAAAAAAACATATATTAAACAATTAAATATTACATATAATTGATTGATCTATTTTTTTTTAATCTGTGCAAATAAAAACACATAAAGGACCCTTTTTACATTACACACCCCCTGTTGCAACCACAAAATGCTGATAGCCAAATTGACCAGCCCGCAGAAAAGTACTTTTCACAGGGCATTTTTTTTGGGCCCAAGTTTAGCAGTTCATTTAGGTCTCAAAAAAGGGACATTCTTATGAGGACAACAATGTCTAAATTGTGGGTAGGGAGAACTGCTGGTTTGAAACAGGTGTGAAAGAAGCAATCTGTGTCTAAATAGAAAGGTCCTCTCAAAACAGAAAAGGAGGTTTACGCCATCACCTGTCGTCTGCTTACAACAATGACCTTAAATCTCTCCCCAAAGATGGTCTCATTCCACTGGAAGGGTGGCCACTGATGGGTTTTTTTGCCAACAGACATTCAAACGACTTATTGTTATGAAGGACGGTTGTTCACCAGGCAAAAACAACAACCCCCACCATCCAGGGAACACACCCACCAAATAAATAAATAGGGATACTCCACATGCCAAAAAATGTAGAACCGAAGAAGTTTTTTAGAATAAAGATAAAACAAACAAGGATAGTCCGGTCCCCTTGATTCATCCTTTACGGATTACCATAACCTGGATGACTGAGAATCCACAAAGACATTTAGTCAAGGAGGGTAGCAATGTCCCTGCAGCAACCTAGAAATGTCAAATCTGTTTCATCTTTGTCACAAACGCAACTCAGGAAAGTGTCCTCATTTCATGAGCTACTTTATTTGTGTCTTTAAATGCAGCGCTACTGGGTATCCACCGGAGCCAAGATACTGGATTATATACTATATTTGTAGTTTTTTAAATAACTTTTTTTAATGGCATGTTCTAAACTCCTGTTCTCCAGCATGAATGTAGATTTGGAGATTGATAAAGTATCTATCTGTCTGTTGACTCTTCTTTAGATGAGTGCAAATGTTCCAGTTCATATATCCCACTAATTAGTGCCGGGTCAAAAAACATTGGCATTAACATCGGTGACTGAAAGCAAACTCCTTGTCTTTAATATCTCCACAAGACAACAGTACAGTGCATTTGAAGTTTCATAAGGGTTCAGCACCCAGAAGCTTTATTTACCTCTGCATGCACTTAAAAATTATGTGAAACTCATGCGTGTTCTGTTGTTTACAATGACCTCATCAGTGGTATTAAACACTGGCTGTGCAGCTTGTTTCTTACCGCCATTACAACAAAGGTTCTGTTGTTGCTTTGTTGTACACTACATAAAATTCACCTATGTTTTCATTTCCACCTTCTCATGCAATGCAAATTGTTATTAAAGTAAACACATTAATAACAATAAAATAGCAACCTCTCTCCAATTATCTCCTGCTTCCAGTTGACGACCCGATTTCCTCGCGGTTTAGGCAAATAAACATCTTTGCAAAGTTATAGCATTTGTGGTCGTTGAGATTAAATCAACAGCACCCCTGCTGATTACAACCAAGTAGTGCACTTTGTTTTGCCTCAAATGCTTTGTTTCTACACAATAGACAGGATTCTCAACAATAAGATGCCCATGCATTTGATTGACACTGGCAATCTAGCAATTATGCTTGTAGTTTGCAAGGGTGTGGAAGTGCACCGTGTCATATTGAAAAGTCTGTCTAATATTTTGGAGCTACAGCTTTAGTGTTTATGCTGTGTTGTTCTACCCCTTCGTCTCCTGCATTTCTCCCTTTGTAGCCTACTCCTAGATGGTTGCATCGCTACAAAAAAGTGCTGACATTGTATTGAGTGTCAGCAGGCAGCCAAGGTAGCACCCCTGAGTTATTGTGCTTTGATCATGGAGCTTTAGTGACTAGTAAACCTACCTCTTAATTTGCACACTGTATTTACACACTCCACTCTATGCTTATTTTTACAGCAGCAGCTATAACTTCCTGTCCAACGGCCTAGACCTTAAACCTGGACCTCTGGCTTTTTCTTCATGGTCTTGTGTTTCTCACTTGACACGATACACTCTGGAGACACCTCACACTTTTTATTTACTGGCTTGTCAGAGTGTTCGTGTTTGAAGTACTTCCCTCAAGGCACAAAAAAACTTTTGCTTTGTGTCGCTTGTTGCTAGGCAGAATACACAGGGCTCAGTTAGCTGCCAGGCTATGCTCTTCAAAGGTCACACATGCACAGAAAAGAAAAAGCAGATTCATCGATATGAATAGGAATGTTGCTCCAGGTGGTGAAGATGGCTCCATAATCTGGAATTAATTTGCATTTTCGTAAACTTCCCTCGCCATCCGTCCTCAAATGGTCTCAATTAGGTTTAGACCAGGCAACATGCAGAATGGGTCAGTAGAGTGATGTTATTTTTCTGGGGAAAAATTATTTGTCAGGCAGGCATGGTGAACTGTCCTGTTGAAAAAGTCATACCCACACAGAGGAGGTCCTTCAGTGATGAAGGATGCTATAAATCCATTTGTCATTGGACGCCCCTGCACAACTTCAAACTCCATTGTTCCCAGGCAGATATTATGATATTTTGCTATTATTACAGGTTGAAACATTGCAGCAATTTACATTTGTACTGTCAGATCTAAAGAAGGTTCTAAGTAGAGCTTTGCGATGCAAAAATTTGAAATTAAAGCCATCAGCTGATCAAAACTTTACAATCACAGCCTTTAAAACACAAAAATGTGGACTTTCACATGGAAAGTCATTTTAAACTTCTTCGGAGATTCTGAGGGCTATGGAACAAAAAAGTCTAGATGCAGTCCTAAAAAAATGTTTTGGGAGGATTCAGTTGGCTGTCTGCCAAGACACAAGACTGTCCTCAGCCCAAGTGAAGGTTGTTACTGGTGCCGAGTGCACTCCAACAACCATCAGACGGCAACTGAGACCGAAAGATTTTAGGAACAAATAATGTCTGCAAAGGCCTTGTCTCTTTAAAAGTCACAAAATTGCCCATTTAGAATTTACATTAGCGCACCAAACAAAACTAAAACTAACACACCAAACTAAAATGTGGGAAAAAGTTTTTTTCTCTGGTAAGAAATTATGGTCGTGATGGCTTCGAGTCTTCCGGTGTTAATGACAAGGAGATCCCACCTGAGATGTTTTCCATACGGCAAAGTGGAGGGGACACCATCAGGATCTGGGGTGCTTTTTTTTTTGGCTTGGCAAAACATGCCAAGCCATATGGCAAACGGCCATATGGCTTGGCATGTTTTGTTGAAGAAATGTAATAATGCATGGTGCTATGCCAGAATATACAGTTAGATAAGATAATGCACCTTAATTTAATGAGTAACTCATTGTTTTTGGCCTGGTATAGAGCATAAATAAACCTAAAAGTACTATTGATCCATCCATTTCTATAGTGCTTATCCCAATCAGGGTCTCGACAGGGGGTGACCACCTTAGATTGGTACTCCGGACTGGTAGCTATATGAACAATATGAACCACTAGACTAACAGAATGAACAGGCAATTTAATTATCCATCTTTGTTATATTTAAAGAACATATTTGAAAAAAAACGTGCTGTCTTAGTTGAAAATATGAATATTTTGCAGAAATGCGGTAAAACTGCAGAAAGTTAAGCCTGAAAAAACAACAGCTTAGCTCAAGTAAACAGAGGATCATTATTCATTCAAGGCTGCTGGGCATTATCAAGAGACAAGGACGCACACACATTTGAATTCATGATGAAGGAATTTCAAACAAAACATCTACATATGCGAGTGCAAAGACAAATAAATGAATAAAGTCATTCGTGTGTGTGTTGTAGAATGAAAGGCTTCCATTTTGTTTTTGTGATTTTCTGAACAGTTGTTTTGTTTTGTTCTTTTTTTTCTCAGGGTAATGCTAAGTAAAGGAACATTTATCGTCAAAGCGTGCACGTTTCACTTGCACACATCTGACAATATAGTGTGTCATGTTTGAGATAGAAAGTGTGACGTCAAGGAAGCATATTAGAAATAATGAGATGGATGATCAAAATCAATGACATTATATTGCAAAGACCATGAAGGTTGTAGAAAACACATCAAATTAAAAAATGTAGCGGAGAGTGGGGATAATAATGGTGCTGGAAAACTGTCTCTTACAAAGTTGCACCCAAAAACATAAATGAAACCGTAAATGAGAACATATGAGTTTAAAAATAGCTAGAGTTTTTTCAGACACTGATTGTGGTGGCGAGACGGAAAATAATTGGTGCAATATGTGCGACTTTGGACGAGACAAATTACTTAGCTAGTTAGGCTGGAAAACTATAGAAGTGTCTCCTATTCTCTTAAACTTTCAATTTCTCCTGCAAAAGTAATGTTATAAATTGTCAGAATGACCAACCTCTTTGGAATTCATTATAAAACTTTACCCCTGAAAATAATTTTTATCTATCTAGCAGACGCAGCAACTTACATGGATATACTGTATTTGTTTTGATTGTTCATCCCTGACTGTTGCTCGGCGTCTCCATGGCCAATGAAAAATTATCAGTAATCGGAAGTCCTGCTTAGCTTGTCAACTCTTTTCTAGTTCACTGCATGCATGTTTTAAGGGGGTTGAGGCCAGGGTTCTGTTCAAGGTCCACACCAAAGTTAAGGGGAAGGAAATGTTGCAAAAGCTGTCTAAAGACCTAATTAATGACAATATTGACCCGAATACAAGACAACTCAAACCATAAGATAACTTCTCTTTCATACTTGGAAAAATATTTATTGACACAAAAGAAATCTGCATTTTTAAATTATGTTTTCAATATCAGTGAACCAAAAGATTATGATAAAAAAAATTATAAAAGATATGTATTATCTGCTCGCCAGCTGTTTGATGACTTTATTTATAACCTTTATGGGCATCATTGAGAGGAAGAAAAGCTCTGACTCGTTTGGGGAGAGGTTTGCATTAATAACTCTCTAGTCTACAAGTATAGGATGACCTGACCTTTTCAGAAGTTTGCCAATGGAAAAATAGTCTAATGTACAATGCAGGCCAATGCGGTACTGAAACGATGAAGTGATGGTTGTCACCACTCGTAGTCCATTTAGTCAAGCTTATATACTGGAGTAGTTATTTGTTACGTATTAAGTTTTGCGTCCAAGCTTATTTGGAAAAAGGTGTTTCCTGATTCCATTAGTAACACATCAAATGGTCCTTTGGGGCACAAATGCAGTGTGAAGTGATTCCTTTTGGCAACAGCCTCAAAGTCACAACAGTTTCAAAATAGATGGTCTCTGTTTCTTACCCGCATCCTCAATTACATAAAGTGACAATACATCTTTAGCCCCTGCTGATCAAACACCTCTCTTAGAGGATAAATCCAGAAAATTGACCATTTTTATAAGACTCAAAAATGATCTGTTGGAGACTTCTTTCCATATTAACGACACATAGATCATTATTAGATTAAATTATGCAATGCTCATGGGAGTTAATTGACTTTACTGCGCATGCATGATTACATATCACAATAACTGTGGCAAGTGATCCCAAAAACAAGGTTGACAAACTAATGAATGCGTTTGTTAATGAATGATCTAGCCTTGCAGATTGCACTGCTGACCCAGAGACATGCGAGTTCGGCCTTTCTTAAGGAGGAGGAGGTTGGGAATTACAGCAGCACCATCAATCAACAGTATGTATTGTAGTGAGGCGGTAATGGAACTAAATTTACCTTCCCAAGACGAATGGAAAGTAGATGTTTGTTTAGCAACAATTGTGTGGGCAAAAGTGTTTCATGTCTCTAAAAGATTTGCATCAACTGCAAAAAATATCATCAGCCGTGGAACCTACAGACGCTATTTGTTGACTTGTGTTTGCATCACTTGTTCTTCAAAGTGAAGGCGCATCAAGCAGAAAACCCGGTAAATGATCATTGATCTTGACTGGTCTCTGTTCGAAAAACATGTGGACCCACCAAAGTAGAACGCAATTACAAAACTAAATAAAACCACAATAAAGTAAACCTGCTCACTGTTGAGATGTACAAAAGTCAATGTTGGAGTCTTTATTCATGTTTGAATAATACTGGTGCCAGCAAATCATACAGTGGGTTGTATAGATAAATAAATATTATCATGTTCTCAATAGTTTTGCATATCGGGGGGGCCATGAGAGAAAATAATTGAGAACCACTCTTAATTGAGAACCAATCTTACTGTTATTGTTGTTCCTAACATCGTAACATATTGCCCAGGTTAGTCTGGAAGGATCATCTGCTTTTCTCCTCCAAGATATTTTAGTACCAATGCTCGGATTCCACGATACCTCTAACATTCATTAGCATTCATTATTGTGTTTAACGATGGTCGCGACAGTCCAGCACTCAGTCATTACTAAAAAAGTGGCCAATAATGGTTTCTCCTCTTTTATGATGTTCACTTTCACTTCCAAGGTAATGGCTTTCCTCTTCTTTTGCAGAAAGCCTCTTTGGAGACATGACAGAGAGCAAAAGCAAGAGCATAAACATTGTTATGATCTTCAGAAGACATGTGGAATAGTTGTGCAGCTTGTTTTGATAACAAATTCACAGCACGCAACGTGTACCCTCATCTTGATGTGGAAAATCCTTTGCAAGGATCATAATGAGCGTTTTGCAGATACCACAACCATTTACTGTCAGATAACGCTAACAGGTGATAATGACTTGAAGGACATATGCGAAGTCAAACCCTTAGGTCAAAATAACTCCAAATATCCTTTCAAGTATATTCAACCTTTTTGGTTAGACATAGAAAAATAATTTCTACATTCGTCCATTTTTTTCTGCTTATAGAGGTCTGGTTCACAGCAATCTCAGTAGGGAAGCACAGACTTTTTGGTCTTTCAGTTCCACTAGGGGGACACCGAGGCCTTCCCAGGGCAGCTGTGAGATTTAATCCTTCCAGTGTGTCCTGCGACCTTCTGCCAGCTGGCCGTGACCGGAGCACCTCACCAGGGTGGCGTCCAAGAGTCATCCGGACTAGATGCCCAGGTCACTTTAACTGGCTTCTCTCAGCGTGAAGGAGCAGCGGTTCTACTCTGAGCTCCTCCCAGATGGCTGAGCTTCTCACCCCATCTCTTAGAGTGATTCCAGCCACCCTACCGAGAAAACTTGTTATTTTGTTCATGGACCGGAGCTCATGACCATAGGTGAGTGTGGGAATTGGCCCGAAAAAAGAGAGCTTTGCTACCAGCTCAGCTCTGTCTTCACTACGGTTACTATATATGCAATGCTGGTCCCACGTCGACCTCACGCTACAACTCCTCCACCAGTGGCAAGACTAAAGACTGCAACCCACCGTTTTTAGGCTGAGATCCATGTCCTCAGATTTGGAAGTCTTGAGTTTCATCCCAGAAGCTTCACATTCAGCTGCAAACCGCCCCTGTACCTGTAAATGCTCAAGGTCATAGCCTAATGAGGCCATCAGGACCACATCATCTGAGAATAGCACCTAATTGGACCCCCTCAACACCATGGCTACGCCTAGAAATTCTGTCCATACAAATTATGAACAGAACCTGTGACAAAAGACAGTCTTGGCAGAGGCCAACATTCACCAATTTTTAAAATATTTTTTATATGAAATTCAATCAATTGGAGCTGCTTGGCTGTTAGTGTGGTGCTGGACTGAAACATCTGGCTCATCATTAGTTGCCATGTTATCACTTAGCCTTCAGCTGAATAAAAAACAGCTCCACACATCTGTGAATGTCTTTAAAAGGCCACAAATTGAATTACTCATCCCATACAACTTTATCTTGGCAAGAAGCATGATGGGTGACATTCGGGATAAAGAGAGAGAGGCTATTTAGATTGTACATTTAGCCTGAAATAGAGCAAATTGATCATTTTGCATTGCCTCCCACAAGATAAAAAATCTATCTGTGCCTTTTTGGCTTCTTTTAATATAAGGTGATTTAGAAATATTGTAGATGTGCTGCCTACATGTCTTTTTTACTACTCTCAAATCTGTAGTGTAGTAAGTTCAAATGAATTACAACTAGGAAAATAATAACAAAGATGCTGAGTGTGAGCTTTGAAAATCGTTCTAATTCACCACACGCAGACCTCAGATTTGTTTTAATATCAACTTTTGCATCCAACTCCTCAAAAGTGAAGCAAAAATGAAGTGCAGTCTATGATGTCATCATACATGCAGAGGGAACCACAATAGTAAAACATCATCAATGTGATGATAATGTATAATAAAACAAATATCAATAAAAGCAATTATAGCAAAAAGTAACAAAAAGTAATGTAAAGTGAATTATTTTGGTCGGGGCTCAAATAGGCTACGTTCACACTGCAGGGTAGCATTAACAATTCAGATTTGTTATGTGATCGATCACATTACCAAACAAATGCGACTTGTAATGTGAATGCAACACCCCCGGAAAGTGACGTGCATTCGCAGTAGCACGACATCACTCGCATTCACGTGTGTTTACGGAAGTAAAGACTGCTGCAGTGTGTGCTCCAGTGATACGTGACCATTGATTTCATTTCTGATTCAATACTGGGTCAATTTCAGGCTGGTATCAGTGATACCAAATCAATACTTTGTGCAAATTCACCCAATGAGCTCTAATTTCATGGGTGGCGCAGTGTGGCAATTTTGTCGATCGTGACACAGTGCGCAGACAATTTGGTAGTCTGAGGCGCGCCACGATGGGTGTGGCAGCGCAGCAGGTGGATTTGCCGACTGATTCAGCCTGGCGTAGTGACAATTTTGCGCCAAAAGACTTTGCCGAAGGTGCACTGAGAGCCCGCCAGCTCCAACCTGGTCTACTTTCAGCGTAAGGCGAAGCGCAACCGGTCTAGTGGTATTTTGGCTGACTGGCGCACACGTCACCAAATCCCCACAAGCCAGTTTACACAATGTCAGGCACATTTGAATGTATTTAGTAATCACAACAACCACTCTTTGAAATAACTATATGAATCAGGCCAGAAAATTTTGATCAATATTGAGTGTCCCGTCTGCCTCTGTCGCACCGTTTCCTTCTGCCCACCACCTCCTCTGTACCTATCGCGTCCCCCTTCTCCTCCTCCTCATCATCGGTTGCCAGTGGATCTGATATGGATGTGGTTAATTGTAAAAAAAATCGTTAATCAAACGTATTGACATCTTTGATTGTGTAACCGAGAGTTGCAAAAATTATCATAATTAATTGGGTAATACAAGTTCATCTCACATGCAAACACAAGTGTCAAGGGCCAGACCACAAGCTTGGCAATGTGTCTTTTACGCACAGTTGCTTTGGGTTTCATTCAAGAGCTGCTTCACTAAAACCTTATAAAAATAATTTTCAGATGAGAAGTACTTTAGCCTAAATCGGTGAGAACTTATATCCACGTTTTGCACGATAAACTATGTTTATTGCATGGCAATACACGCCTTTCCATGACGTATATGTTGCATATACTGTATGCCATCTAGGCACTAATACTGCAGTTGCATCGCGTACATATCTGATTCATATCCGCATACAAATGAGATCTGAGTCGCATTTGACAAAATTAGGATTGTGTCGTTCACACTGACATAAAAAAATCAAATACAATACTCGTGTATGAGCAAAGAAATCAAAATTGACGTGCAGTGGGAACATAGCCATGGTGCCATTATTAAACCTTTTAACTGCAATCTTTTGAAGTATTAATAAACACTAAAATAAAATAAAAGTACTCATCCTTTGAAGAGACCTGACAGACGTGTAAAGGAGAAGCAACTAGAAGGGAGATGCTATCACCTATATATCATGGTGGAAATTAATAAACCCTTGACATTATTAACTGTATGGCTAATTTTATAGTGTGCTGCCGTTTCTGTTTCTCAGTAAGTTTCATGTCCTGTTCTATGGTTATCATCACACTTTTCCTCTTTCCCCTTCCCCACTTATTACCAGTACCCTGAGCTGAAGTCTCACAAGATTTGCAGACATCTCGTGTGATGTCACGTGAAGTTTGGTTTGACTTTTGAGGCATACTTTCCAACAAAACTGTGGATCTGCCAATGTATTACAAAGCATGTCTAAACATTAAATTATCTGGGAAAATAAATGCAAGACAATGGAGGGCAGATCTGCTACTTTTTTTTTCTCAAGAACGGAAAAAATTCTCACTTTCTGACTTCTAGTTTCCCTTCTGCCTTTCTAAATGTCAGCGTTGCCAGATCAGTGTGCCGTCGTTCCACCCCTGAACGCTCAGACGGAATTGAGGGGAGCCAAGAGGAACCGGAACAATTTGGCCTGATAGCACACCCTCTGCTCAACATTGCTAAGCGACCACCGTGAACTCAATTTCGTGAGCCTTCCCTTACCTAGAGGCTAAAGCTTGTGTGTGTGTGTGTGTGTGTGTGTATGTGTGTGTAATGCTCTAAAGGCCGACCCCTCTACTGAATCATTCCAAAATCTGCCCAAGTGCTGGTTTGCTGAGCTCCGTGCTTTAGTCTCCAATACAGTATATGTCGGTGTGTGTTTATGTGCTTTGTGGTTCTGCATGAGTGAGGGGTCTCTGGCCCGACTGTGGTTGCGCAGCTGCGGAGTGTCACATTCATATTAAATATAAATTACAAATGATGACGGTTGTCACTCTCTCTGTGGTGGGCGTGTGGGAGTGTTCAAACACAACTTGACCTGTATTCCAACATCACTTGCTGCAGTGACATTGAAAAAGTGGCTTCAACCTCCCCTCCCTAATGGTATTCAGTGGAATCAACAGAATTTAAAACAAATATTTGGCAAATATGATTTGCAGTGGTTCTGAACTCAATCGATTCCAGATGTTTCTTTTTTCAAAAGACAACCCCTTCAGAATATTCTGTTCTTTGGCTATTTCAACATGGAAACTACCATAGAAAAAAAGATTAGACTCCTGTCTTTTTTAGAATAAAAAAGTTTGTTTTTAGATTTTTTAGAAATCAGCAGTAGGAAAATATAAGTTCCCAACTAAAAATGGGAGAAAAACAGCTTTTTGGAAAAAGAAACATTTCAAGCATAATTTTCACTTTGTGACAGCTCAAATATCTAAACGACTATACCGTAAGAAAAGTGACAAAAAAGGGTCTACATCCAAATAACAATTTATTTACAAATCTAACACTGTGAACTATTTATATTTATCACATTTGTATGTGATAACTGTGTGTGTGTGTGCGTGTGTGTGCACGCACGTATGCATGTGCATGTGTCAAAATTTCCCCACAATATGCAACCTTCTGCACGCTAAACTCCTCCACGCTCTTCCACTTCCTCACAGCTGTCATGTATGTTTTTTCCGATGCACATATCAAACGCACTTCAGCCACCGTGTAGATGTTTTTATGGCTGAAAACTGCTCTAAAAGTGATAACCACTTTGTGTGCATCTGAGTCATCACCTCTATCTGCCTCTCACAAAAAACGTGGGATCGGGAGCTTGGATTCATAAAAACTTATAAATACGTCTTTGGTATTGAATGAGTTAACACACTATCATCACTTTACCCTTTGATGACAAGCGGCAATACCAGACTGGTCGTCACCACACACAGTGAAATATATTAAGAATGCATTTCTTAATCATTCGGATAATTAGTTTACAGCTACTCTAAAATAATGGTCAGAAAGTGAAATATTGTAAACTACTAGTTCATGCTCAGTCACAACACGGGGCATGCCCATCAAAAATTCCCCTGGGAATTTTCTAGTTGACTTTAATTGCTGACAAACACAGAGAATCCTGGTGAAAAAATTAAAGAAATAAGTAAATAATGCATACAAAGATAGATGAAAAAAACTTGGGTGAAAATGTTGTTACTAAGTGTAGCCTGTTGAACACACAGTGCAGTGGTGTGTACACTAGTAAACCTGTACTTCCTTCTTGTTAGGTTACAACACACTGATTTATTCTGGTAAAGGCAATGCCCCATTTTTCCCCCTTTTAGTAATTCAGTAGAGAATAATTGTCTTATTTAGAGTAAATTATAGTCAAAAAACAGTCAAAATCAATCCAGCCACTTGGCTGCCCTGTGGGCATTATAATTAGAAAAGCCAAATGGTCAATGGTCTTTCAAAAGACTTGATTCATTTGTAAACATCACATATCTACCAGGCAGAGAAGCGCGAGACCCATCTGTTGAGAATCACTTTCGAGTACGCGAGAGTACAGTCACCATGCATGTTTTTGGCCTCTCAACCACAATACTTCAATAAAATGAGACTTGAGAGACATCACCATATTATGCAAGAACAATAAACCGTCTTTTCCCGACTGCTCCGTTTAACGAGTCCATCTGACAAATGAAGGCTTACATTTTTTGGACAATTTCATTTGTTTTTCAGCTGGTTTAGAGATGTATCTAAAAAACTTAATACTTGACTAACAGTGTTATAGTAGTCAAAAATAGTAGTATTCCAAGATAATAGTGATCCAAATAGACTTTAAAAATGGCACACAGCAACACAACATCTCACATCTCAGATTTTTAACGTCAGTGAAAAAAAATTACACCGGAGGATGGAATTGAAGAAAGAGTTCACATTTCTTAGCTGCTTGACAGTAGTTGGATGATTCTGGTGACTTTGTTCCAGTGAGTCTCTGTCTTAGAGCGGCATCACTCCGGGTCACTGGTGTGTGTGAATGACAGAAAGAAAAGCTCTGACTTGCTTGGGTAGAGGTCTGCTAGTTTGCATGTATCTTTGGCCCTGAATTTAAGACGACTACCTTTTTCTGACTATTTTGTATATTGTATTGGTGGGATGTCTTCAGCTTTCCATTTTCACAGAACAACCACCTAGAAAAGGTGGCTTTTAGAGACGTTTTAAAAGGGGTGAGGTGAGCTAACAATTGACCCCTGCCACAGCATTCCATTTAAACCAGCATTGCCCCATCTCTGTTACAGCTGTTAAATTACCTCACAAGGCCGAATACTATTGGGATGACTTTTGTTTGTGTTCCAATGTAGACGCTCCTTGACCGTCTACATCGTTTGGTTTGAGATTATATTTGGACCCCTGAGCAGCAATTTTAACTAAACGGTATACCTTATTTGACTTTTTTCCTTCTTTACAAATGTATAACAATCAACATACTAAATAACAATACGTATATCATATATATAATTAAGTGTGTGTGTGGGGGAGTGATAGACAATATACACTTTCTGAGTCTTGGCCAGTGTCCTGTTTATTTACAACAACAACCAGTGTTATAAATCCTTTTTACCACACATACCTGTTTTTGTCATGGTGACCATTCATTCATTCATTCATTCATTTTCTTTGCCGCTTATTCTCACTAGGGTGGCGGGGATGCTGGAGCCTATCCCAGCTGACTTTGGGCGGGAGGCAGGGTACAACCTGGACAGGTCGCCAGTCAATCACAGGGCAACTAGTGACCAGAATACTACATATCTCTTGAATTTCAATGTGCTTTGACTAATAATAGACCACACTCTACCACGCAATAGCAATCATTTATTCATTGATTCATTTCTGAAAAGTGAAAAATAAAAGCGATAATCAAACAGCAAGGGACAACTGTACTGTATTTTTGTATGGCTTTCAAATGACAACAACTTTTGATCAGTTTAAACACGGTTTTAAAATTAATCAATCGTGAGATAATTTAGTACTGGCTGTCATTTTACGCTTTTTTTGTTTTTTGACAGTCCTAAAATGGTTGTGTTTCTCAGATCTAATTGTTAACATAAATTCATTTAATTCTAATATTAACATGTTACTGCTGTGAAAAATATAATTAAATGTAATTATTTTGTTATCAAAATGTGGTCATGATGTGAATGGTAAGTTCCGTAGCTCACGACGGCCGTAAAAGTCTAAAAAGAAGTAGGATTCCACTTTAGCAAGGGTGAAAAAAAGCACAAAAAAACCCCAAAAACGCCAGAATAACATTTGAGTTTATTATGATAAGCGCCAATTGGCTGTCGCTATCACTATTGCTGTCTGTCAACGTCTCAATGTATCTAAAAACCAGCTGAAAAACAAACAACAAAGTCCAAAAAGCTTACATTTTAGTTTTTCAAACAGAATAGTTCAAAAGCACAGTGGGACGAGCCATTCAGAGATTCAAACCATCGATCAGCATATGCGGTGCCCCTTTTTGTGTCTTTTCCAGAAATTCATTTCCAACCTTAGATCTTCCACTGTATTTCTCTCATTTTATGGGCACTGGCATTAAGCAATGTTCTTAAGGTGGCCTTTGCAGATAATGCCTATTAATTCCACAAGGCAATCATCCTTGCTGTTTTCTTTATATAAATCAGTTCATAATGAAGCTCCTTTACGAGCTGGATTCATGCGCAATTTAGCATATCTACAGACTAAAATGTCCTCTCTCTTCCACAAAAGATAATGCTTCAAAACACTATTTCTATTCATCTCATTTCATATAAACACCCTAACTGCTCATCATATTGCATTCAGCATTTTCTCTTTCAGCAGCCTTGAGCTTTTCTTCCACACAGTATGGTAGGGAAATTAAAGCAATGCAGGCACTCTTTTTAGCACTTGATCTTAGCTTTTACTCCCACTGATTTGGCGTCACTGGCAGCGTTTAACTGAATATGGCAATCTAAGGCGGAAATGTTACTTAAATGGACTGGCTAATCATTTATTCCTGGCTGCCAGGAAATGGCTGGCATATTCAATCCTGGCCAGATCCCTTCAGACCAGTGCTGGATGTATGATATAGTCCACACACACACACACACACGCACACACACACACACACACAGGAAGAGGAATATAACAAGATTTTTGTGATACTCAACAATCTTCACTGTGCATTCTGTGCAAACAAATTAAAGAATGAGCTTCCCTTTTAAGCCGAGGAACAAAAGCTGCTGCAAGGTCGCATCAGCTTTAGATGTTCTGTAATTATAATATGAACAATGACTGCAGCAAACTATAAATAGTTTATAACAGCAAATTCAAAATGAGTGCACTAACTTTTGGCTGGCCCACATGACTGCAACTATAAGTTGTTCATCACACATTTTCACATTACTTGTGTTTTATTATTTCTTATTTTACTAACAGGCTGCTGCTTGATGTAGTTATTATTGTCTCCGCGATTGCTGCGGCTATGCTGAATTACCAGAAATGCATAATGTGACCTTTTACCCATCAGCACCAAAACATGCAGCGAAGTAGAGCTGTGACCTTTTACATTTTAAATGTATGGTTTTAAATTGTTGCTTAGCTGCTCGTACACACACACACACAAGCACACACACACACAAGCACACACACACACACACAGAGGCTAACTATTAAATTGTGTTATGCGGTAACTTTTTATAAAACTCAGGTAGTTAACTTTATTAGACCACCCGGATCATGTTTTATATCAATCGTGGTGCAATTACATGCAATTGAATCAAGAGCTTCTTCAACTTGTGTCATCCACTGATTAAAAAAAATACATTCTGTGCAAGCTGGAAGTTGCTATGGTTGGTGCAGGATTGTATGTAAGATGAGAGGAATCGGAGATATGGACATCTTTTTATACAATCTGTGGCTCCGTGCATTGCCATGCTGTCGGATGCTTATTCCATGCCATTCTTATGCATCTAAACTTTAAATAGCTGTTCACTGTTAGACTTGGGGATACATTAAGTGACCGCATCAGGGCCAAAGAGGCAGAGGTACAGTAGTGTTCAAAATAATAGCAGTCCAATGTAACTAACCAGATTAATCACTGTTATTAGTATATTTTTATTGCGACATGGAAAACAAGTTACCAGTAGGTGCAGTAGATTCTCAGAAAACAAACAAGACCCAGCATTCATGATATGCAGGCTATAGCAGCGTGGCTATCTATCAGTGATCAGTGATCAATTTTGTGAAAAAACATGTATGAATCAGGTGGGCCCGTATTTGAAGATGAAACCAGCACTTGCTGAACATGCATTTCTCTTTGAAACCCTGAGGAAAATGGATCGTTCAAGACATTGTTCACAAGAACAGCGTACTTTGATTAGTTGATTATAGAGCAAAAAATGTTGGCTGTTCAGCTAAAATGGTTCCTAATACCTTAAAATGGAGAGCAAAACCAGAGACACGTGGCAGAAAACAGAATGCAACTATCAAAATGAATTAAAGAAGAACCAGAATGGCAAAGGCTCAACCAATGATCAGCTCCATGATGATTAAAGTCAGTCTGGAGTTACCTGTAAGTACTGTGACAGTTATAAGAAGTCTGTGTGAAGCTAGTCTATTTACAAGAATCCCCCGCAAAGTCTCTATGTAAAAAAAAGCCATGTGCAGAAGAGATCACAATTTGCCAAAGAACACATCAACTGGCCTAAAGAGAAATGGAGGAACATTTTGTAGACAGTTACAGAGTAAAATTGTTCTTTTTAGGTCCAAGGGCCACAGACAGTTTGTGAGACGACCCCCGAACTCTGAAATGAAGCTACAGTACACAGTGAAGACAGTGAAGCACGGTGTTGCAAGCATCATGGTATGGGCATGTTTTTTCTTCTATGGTGTTGGGCCTATTTATCCCATAGCAGGGATCATGGATAAATTTGCATATGTCAGAATACTTGAAGAGGTCATGTTGCCTTATGGTGAAGAGGACACGCCCTTGAAATTGATGTTTCAACAAGACTATGATCACAAACACACTAGTAAACCAGCAAAATCTTGTTTCCAAACCAACAAAATGAATCCTATGTATTGTGAAATTGTGAACTCCAGATGCTCTCGTAGTTAGATAATAGTGATATATATATATATGTATGTATAGTGATATGCCAGAAGTGTATAAGAAGCATGGTCAAATAAACAGGGGGAACTTTCTTTTTTCCTCCGCTACTGAAGTGGTGCGTTTGGCCTCATTATTCTCCACAACATATGGAGTGGCCATCCCAATACCGGTCCCGGTCCGGGTATCCAATGGAGAACTTGTGGGGTGACATCAAAAATGCTGTTTCTGAAGCAAAACCAAGAAATGTTAATGAATTGTGGAATTTTGTTAAAAAATCCTGAAGTGGAATAACAGCTGAAAGGTGCTACAAGTTGGTTCCCTCCATGCACCATCGATGTGAAGCAGTTAGAAAAAACTGTGCTCATACAACCAAATATTAGTTTAGTGATTCACAGCATTGCCAAATCCTAGAAACAAAAAAGTTTGTACAAAATAGTTTTGAGTTTGTAAACACAACGGCAGACACTGATATTTTTTAACACACCCCTTTCAACTAATTTCCCAATTGCACAGCCTTAAGAGCGTGCATATCATGCAGGGTCTTTTTGTTTTCTTAGAATCAACTGCACCTACTGGTAACTTGTTTTCCATGTAGCAATAAAAATATAATAATAACAGTACTTATTCTGGTTATTCACACTGGACTGCAATTATTTTGAACACTACTGTATACTGTTGATCAACAGTCCTACAAGTACATATTACAGGACCCCTTCATTAAAGAGCGATTATTATTGTCAAGTCAATAATTACTGTACTAGTAAATACTATTTAGGCCACACTGAGAAAAAAATAAGTTGTTGGGTTTTTTTGTAACAACAAAAAATATATGTTGCAAACGAAAATGTTGTGGTTAAGGTATTAAGTTGGACTATGAGAGAAATTATGAAAATGTTTTCAATGTCACTCCTGATCAAAACTTCAAGACCGGTCTAAATTGCAAGAATTTACATTTGCAGTGTTGCATCTTAAAGAGGTTCTAAGTTGAGCTTCAAAGAGCAAAATAAGAAATGGTAGTGAGACAAAAACAAATTGGTAAGCAATTTATTGCAAACAACCATTACACTGAAATAGGCTGATCAAAAGTTTTGTGGCGCTGAAGCGAGGCGAGGCCTTTGACAACATTTTTTTGTTCTTAAAACCCTCCTCTCACAGATGGACTTCACTCTGCACCAGTATCCACCTTCATTTGGACCAAACATCGCCCAGTGTCCTGATGGACAGCAAATCGGATCCTCTGGCTCAAGGCTGGGGACATTTTTGGGTCTTGTTGCATAAGAGTGAGGATCTTCCAAGATGTTTCAAATGACTGTTTTACTGCGCCCGGCCTCAGCAGCAATGCCACGTTGAGAAAGGTGGTGCTTATGCAGCTCAAAAATCCTAACGCATTCATCAAGAAATCATGACTGTATGAATACTTGACAGAAAATGACAATCAAGCCACATTTTTGCCAACATTTTAACTTTAATAGCTCTGGTTCTAAACCTGCTGATGAACAGCCTATTTCACTTTAATGGTTGTTTGCAAATTACATGCTCACTCACTTGTTTTTGTGTATCCCATTTCTTCATTTTGCATTTTGAAGCTTTACTTAGAACTGCCTTAAGGTCCAATAGTGCAACATGTACATTTTTGCAATGTTTCAATTGGTCTTAACATTTTTTCAGGAGTGTGTGTCTTATTATGTTCACTATATTGGGTAACACGAGTGTAAAGATGACTATATGGGTGTTATTTCATATCTAGAGATCTCTAATAATGTTAAAACATGTATTTAGTACCAAAATAAACAAGGGATTATTGTATACAGATTTAAGGGTTGGAGCCTCCATGTAGTACCTAAGCAAGGCAGACACCACCTTTAATAAAATAAGAAGTTCTATTTATCAAAAAAAGTAAAAAATTAAATAATGCAAAAAATTTATATTTTGAGGACAAAATGTGAGTTATTCCAAGGAAAAAAGTTATATTAGAAAAAGAGTTGCATTGTTGAGAGTAACGTCATAGTATTACGTTCAAAAACGTTGAAAACGTTGGTATGGGGCCATAGTTACAGCAATAAAAATATACAGTATAAAACAAATTGGAACCATACTCGAATAACGTTGTCGTCTTAGACAAGTGACTATCAAAACATACTTCTGGTTAGATGTCATACAATCCCGAAAAAAGAGGAGATTTCAATTCAAATAGACCGGATTGCCAAAAAAATGTACACGGCCACATCATCATATGTACAGAGACAATATTATTTTTTCCCCACCTGAAAAATTCGACTTTGCCTTTTTAAGATTACAATCTTGTATAATATTTTTTTCACTGTGGCCTGAATAGTCTTGCATCGACTTGGGCAACAAACATAGCAGGGTGTCGTTGTTGGCAGGACGACTAACCTGTTCAAACATGCATCCCCAGTGAAATAGTTACAAAAAGGGCCTGTATGAATAAAATACTTTCATCATAGCTTTGGCCTCTTTTGACTCAACACAGAAATCATTCATGTGAATGCCTCCTTGGCAAGACAACTGGAGCGTTGCTAATTTTGGTAGATGACAGGAAATCTGCCCCCCAAAAAATGCATCCCCCATAAAAACACAATTATTGATAAATCAAGGACTAACGGAAATGATAAATAATAACACATGCTTAATTTTGTTTCCTAATTATGCCCTGGTATGAATTCATGGTGCATTGGAGATTGCTGGCAAGTGCAGTATATCCCAAAGGTGAGTACACACCTCACGTTTCAGCAACCATTTTTATTAACGTATATCTACCTAATACTATAGAAATGATGAACCTATATATTCTATAGGGAAGGTAATGTAGAGCTTTTATAGCAGTATAAATAGCTGGCAACAGCAGTGAGTGCTCCTCACAGTGTGAGCACTATTGTATCTAGCACAGCCTTAATCCTCTTGGGCATGGGATTCGCCAGAACTGCACGGGTTGTTGCTGGAATCCTCTTCCACTGCTCCATGATGACTTCACTTTTGGATGTTAGACATCTTGTCCTCCTCCACGATCCTTGCCCCACAGGTGCTCAACTAGGTTCAGGTCTGGAGAAGAAATACTCGGCCACTTGGACATCTTGGAACATCCAAACACTTCCAAGATGTGTTTGGAAAACTGCCATACAACCCATTTTCCCAAAGGAGGGCATCATTCTGTGCTTCACATTGTCACCGTACATGTTGGAATTCATGTTACCATCAATGCACCACATCTCCACAGTGCTGGAAGCAGTCATGCACCCCCAGACTATGATGGTACCACCACCATACTTGACTGCAGGCGAGACACATTTATCTTGGTACTTGATTGTGTTGTCAGCTTTTTAGATGATGATGGCTGTGTGTTTGACGGACAGTAAATCTCTGCTGCTGTACAAGCTTTTCACAAACTTATTTGTGAGATATAAAGGAAGCGCGACCTTAGAATGTTCTAATCAAACATAAACAACATGGCTGACGACCATGATACGATTGTCTTTGTTTTGTTTGTGAAGAAACAGTCAGACGACAAATCTTACTTGAGAGTCTTGATCATTTTATCAATGCCTGTTGCCAGCGTACTTTGTTTACAGTTTTATCCATGGGCTACTTTTCCGGCTGACAGAGCTCATCATTTTGCCACTCTATTTTTCCAAACTGGCGCCACGTTTTGGATGTGTTTGTGTTTGGCGGCCAGCATGGCTTTTCTGCAGTGTGGAAACCTGCTACGTCGCTGCTGTCTGTGGCACTTAATGGTTGCCAAAATTGGAGGGAAAGGTCATTTATACTACAGACGCAGTGGGAGGGTGCATGCACTCAGGTGTCTGCACGCGAAGCCCCTTGTGTCATAACTGGAGATAGAAATGCATTTTGGGCTGCTGCTTTTTAGCCAAATGGTGCATCCCCTTGTTTTTTTTCCTTTATCCTTGCAGGAGAAAACCTGTTCATTTTCTCTCTACTCAGTCATTTCCCTTGATCCATAAAGAAATGACCAAGCAGGATGCTACACATGTACTGATACAGACCCAACTGACGCCCGTGTGGTAATCTGCAGTATCCCGTCCCGTCCTGGCTGTGCTTTCAAATCATTCATTTCATGCTTTTCAGCAGTTCCAGATCACATTTAAAGTCATCAGCAATGCAGGTGGTGCTTCATTGCTATGAGCAGAAACAGGAAGGCAAAAAAATCATTACACTTCACACCCACTCTCCTGGCAACAAAAAGATATTTGCCCAGATGTCACATTGCAGACTTCTTAGCTTTATATCAGGACCAGATGTCATGAATCTAAAGTGTGAAAGAATTGGAATACAAAGACATACTCTGATGTGTAAATACATTTTCTCTTTTTGTTTTTGCATCTCCATATTGAAAATTGTACAGTTCAGCGACATAGTTGCCATCAGTGGTTTTGTACATAGTGTGCTGGGTCAACTGTAAATGGACATTTGCGTCTTTTTAGCATCAGTAATACACAATTTACAAACACACCGTTTTTACAACAATTGTCTTCACACCAGTAAATCCTATAAGGCATCTACAGCATTATTCTTTTGTTAGATCGAGTAATTTTTGTTATGTGACCACAAGAGGTAACCGATAACCATAGAACCAAAAATGGAAAGTAATTGTGGACAGACCGGCTTCTGAACATTCATTCATTCATTTTCTATGCCGCTTATCCTCATTAGGGTCGCGGGTATGCTGGAGCCTATCCCAGCTGGGTTTGGGCGAGAGGCGGGGTACACCCTGGACTGGTCGCCAGTCAATCGCAGGGCACATATAGACAAACAAGCATTCACACCTATGGACAATTTAGAGTGGCCAATTTACCTAACATGCATGTTTTTGGAATGTGGGAAGAAACCGGAGTACCCGGAGAAAACCCACACACACACGGGAAGAACATGCAAACTCCACACAGAGATGCCCAACGGAGATTCGAACCCTGAACCTCCTAACTGTGAGGGCAATGTGCTACCCACTCATTCACCGTGCGGCGGCTTCTGAACAATACAATATTCCATTCTATTCCATTTTCTTCCGCTTATTCGGGTCCGGGTCGCGGGGGCAGCAGTTTCAGTAGGGAATTCCAGACTTCCCGGTCTCCGGCGACCTCTTCCAGCTCCACCAGGAGGACACCAAGGCGTTTCCAGGCCAGCTGTGAGACATAGTCCCTCCAGCGTCTCCTAGGTCTTCCCCGGGGCCTTCTCCCCGCTTGTACCTGCGATCTTGTTCTTTCGGTCATGATCCATAACTCATGACCATAGGTGAGGGTGGGAACGTAGATCGATCGGTAAACAGAGAGCTTTGCCTTCCGGCTTAGCTCTCTCTTCACCACGATGGTCCGGTACAGCGACCGCATTAGTCTGTCGGTCTCACGCTCCAACCTTCCCTCACTCATGAACAAGACTCCGAGATACTTGAACTCCTCCACCTAAGGCAAGACCTCACTCCCAACAGTCCACCCATTTCCGACTGAGAACCATGGCCTCGGATTTGGAGGTGCTGAGTCTCATTCCAGAAGCTTTACACTCAGCTGCAAACCGCTCCAGTAAACGCTGAAGGTCACAGCCTGATGAGGCCATAAGGACCACATCATCTGCAATAAGCATAGACGAGATCCTAAGGTCGCCAAGCTGGACTCCCTCAATGCCTTGACTGCGCCTAGAGATTCTGTCCATAAAGATTATGAACAGAATTGGTGACAAAGGGCAGCCTTGGCGGAGGCCAACGTTCACCGGAAACAAGCTCGACTGCTGGCAATGCGAACCAGGCTCCTGCTTCGATTGTACAAGGACCAAGTAGGACCACGCAGTAGCGGGCCACCAATCCCGTACTATTGGAGCACCCCCCACAGGACACCACGAGGGACGCGGTCAAATGCCTTTTCCAAGTCCATGTAGACCGGTGGGGCAAACTCCCACATACCCACTAAGTATGTGTAGAGCTGGTCCAGTGTTCCGCGACCGGGACGAAAACAACATTGCAGCTCCTGTACCCGAGGTTTGACTAACGGTCGTACCCTTCTCTACAGCACCCTGAAATAGACTTTCCCAGGGAGGCTGAGGAGTGTGATCCCCCTATAGTTGGAACACACCCTCCGGTCACCCTTTTTAGAAATGGGCACCACCACTCCGGTCTGCCAGTCCAGAGGTACTGTTCCCGACTTCCATGCAATGTTGTAGAGTCGTGTCGACGAACACAGTCCCTCAAAATCCATAGCCTTGAGGAATTCCGGGCGAAACTCTTCTAACCCCGGAGCCTTGCCACTGAGGAGTGATTTAACTACCACAATTACCTCAGCCACGGTGATAGAACTGTCCACGTACGTATCCTCAGACTCTGCTTCCTCTACGGAAGGCATGTCAGTGGGATTGAGAAGGGCCTCAAAGTATTCCTTCCACCGACCAACTATATCCACAGTCGTGGTCAGCAAGCCCCCGTCCGCACTGTAAACAGTGTGAACTGGGGGCTGCTTCCCCTTTCTGAGGTGTCGGACGGTTTGCCAGAACCTCTTCGAGGCCGACCGAAAGTCGTGCTCCATAGCCTCACCGAACTCCTCCCACACCCGAGTTTTTGCCTCGACCACCGCCGAAGCCGCGTGCCGCTTGGCCTGCCGGTACCTGTCAGCTGCTTCGGGAGTCCCGCAAGCCATCCATGCTCGATAGGACTCCTTTTTCAGCTTGACGGCAGCCCTAACCCCCGGTGTCCACCATCGGGTTCGGGGCTTGCCACCACGACTGGCACCGACCACCTTGCGGCCGCAACCACAACTGGCTGCCTCAGCAATAGAGGCACGGAATACGGCCCATTCGGACTCAATATCCCGGTCCTCCCTCGAAATGCAGGCGAAGCTCTGCCGGAGATGAGAGTTGAAGACTCGACGAACGGGAGATTCTGCCAGACGTTCCCAGCACACCCTCACTACGCGTTTGGGTCTGCCAGGTCTGTCCGGCATCCTTCCCCGCCATCTAATCCAACTCATCACCAGGTGGTGGTCAGTTGACAGCTCAGCCCCTCTCTTCACCCGCGTGTCCAGAACATACGGACGCAGGTCTGATGATACGACCACAAAGTCGATCATAGACCTGCGACCTAGGGTGTCCTGGTGCCAAGTGCACTTATGGGCATCCTTATGTTCGAACATGGTGTTCGTTATGGACAAACTGTAGTTCGCACAGAAGTCCAGCAACAACACACCGCACGGGTTCAGGTCAGGGAGGCCGTTCCTCCCAACCACGCCCCTCCAAGTCACACTGTCATTGCCCACATGGGCGTTGAAGTCTCCCAGTAGAACTATGGAGTCACCAGCTGGGGTGCTCTCCAGCACCCCTCTGATAGACTCCAAGAAGGCTGGGTACTCTGAACTGCCGTTCGGCGCATAGGCACAAACCACAGTCAGGACCCTTTCCCCAGCCCTAAGGCGTAGGGAAGTAACCCTCTCGTTTACTGGGGATGACTCCAACACAGAGGCACCAAGCCGGGGGGCTAACAATAAGCCCACACCAGCTCGCCGCCTCTCCCCAGCGGCAACTCCAGAGAAGAACAAGGTCCAGCCCCTCTCAAGGAATTTGGTTCCAGAGCCTAAACTGTGGGTTGAGGTGAGTCCGACTATATCTAGTCGGAATCTCTCCGCCTCNCGGGGTAGGCCCGGCCAGGCCCCACGGGTGAAGGCCTAGCCACCAGTCGCTCGCCTGCGAGCCCCTCCCCCAGGCCTGGCTCCAGGGTGAGGCCCCGGTATCCCACGTCTGGGCGAGGTGCGGTCACTCCTCTTGCTCTTCTTCATTAGGGTCTTCTGAATCACTCTTAGTCTGGCCCGTCACCTAGAACCTGTTTGCCTTGGGAGACCCTACCAGGGGCATAAAGCCCTCGACAAAATAGCTCCTAGGATCATTCGGGCACTCAAACCCCTCCACCACGATAACTTGTTGATTCACGGAGGAGAACAATACAATATATTGTGCAACAATACAATATATATTTTTAATTGCTATTACTAAGCAGTGGCTATATGCATTTTTTATAGTCTAGAAAACATTATTATTATAACAATAATTCAGGTTGTACCTTTGAAGCGCCATTAAATGTCTGTCAGGCATCTCCAAAGTGTGAGTTGATTTACTTCATTTTATGTAGTCTGATTATACCAGGGATTGCCTCTCTCTGCACTTAAAATATTACTTAAAACATTCACTTTAGACTTTATAAAGGTTTTATGATGTTAACAAATTAATTCATTTGATATTACTTTATATTATTATATTATTCGGCCCATGTAAAAGAATGAATTTAAATCATCTTCACATGTTAGGATAAAAAACTTCAAATTTAACAGGTAAGTTAAAATGTAGTTGCTTCACAGTGTCATAGTATGTGTCAAAAATCATGTTTCTCTATATGAACCGCAGCTCCCCACTGCTGGCAGCTCTCATGCAGACCATAATGTTACCACCACCACTTGTGTTGCCAGCTATTTAGACAATGGATGTGTGTTGAATTCTCAATGGATAGTAAATCTGTACTGCTATACGATCTGTCAGTGGTGTGCATCAGGGCCAGCAAAACCTTCACTGACTGCCTAAACATACCAGAAGCACTGACCTACATTTTAAACTTAAATTAGAGTATTTGTTCCATTGAAATTATATTAATTTATTCCCAACAGTCTATTATGTTCATTTTGGTTTCTTGGCTGCAGTATCCATATCTACTACAGATGAAAATGACTTGACATCCTTGACATGCCATGTTTTAGCATCTGCAAAAACGCCATCATCAGAAGCAGATTTGTTTTTCACATTTTACTGTATATTTTGCATGGTTCAGACCTACTACAATATAACTCAAAGTGAACACACAGAGACATAGAACAGAGATACGTTTAGTTCAAAAGGTGAGCTGATTCATGTGGTGACCCACCTTGTTCCATCCAAGCCTGGTGGTCTGCTTTCAGCTTGTGTCAGCCCATATTAGGTGCACCAGTGCACAATAGACTTCAAGTAACCACCAGCTGCTCTCGCCTGAACAGCTGGTGCTTACTTGAAGCACTGGGTGGAGAGTCTCCCTTATTGTGTGTGTGCGAGTGACAGTGAGCAAGGAGGGAGTGCGGGTGGGTAAAGGTTGGTCGATCTGCCATCTGGATGACCAAGACCATCCCAGGTGAGGCAGAAACTTGAATGTGCTGTTTCTATCAGACCACCAATTGGCTTACATCCTGCAACCAAACACTTTTTGAAGTGGACCCTCTGGTGCCTTAGCCTTGCCCCTTGTGAGGGTACACGCCAATTTTGAGGGTGTGAAATGAGACATTACAAGGTGTGCCCCCTACCCTCATAAAGCCAAGTGACCCAAATTCCAAGAAGGCCACGTTTCATTTTGCAGAAGTTACAAACACACTCTAGCTTTGAATACTTTTGAAAAAAAATTTCCACTACACTAATGTTGTTCTTTATTTTTTTTACCCAATATCTACATTAAAATCTCTATCCACACCAATAACCTTTAAAAATTCCCGAAATGTCATTACCAAGCTTTCAAGTGAATGCCAGAGCGCCAACAGCCCCTTGTAACTGCCAATTAAGTAAGACAGTTTTGGCCAATCACTAGCCTAAAAAACAATAACATTGCAATAGCAATAACACCTAGCCTATAAGCCACAATATGCTTTAAGATAGAAGGTCAAAATGCCTTGAGAAATAAATAACAATAATTATATATGTTTTCAAAGGAATGTACAGGATGTCAAAAATAAATGGCTGACCCTTTAACTACTATGTGATATTTTAACAGATACCAGAAGAAAGCAATTTTCTGAAAAATGCACAATAATAACAGTTTGCTTTAGGATAAAATGTCAAACCACACACAGACCAGTGGTGGGTAGTCAGAACCAGAAAGATCTTCTCTGGTAACCCAAACATGATCAGAAACACTGACCTACAAGTAAACTTGAATTCTAGTATTTGGCCCATGAAATTGTATTAATATATTCCAAACACTCTATTATCTTTGCGTGTCTCTTTGCGGTGCTGCTTCCAGTATGTGTATGTGGAGGTAAAATGTTTTTGTCCAATCAAATTTCAGCTTCTTTGTGTTGCCATGTCAATGTAATCTGCCTAGGGCATTCAAAGTCAGGAGTGCTGGCCATTGCCACCCAAACTATTAGCAACTAGGCCGCTTCTTTAACCAATCAGAATTCAGATTCACCTCAGATGGCCAACTAGCAGGGGTACAGTCATGTCAGCATTTTTTCGTCATCTAAAGGGCTGGTAATTACCAGAATTGCTTGCCAAACAGCAGTAAACAACTGAAGAAAAGTAAAGATTTGCACAAAATAACACCCACAATGGCTGACGGAAGAGGAGAAGAAATTAAGTTGGTGTCGGACATTCTTGAAAATCAATCTTCAAGGCGGACTCTTTGTGGACATTGTAAGGAGAAGTGGACCAAAAGAAGCTACCTTGCTGGTCCTAGCCTGGTAAAGGGTTTGTTTGGCATGGTCATGCTCAGTCAGTAGTGCGTGTGATGTATTTTATTACATTTTTATGTTTTTGTCATGTTATTAGATAAATATTGATTCTCAACCACTCCAGAGGATGTTGTAGTGTAGCGGTTTACAGTTTGGAGTTGTTTAGAGACGATATATTTGAAGATAAAAGGTTAACTGGGTTTCTTGCGTTAATAAGGGTATTCATCACCAAATCTGTAATGGCCCTTGTCACATTGCGGTTCCCATTTTGGATAATGTATTTTCAAATGTTTCAAATGTATGAATTAATGAATCATGCTGTTTTGTGGATCAATACGACCTATTATTACTAAAAAAGCACATTTAAACAAATTGTGTGATTTTTTTGCCTATTGAAGCATTTCCAAGCATAAAAATAAACTAACGTACAAATATAAGGCATTAAGAAAACGATTCAAATTGTTTTGTGCATTGGTCACTATACCAGACTTGATCACCGGAACAATTTTTATTTAAATTATATCATAACTGTCACAATAAAAGTAACATCATCATCATTCTAATGATGGTAGTGATTCATCCATCCTTTTGTGTGTGTGTGTGTGTGAATAAACTCCTCCACTTGAGGCAGGGCTTCATCCGTGACCCGACAATTGCACTCCACCCTTTTCCAGGCAAGAACCATAGACTCGGACTTGGAGGTGCTGATTTTCATCCCAGCCACTTCACACTCAGCTATGAACCGATCCAGCGAGAGTTGAAGGTCATGGCTTGACTACGACATTAGGACCACATTATCCGCAGAAAGCAGAGACCCGATCCTGTGGCCACCAAACCGAAACCTCTCAACTTCCTGGCTGCAACGAGAAATTCTTTCCATAAACATAATCCTTGACAAAGGGCAGCCCTGGTGGAGTCCAACCCTCACTGGAAACGGGGATTGCCGGCAATGCAAAACAAACTCTGACACAGGAAACAGTCATACAAGAAACAAATTAGGTGGTCCAATACCCCATATTCCCGGAGCACTTTCCACAGTATTCCCCGAGGAACACGATCTAATGCCTTCTCCAAGTCCACAAAACACATGTAAACTGGTTGGGCAAACTCTCATGCACCCTCAAGGACCCTGCCAAGAGTATAGAGTTGGTCCACAGTTCCACGACCAGAACCACACTGCTCCTCCTGAATCCAAGATTCGACTATCCGGCAGATACACCTCTCCAGAACCCCTGAATAGACCTTGCCGGGAAGGCTGAGGACTGTGATCCCACGATAGTTAGAACACACCCTCCGGTCCCCCTTCTTGAAAAGCGGGACCACCAACCCGGTCTGCCAGTCCAGGGGCACTGACCCCGATGTCCACACAATACTGCAGAGTCGTGTCAACCAAGACACGCCCACAGCATCCAGGGCCTTAAGGAACCACGGGAAGATCTCATCCACCCCCGGGACCTTGCCACAGAGGAGCTTTTTGACCTCCTCGGTAACCTCAGCCCCAGAGATAGGTGAACCCACCTTAGAGTCCCCGGGCACTTCTTCCTTGTTGATGTTGTCCACAACATCTCGAGTCGTGGTCACCGCCAGAGCTGCAGACTGCTTGGACTGCCGGCACCTTTGAGCTGCCTCCAGAGTCCTATGGGCCAAAAGGGCCTGATAGGACTCTGTCCTTTGCTTGTTGGCATCCCTTGCCAGTGCTGTCCAACTACGGGTTCTGGGATTACCGCCACAACAGGGCCACAGCCGCCTCATCAATGGAGGCACGAAACATGGCCCACTGGGACTCAATGTCTGCTGCCTCCCTCGGAACATGGTCAAAGTTCTCCCAGAGGTGGGAGTTGAAATACCTTCTGACAGGGGACTCTGCCAGACGTTTCCAGGAGACCCTCACAATGCGTTTGGGTCTGCCAGGTCTGAGCGGCATCCTCCCCCACCATCAGAACCAACTCACCACCAAGTGGTGATTGGTTGACAGCTCCGCCCCTCTCTTCACCCGAGTGTCCAAAACATGTGGCTGTAAGTCTGACGACACGACCACAATGTAAATCATCGAACTCCTGCCCAGGGTGTCCTGGTGCCAAGTGCACATGTGGACACCCTTATGCTTGAACATGGTGTTTGTTATAGACAATCTGTGACGAGCACAGAAGTCCAATACCAAGACACCGCTCATGTTGAGATTAGGGGGGCCATTCCTCCCAAACACACCTCGCCAGGTCTCACTGTCGCTGCCAACATGAGCGTTGAAATTCCCCAGTAGAACAGGGGAATTCCCCGAGGAAGCACTCTCCAAGCCTCCCTCTAAAGACTCCAAAAAAGGGCGGGTATTCTGAACTGCTGTTTGGCGGTTAAGCACAAACAACAGTCAGGACCCGTCTCCCCACCTGAAGGCGAAGGAAAACTACCCTCTCATTCACTGGGTTAAACTTCAACATACTGGCGTGGAGCCGGGGGGCAACAAGAATTGTCACCCCTGCCCGTCGCCTCTCATTGCCGGCAACACCAGAGTGGAATGAAGTTCAGCCCTTCTCGAGAGGACTGGTTCCAGAGCCCTTGCTGTGCATAGAGGTGAGTCTGACTATATCTAGCCGGAATTTATCCACTTCACGCACCAGCTCAGGCTCCTTCCCCGCCATAGAGGTGAAATTCCACGTACCGACAACTAGCTTCTGTAGCCAGGGATTGGACCACCAAGGCCTCCGCTTTTGGCCGCGACCCACTCACTTTGCACCCGACCCCTTTGGCCCCTCCTACGAGTGGTGAGATCATGGCAGGGGACCCACGTTACCTATTTAGGCTGTGCCCGACCGGGCCCCATGGTTGCAGGAGAGTCCAGGGACCAGAGGCTCGCCATCGTGCTCCACCTCCATGCCTGGCACCATAGGGGGTGACCCATGTCCGGGTGAGTGAAAACCAAGTCCATTGTTGAAAGCCATCATCAGGGTCTTTTGAGCCACTCTTTGTCTGGGCCCTCCCCGAGGACTTTATTTTGTCCCTGATCTGAAGGATGAACTAGCCACTTATAGCCTCATTGATATAGTTATACATTTGGAGAAGCATCTGAGAGAACGTGGCAGAGAACATTAAGCCGAGAGACCATCCTCTAGGCTTCTCCTACCGGGCACCAGTCAGGGCTCCTCCTAAGTTCTCCAGAGGCTATCTATCATGAAGCCAGCCTCCACTCAAGTGACTAGATTTGACATTGAGCCTACGCTGCTGGGTGGCGCAAGAGGACTTGTCGGAGCTGTTTGAGGCTTTGCATCTATTGTGGCCAAGTGGGTCACTTTATCAATGGCTGTCCGGCGAGACCAAGTACCAGACACCAGGCTGTTGATGACATCGTCTGGCTTGGACACTCCGTCAGTGACCCACCTGCTAATCAGCTTCATCTCAGAAGTATAATTACCTGGGCTGTATTGATTACCGATCATTAAATATTATAAAGAATATGAGTTAACAATTAAAATAAACAAGTGGTGCTTGAGATGTAATTGTGACATACTTAAGAGGTGGATTGGGTGGCTAAGTCTCCACTTAAGGCCCGAGTACAAAATGCACCGCCCCTGAATGACACAAACAATATATCATAATAATAATAATGGGTTTTTTTTTTTTAGATGTATCTTTAAAAAAAAATATACAACCATTCATTGCACGGGCATTTCAGTCAATCAGAAGCCAGAAGAAAGTCATTTACTGACAAAGGCAAAAAAGGAATGGAACATTACATTGTATTTACGCCAAAAAATGTTGCTTTTGCATAAAAGGTGAAGAATTATACAGAAATATACAATAATAATGATATCACTTTTTATTTAGAGGCACCTTTCAGGACACTCAATGTCATCTTACAGACACAACAATAAAAAATAACGACAGTCAGTAAATTACCAAAAGAAGTGCAGTAAATTGTTCTGCGCATCAAGGTCAACAACAGTGCTCAAACATCTAAAATGTCCGGGTTTGTGTGGTGCTGACCTGAAAGAGAAACAATGATGGCGCCCCCTGCCAAGTAGCTTTAATTGTAAGATTGAAAGGAATCAAGGGTGCTATCAGCATATGCATTGTACTGTATGTGGGCCACTTCAAAAGAGCACGGCTAATTTGATAAATAATGCATAGGTTTCTTTTAGGGGCCATCTCCAAGTCTAGCTAATGATGCAATTAAAGCAAGATGCTTCCTATTCCTCAGACATACGGTGTGCGTAAAAGCATATATAAATATTCTGTATTATCATTAGCAAATGTTTACTGTACATCTATAAATGTGT